>VZSZ01009849.1:672556-760663 GCA_013398815.1 Ibidorhyncha struthersii
AAAAAAAAAAAAAAAAAAAAAAAGACTCCTCCGTCTCATTTGTTCTAAAGTTTATCTCCATAGCCTTTGACTCACTAAGTAACTGTAGACTCCCACTGCAGCTACTTTGTCATTTTCAGGTGAGAGCCTAGTACCGCCTGAGCCTCAGCACTAGTAGTATCGCAGATAAAGTACCCTAATTGGATAGGGGTAGTATATGGCTGCAAGACAATAGATGTATCTCTGCAAGGGAGTCTTGGAAATCATGCAATGTGGTTACTTAAACATTTGGCTTAGCTATCGCAAAGAGGTAGCATTCAGTTATAAAAAGACCTTATCAGTTTGTGGGAACTTTATTCCATGGTTTAATGGTGCTTGGGGCAGCGTAAGTGAAGCTGTGCATGAAACAAGAAAACAGGCAAGGAGGCAGTGGTCCTGGCAAATGGCGTAGTCATTTATTCTAATTAACTGAATTAAATTACAGGAGTCAGACAAACTGTCTTTCTACAACCAGCCAACAAAATCAATACCAAGGATTAGTCATAGCAAATTTAGTAGTGTTGCCTGTTATGAAGGTGGCTGGACATTTCCTATTAGAAGACCTGCTTTTGAGCTAATTATTCCTTGCAAAACGTCATCTGTCTGGACTGAAATTTCCCATATGTGACAACTAATTTTGACTGTTCCTTCTAGAAAATTTTAGCAAGAAGAGTACAACAATATCCAAGAATGAAAATGGTGAATAGGATACCGCTTGACCTTGTTACTTTCCAGGACCTTTCTCTCCACCTTCTTACCCTTTGCTTTGGAGGAGGGACTGGAAACGCAATAGAAAGTGGAAGCTAGCATCAGGAACTGGAATTGTGCTTCCCCATAAGGTCAAGCCAAGCTTTGTCAAGCTTCACAGTCCTCAGACGCTCCACAGATGCTCTGGAGGGTTTGGCAGCTGCGACGCCCAGAGGTCCAGACCTCCCTGAGGGCACTGCGCCCAGCTCCGCACTGACACAACCCAGAGGGCTGCTCGACCTACAGGAGCAGTGGGAAACTCCCCTGAACAGCTGCTCTCAGCCATTCCAGACCTACCTGGCATAAGGAAAGAATTTGTACATAATTGTACCTTTGGTAGCACCCAAGCAACCCGAGGGAGGGACCAGTCCCACTTTGAATAAGGAAAGGATGCAAACCAAAGTAACAAGAAAGGAAAAGACTGGGCAGGTACAGAGGAGTCAGACCTAGGCCTGGGACAGGAAGAAAAGGAGGCCGTGGCAAGAGAAGCAAAAGGACCACCTTGAGACAAGCACGCAGGCGATGGCCTGAGTCCATACCCTGTGGAGGCCCTGGCCTCCAAAGTGGTTTCCATGGGGAGAAAGATCCCTGGGTGCAAGACAGACAGGAACTTCACTGCAGTCCAAGAGGCGCCGACTCAGTGTGACGAGAAAAGCCAGGACAACAGGAGGAAGGAGGACTGGAAGGAAGCGGAGGATATGACATATCATCAGGCAGGAGAGAATACTGCTGTGAACGAGAGAAAAAAAGACTAATATTCCTTATAAAATCAAAATTCCAATCACTAAATATTAAAAAGACAGTAAGGTAAAATGAACCCATTAATTTTTATTAATCCTCTTGCTCTTCTAGCAACTTCTGCTGGCTATTCCTGGCCCACAACACAAGAGGTAACCAAGCATTATCCAGCCACACAACGGAGCCATCGATAACTCTGTCACCAGGATGCCTAAGGGAATTCTCTTCTAACCTGTTTAAGTCCCAATGAGTTTAGGAGTAGCTGTCCGAGCAGGCTTTGATGATCTGTTCTAATCATCTTTTCAGGCCACTGGGGAAGAAATAAAACTGAACATTTTATTACCTGACTTGCTGTGGGTTTAGGCTTGGGTTTTTTTTCATGTCTCATCTGAGAAATTCAACCTCCAAAAACTTTCTACTCACTTCCTTGAGTTGGGGCTTCAGAGGCTAATCTAACCATGCTCACATGTGCTCTGCAGAAGTGACTGTCAATCCATACATTATCGCTTTCCTGCTGGAGGTGAACACTTCTCCATCCAAACCAGGAGAACTGATTGTCAGAGTTCTCCTTAATCGGGCCTGTACCAGCTGCTAGGTTGATTTAATATTCATTGAAAGGCAGTTTAACTCACCCTGCCTTACTTTGCCCTGAGGTGAATGAAGAGACCTCATGTTTCCTCCAGCTGGGGGAGCAATCACCTCTGAAATCATCACAGGCATTGCAGCAGGAATCATCTGCCTCCAACCTAAACTTATGATGTGCAAATGCTTAGCACGAGGTTTATGTCCCAGAGCATCTGCTTGCTGCCACAATTTAGCCCACATAGTGCTGAAAAAAAGAAAAGTGAGGACAACCCAGATGCTGCTGTATTTCAGCAGTTGACAAACATTTGGGTTGGAGATGTTGGCAGGGTGGCATACAAACACCTATAGATGAGCAAAGTAATCTCCACTCTTTATTCATATCGGGGTTTCCAATAGTGTCTATCTGTCATGGGAGAAGGCTGGCCTCCTACTCCCTGCATCTCCTCTCCTGTGAATCTGGATTCTGAAAACACACGAAAAAAACCAAAGGCAATTCAACATTAGGTCACACTTTGTAAAAAATTACATAAATTTTCATGGCTTTGACAAAAAAGGCTGGACACAGGGAAAGCATCTAACTGTGGTACATGGATGGGCAAATCTCTCTTTGAAGTTCATCTCAAAATAATTTGGCTTCAGTTTTCTTAAGAAGTAGGTGTCATTGTACAATACTGAATCAAACATGCAGAGCTGTGACTGATGAGATGATCATTCAGCAGTCCGAGCAGGCACTTCGGCTACTTTGCTTCGTCAGACAGAGCCACTGATGCAACCGCTACCTGTCTATAGCAGTCATGGAGACAGGCAGGGTGGCCGTCCGAGTACTGTGTCGTCTCCCTTCAGCTTCCCGTCTGCACCCGTGGGAAAGGAGCTATGAAACAACTGGAAACACTGTTAACTTTTAGGATTCCAATTCCTTCTGCACAAAATAGGTTGAAAACTGGAAATCTTGTTTCAATCTATGCTAGCTATCAGATATCTTGATTTTTTCAGAGCAGCTTTGGAACTGACTCATGTTTTGTGGGAAACTGATGGTGCAAGGACCGTTCCCCAGCCACCTTTACAAAGCTGTCACCACGGTTCCAGCCACAGCAAAAGAATAATCCCATTTCAGGCAAGTGTAAGGACAGAGAGAGAACAGAAACCCACTTTCCTCTTTTCATCTCAAGTCACAGCATTTAATGATGTCAGCAGTGCAGTGCTGGCCGGGAGCCCCCCACATAAGTTATTCCTTGGAGAAGAAGGAAACTCGGGAGGTAAAAGCCCGAGTAGGCATCATAACTTTGATTCTCTTTCCTTGGCAGGCACATCTCACTTTAGAGTGTATGGGCCTCCCTAAGGTGACTACAGCAAGACCTTTGGAGAATTATTAACCCTTCTTCCCCTACACTAATGCATAAGAGGGTTGCTGCCAATTTTTTATTTGGGACATTGTTATAACACTTCAATAGAAGAAAATAATCACTGATAGGAGCTGGCAATTACCTATTACAGAGATGACAAGAAGAAAAGAAAGAAACATTAAAACACTGGTTATGGTGCAACCCTTCACCTTGATACCTTTTGGTGCTCAAATTCTCTGCTGCCTTCATTTCTTTTAATTTTAATTGCTGCAACCTATCTCTGTGCGGCCTTCTGTGGTTCCTGCTTCCTTGCATCCAGAATGCATATGTTAAACCTCAGAACCGTTAGGCTTTTTTCCCCATGAACAATTGCCAAAAAGAGAGGAATACAACGAATTGCCAATTTGTTTGAGTCAGTGCATAACCATACCCTCTGGCCTCTCATACTTCCAGCCACAAACTTTCCCTATTCATGTAAGGATCAAATAGATAATATTCTTCTTTTCATACAATGTGGCTTCCTCATTTCATTCCAACATGCATTTGTTGTCATCCTTGTAGAAATAAAATATGCAGTTGTTCATAACAAGAACATGACGTTTTAGCAGAAAAATAGCTCAGGGGGCCCACATTTCTCTGTTCCCTCCAGTCCTAGCCTCCTTTCATGGTTGGGATGAGAATACGGACAAGTTGGCCATTTGAAAGACATTACAACGTTCTCCCTTCAAACCCCAGGTTGTTAAACTGCTTCCCAGTTGACACCATAAGAAGTCCATCCTTGCAGCTGCCTTTGATGCGGACTCTCTCCATAGGACCGGCTTGCTGACGTGGAGACAGCCCTGTGCTCTTCACCACCCCCTGGAAGCCAGCAAACAAAACCAGTGTGAGTATTTGGATATTTAAGCAGCACGCTCTCTAACCCTGAACCCTGCAAATAATGAGGAGGTTTGAATGCCAAAGTTCCCATAGCCTCATACCTATGGCGTCATGAATTATCTCAGTTTGTTGCTTCTGTGTCCCTCAGGGCCAAAGCCAGCCTTGACCTAAAGACCCGGCAACCATTTTGGTGACACCCGTGCCCAGATTTTCACAGTGTGCTAAACTCTTTGAAATATCTGGTTCCATTTACATCAAAGAGGAGATCTGGCCTCTTAATGGGCGTATCATAGTGAGACTAGAGAAAGCCTAATGAAATCCATGCTGAGATATTTCATTAACTTGCAGGCAATAAAGCCATCAAAACAAAGCCATTCATTATCTTTCCTATTAGGGAAGAAAACAAGTGATCTATATCATTTAGATTATCTCATTGTCCTCCCTGGTCAAAAATGATAGTGGCATAATGAACACTAAAGAAAGTAATGTATATTATTTACTTGTTTGTTTCCACAGCAAGAAAGCAGTCCTTAGAAGTTAGAATAAGCTTGAGGGCTCAGCTGCACAAAAATCATCTATTTTACAGCTCATTGCATTGTTAAGTAACATTACAGTGTAATTTAGGCATTGGGATATAGTTTTACATAGGGTAGGCTAGCACTTGCCGACTTTTTTTTAATGTCCCATTCACCCAAACACGTTACACATAACCAAATTCAATATTTGGATTTTTAAATGGAAATGACTATAATCATACATGACAGCAGGCAGCTTCTGGACTCCAATTCTGAAAATATAATTGTTTCTAAAGTGATATATTAAACACTTCAGTATTGCTTGACTCTGCTGTCTATATTGTTAAAACAGATTATAAGGTCTTTATGGTAAGCGCTCTGTCACGTCAACATGCCAGAAGGCTGTGATAGTAATAAGAGATTTGGGATGTTAAAAAAAACACATTGATAATAATAATTTTCATCCTGTTTCATAAGAAAAAGAGACTTCTGTGACTGCATCTTTTTTTCCCCATCTCTTCCTCAGTCTGTCAGTGAGCTTCTCCTAACTTTTGGGAAATTTTCAATCAATCAAGTGCAATAAAGAAACAGGGAATGTTAAGTTCCTCCAAACTTTGTGGAAATAGGCTAGAAATAACTGGGTGAAAGGTAGTTATTACTGACAAAAAGCACCAGGGAGCTGGGCCAGTGTATCAGCTAAGTGCAGGCTGGGCTGACCTGCGCTGCTACCAAGGCAAGTCCTAGCAGGACATCTTCTGGCCTGGAGTCACAGGCAACTGCTCTGGGGCTTACCCCCTCGTCTCTGACGGTAACGAGAATGCTCTCGCATGGGCTCAAACAGGGCACACCTTGCTCCAAAATACACATCTCCCACAGCTGTCTAGAACAACTGGGACAAATATAAATAGTACCTCAGCTGTTGCAATGTCTATTAGTCACGTTTTGCTTAAGCAGCAGAAGAAAATACACCAGTGCAGTATTCTACCAGGTTATACCTTCCCGCTCCTGCTTTGCTTTCCCTGGTACTCACAGCAAGAAAAGTTACACATATGCAACTTTTATTCTTGCTTTACTCTTCCATATAAATATCCGATTAGATAACACCGTATTGTGCTAATAAGCCATACTAGCTTACAAGGACCTGGTTTTTCAGGTCATCCTCTAAAAAGGCCTAGTCACGTCCAGGGAAGTACCTGTAGCCAACCACCAGATCCTAACACGTAAAATGTGTCTGGTCTGTGATGGAAAGCTCTCAGCTTTCTAAGCTTAAAATGGAGGGGCATGGGGATCTTTACCACGGCAGAATCCCTATTGGCTGCATGTGGAAGACACTCGGTATAGATACCGTATTTAATGATGATTACACCAGAAGCAGACCAAGGCAACCGTGGAGTAGGTTTATCCAGTATTTGGATTCAACAAGGCTAGGATTTTACACCTTGGAAATGCCTTTTCACAGTTTCCACGGCATTTTTATTTCAATTAAACCAGAATGAGATTCTAGTATCTCTGGCTGTGGAAAGTAATCTGAAATCAAAAGATATGGCTTAGAGGCAGCAACTGAAATCCGAGGGAAATTCAGAAGACTGTGTCATTATGATATTTCCCATCTCTAGATGACTATAGAGAACAGCATCTAGAAGAGGAGCAACATGTATTTTACTTTCAGACTGGAGTCTCCTACAAATAAATGGCAAAGACAAAAACCATTGGTAGTAAATACAATCAGATTTTGTGAAAGCAACAATGTTCCAGGTTCCCCCTAATAAGGAATTTCCCTACAAATAATATGACTAGCACACATAGTTTCTAAGAAGCTCACCTGTAATAAGACTTTTTTTTTTTTATTTAGTAGAAGAAATTAAAACTAGGAAGAAAATAGTGACATTTCATTCCATGAGAGGAGGGGAAATTCTGGATTATGTTACGGAATTGGATTCTTAATAAGCAAACTCATTATTGAATAGCTATTTGTTCAGGCAACTATAATGGTTATCATGTGGTAGCGCTTCAGTTCTATATTATTAAATAGATGGAATAAATAGATAGAAGGTCATTCTCCAAAGTTGGACTTTCATTTTCAGATTCACTGTAACGCACAAATCTTTAATTGTAGGTCAGCAGTAGAAGATCCTTTGTGGTAATTTAGCTTTAAAGCAATTAAGATCTTAATGCCAACGTAACATAAATTCTCCCTACCATTTTCAGCTTAACTGAAAGAAGAGGGCCAAATGTTGCCTTTGGGCACATTAATGTAAGTTACACAGACAGATGAATGAACTTCATTTGGTATTTGAAGTTATAAAATTCTCATTCGAATCCAGAACAGCTATATCTGACTCTGAAGCTGTTTTCTAAAATATATCTCAGCTTAGGTCTCAATGTATGAAAACATAATCCTTCTTAAACGAATTTTTCATCTCATTAAATACCTACATAGTACTTCTCATCCACAATGCTTTCTAAAGGACACCCATCTGGGTAAACTGAGGCATGCCGCAACAAACTCATTCACCTAAGGCTGCGTTGTGAGGAATAAAATTCTGTCTCTCAATCCTCACTTCTGGCCTCTAGCAAGAAAGCGTCTTCTCCAGATCCTAAACCAGATATGGTCATATATGATCGTAGATCTATCCTACTAACTACAATGCAGGTCAGAGGTACTAAAGCTATCTTTAAAAAAGATATCTCAGAAACTGCATAGTCATTACAATAAGGAGCGGGACATTCAGTGATATTGGGAATGAATTACCAGTTTCACAGATACTATGGCCAAAACGGCATCGTTTTCTTCACTGTAGGTTGCAGTTTTACAGAGTAAAAAAACTAAGAAGAGATAGGGTCCATCTGAAACGCGGAACAAAGCATATTAGACATCCAGCTGCTGATTCATCAAAGAGGACTTCAAACTCATTTAAGCGGGGATTATAGCTAAAAGCCCCTAGGTAAGCGAAACTAGAAACAACATATAAACAAGTAAGCCCTCAGACTGAGCTGGTCAAAAATCTGCAACGAGGAGTACAGAAGGTACACAAGCTCTCCTTCAGATGACCCAAAAGCTTGTCACAACTCTTCTAGATAAATCCTTTCATTTTATGAAGACTATTACATCTGCTTCAAATGCATTTCTCCTCTTTAACTTCACAGTCAAAGTGTCAACCAGCGTGTCAAAGAGGCAGAAAAGCACAAGGTATTAGTTCAGACAGCAGTAGACACCGGTTCTTTTACCAAGCTCGTGCTGCTGGACACTGCAGTAAATATTACCAGAAGTTTTATAAGTCTGTACAGGAGAAATAAAAATGACATAATTTCACACCTTTTTAAATTAAGGCTCCTTAGTGTTAAAGAACAAAGCAAGCAAGCAAGCAGACTGGGTGACAAGCTTTTACCCCTGTCGCACTCACGTATGCTTCACACGACGAGATGACCAACAGATGCTGAAGGTATCACCTTAGAAAAAGCAGTTTTGGAGAACTGCCACTTAAGCATTTTATTTTGTACCTAGATTTTGACTTTACACAGTCATATTTTAAGCTATGCATAAGCTCTTGGTTAAACTTTTACATTTGCATCACTGCAATATTAAATACAAAAGTACATAAGCATAAACTTTGTGTGATTACTTTAACCTGCCCTAGGAAGCCTTCTGTCAAAAGTCTCAACTAAAACAATCCCAGGACTTCTACACACTTCTCAGTTTAACAAGCAATCATGTCTTTGTTCCCCAGTGAACTCAGAGCTGCATTACCCTGAGTAAAAAGCAGATCATTACATGTATAATGTCATCCCTAATTCACATAGTTATGCAAGTAGCAAATCGCCTAATTCATGCCACTCAGGAGGTCTGATTCCCTCCTGCTTACAATACTCTGCTGCTAGCTGACTTCATGTAGCCAGAAGAACTTTGTATCTTCAATTAGTTGAAGAGAAATGTTTGCTGGCCAAAACCTTTCCTTCTTGAAGTTTGTATAAAATTGAAAAAAGATGTTCCCAAGAGTGGTATCCTTGTAAGTCTGTATAAGCAAGTCTGGCGATAATAGTGATGTTGGCAGCAAGATAGCACCAGCAGAATTAACTCAAAATTGGGAACCTGTTTTATACTCAACTATAAACTGACACTGACCAAACTTTGTAAAAGATGTTACATTATGCTCCCAAGACTAAACACAGGGAAAGTACATTAGCCAGCCACAAGCCTTAGAAGCTAATGTTTTGATTGTTCAAAATTTTGGATGCCTATTCTATTTCTCAAACCTTGAGACTCAACCGAGGCATATTATTAGGCAGGTATGATGACAGGAGTTCAAGCTCTTCCAGGTAGTGCTTGTATTGGAACTATGCTGAGAACAGTTTTCTTTTATGTTTACAAGCTTCCTTCTATCCCTTTTGGAACAAACTAAATTAAAATCCTGGGTAGGACAGATGAATGAGTAGCAGAGGAAACGCGAGTAAGCATTCCCCAGCCTGAGGCTGGCACAGGCTCCTGTGAACCAGCAGGGATAAGAACTGGATGGACGAAGCAGTGATGCAGCAAGTTCCAGCCATTTGAGTGAAAGAGAGGTGCTGTCACTTCTTCCTGCTGAATCTGTGCCACCCCAGAGAATAGGACTCGAGACTTATTTGACCAAAAAGAGAAAGCAAGAGGGGTTCTTTAACCTGGTTTAGCAAATGGGAGTCCTGTGCTCTGGCTCCTTTGCCAACAACTCTTTCTGTCTTTCGTTCAATGACTACTCAAAATACATACACAGTCTGAAGACCTGGGCTCAGGTGCTCTCCCTGCCTCCCTCACTTCCGAGGAACCTCCTGTTGCCTCTCCTACAGAATCATACACTTGCTGTTCCTCCAACACAGGACCGGTAAGGTTTTTTGCATATAGCCCTAACATTGTTATGACAGCAATGAACATTGGCACTGCGAACTGATTTTAACCTTGTTGAGTGGGCAGCCCCTAAAGGAGACGGGGGAGGGGGGTCTGGCTGCCTCTGAAACTCAGAAGGAAATTGGCCACGTCTCCTACATGCCGAGGGAGCGCTCTAGGAAAGGGATTATTACTCAGCAAGGGAGAGAGGCACACTACATGATAACACATGACGGCAGATGTTGGTGCTGCGTCTTGCACAGAGATGGGCCCAGCAAAGGCATTCAGAGAACGCTTGCCTGAGCACCCAGGCTGGGAAGACACTGGTATGGGGTCCTGGTGGGGCTTAGGCAAGAATAAGTTACTAAATTCAAGTCTTTGACTAACAAGGAGATGGTTTGAGGCCCACAGGAAGGATGAATGTTGCACTATGGGGAAGCTTAGGCTACCCAGGGGTGAGTCTGCTTACTTGAGCCCCCAAATGAGGGGAGCCAGTTAAATCTAGCTGATTAAAAATGATGAGCAGTGACTAATCCCCACCCCAGCATCTACACATCAGGAATAGGATCATTTAACGAAACATAGATATCTGAGCCATTCAGGCAAGGTTCTTCTTTGAGGTTCATTACAAGAAAGAAGTAATACCCACAGGTGATTCGTCTGATCTTCTAAGGATGACTGAAAAGCACATGTTTTTCTCTTCTTATTATAAAAGGAGGCGGTGGTGAGCAGCTCACATACAGGCATCAACATTTAGCTAAACTGATACTGTGCAGGTGCATAGGTGAGCATGGTTCATCTATTTTAAAACAAGGACTGTGGTGCTGCATTTTACATAATGTCCTACCACTCAAGTAGGACATTTACCAAGTTCAAAGATGACCCAAATCAGGCCATTCAGGGTGACTCAAGCACTGTGCTGCCTGGTTTCTGCTCTCACTTGGGAATACAGCGCCAACGACTCAGAGCAGGATGTCTGCGTAGAAGTTTGAGGAAGCTTTCAGCAAAAAAATGGCTGATAGGAAGGTGACCACAATACCATTATAGCATAGGAACCATTACTGGGTGTCACAGGAATGCTCGACAGTTTGAGAGCCTTCTATTGGTACACACTCATTAGACACACATTTGAGGCCTCCATGGCGGTGTGCTTCCCTTGGTGGGTTCAGAACAGAATCACGCCAGCATTTGGAATGGATCTTCAGCTTTGTTTCCTCCAAAAGGAACTGAAGTCTTCTGCACAACAACCACTGTGAGAAACCAATCACATATTGCAAATGGAGAGGATTTGCTTCAAAACTGCACTATGTCTCCAAATTGCTAATTTAGATTTAAAGAAGGAAGAGCACATTGCAAAGGTAGCAAAAGTGCTATTCAAACTAAAAGACACCTGAGGTCATATTTTTATTGACTCTGTGAAATCAGGAGTTTATTGAAGTCGTTATTGGGTGAAGTTATGTTATGCAGAATCCCAGAGCAGACTATCCTAACTATTCCTTTAAATATATGGAGTTTTGGATTATGCTTTAGTCCAAGACTTGAGTCAGTTCTTAGTTATCCAAACTATATTATTGTTAGCTTCACTAGCAGCTTCCAACTGTTAAGTTCCTTAAATTATGAACCATACAGCCCACAGAGGTAGAAAAGATAGACTTACCTTTCCAGGAGCACTCCTGAAACACAGAATATTTCTGTTTCAGGCAAAGCTAGATTTCTAGGCTCTGATCCAAATCTGTGAGACCACGTTCCCAACAAGGCATGAGTCCAGTAAGGCAACCAATTTCCTCAACTGAACTAGGATGTCACAAGCAGAGAAAAATATTTCACATACAAACAAACCATCAAAGTGTAAAATTAAAGTACACAGTTTTTAGAAGATGAAAGACAGTTTAACAGACATTATTGTAGCAGCAGGTCAGCTAGCTCAGACCAGGATGTTAGATCCTGCAATCCATGAGGAATTTTAAGGAGCAAGGAAGCAGACGGTACTGAAGATGACTCACTCGGATATGAATAAAGAACAGAACTGGTCCACCTCTGTGCTCCATGAAAAATTAATTCCCATTAAAAAAAAATACATAGTTTAAAAAAAGCCCCAAACTTACAGATAAAAGCAAAAGAAGCAATGAGAAATTGGAAAATCAGTATTTCTGGAATTGCTATTCAGAATGAACTTCCAACTGAGGCAACATAGACATTTTCTTTGGATATCTAATATATGCTTATATAAATATTCTGAGTCATTTGGGGGGAATTACATAAATATGAACCTCCCACATAATAGAAAATATGTAGATTCTTTTCATATCTTTATTTTAGACGAGTCCTTAATTCATTTCATCCTGTCAGCACGTGGTTGTTAACAATTCAGACACAGCTGAATGCCTGAAAACTCTAGACAGTACTGAGAACCTGATACAGGGAGAAATACCTGAGACACTGAGTTCATTGCCATCAAGAATATAAAGGCTGCTAATTGGGAAAATGAGTGAAATCCTTGAAAAAAGCACTGACCATGTCAACAGTGGGGACAGGGTGAACTGGTAAGAGGAAGTGTTTGCCTGGATGTTATCACAGGGCTAACGGCTACCAGTCACTATGCTAGCAGGGAAAAACTAAGCACTTTGTGGGATAAAATGCTGAGGTACGAAAATATATCACGACCCTCATACAGATGCCGAAGTGAAGAAGCTTCTTCCTGCTTGTGTGTAAGGATGAGGTGTTACTGAGTCACAGGCACCGAAAGGATTGTATTATTTGTCTGCTTCTCTGTCATGTTGCAGTGAGTGAGTTTCCCCAGGATGCTGGAGGAGGCCATGTGCTCTCCCAAGGGCAATGGTATTCTGATTCCCTCATTGATCCACCTCACTCCCTTTCTCAGCAAATTTTAGTCACCTCACATACGCAAACAGTGAAGTTGGGGGAAATGAGCTTCAGCCAGTCCCACATAGGTTTTCACAGCCCCTGTTCATAGAATCATTTTGGTCGGAAGAGACCTTTAAGATCATCAAGTCCAACCATCAGCCTAGCACTGCCAAATTACCTCTAAACCATGTCCCTCAGCACTACATCCACACATCTTTTAAATACCCCCAGGGATGGTGACTCAACCACTTCCCTGGGCAGTCCATTCCAGTGCTTGTCAAACTTTTCAGTGAAGAAATTTTTCCTAATATCCAATCTAAACTTCTCTTGGCATAACTTGAGGACATTTCTTCTTGTCATATTGCTTGTTACTTGGGAAAAGAGACCAACCCCCACCTCTCTACAACCTCCTTTCAGGTACTTGTAGAGAGTGATAAGGTCTCCCCTCAGCCGCCTCTTCTCCAGGCTAAACGGCCCCAGTTCCCTCAGTCGTTCCTCACAAGACTTGCTCTCCAGACCCCTCACCAGCTTCACTGCCCTTCTCTGGACACAGTCCAGCACCTCAATGTCTTTCTTGTAGTGAGGGGCCCAAAACTGCACACAGTACTCGAGGTGGGGCCTCACCAGTGCCGAGTACAGGGGGACGATCGCTTCCCCAGTCCTGCTCACCACACTATTCCTGTGTTGATCTGGCATCACTGCCAGCTGTAGCCAAGCTGACTCAGAAGTCCTATACGCTGTAATTACACTCCTTACTGTCATCAAGACACACACAGAGTTTGGGCAGAACCTTTCATTTGCGTTGCTATGGTAACCGCAACATTGCTCCCCATGAGGAGGTTAGCTCGGGTTGGTAAGTCACTTGTTGCTCTTACACTTGATCCTCCCTTAACCTCCTCCACACCCTTTTGGGCAGCAAGCCCCTGCCCTGGCTGTCACTGCCAACCTGCCTTTTCTTTCCTTCAAACTTCCTTTTGCTTGGGGCTGCAATTCCTGCTTACATAGGTTCTCGCAGAAAACTCAGCCTTTACTTTCAAGCTGTTGCTGAAAACTTCCAGTGTCTCCCTGGCAAGCAGGGGCTTAGACACCTGCAGAGGAATTTAGGAGACTCATGCCCGAGTCCCACGAACGCCAGGTGACAGTAAGCCCTCTCGGGTACCACCCTGCAATCGACAAAGTCACACTTTGTGTGATATGAATATGGCACCACTTCAGTGGCTTCAGAAAATCAGCAAGCCAGCGCAGGATCCGGCCCACCCTGCCACAAGTACTCCCCAAGGAGGAATAGTCTGGTTGGCCAAGCAAATCCTCCTCAGTGTCTCAGGAAAACTTAGATATATGCCTCTCCATTAGATTTAACCTCTGCAGGCATTACTTTAGCACATGAAGGTTATCTCTCCAAGCTGCTAAATAAACTAGGAAAGAAACCTCAGCTTCAAGGTAGCACACGTTAAACTATGTCAAGCAGATGCTAAAGGACTTCACGTGTAAAGATCAGAGTGAAACAGGAACCTATGCTGCCAAGATGCAATTCTTGACTGGAGATATTCGGTAAGATACAGTCTGTCCACAGTATCACTTAAGTGCAATACCCACCCCACAGTCACATCCAAACTTGGATGCCACTGCCCTCGTTAACAAACAAGCACAGCCTCTGGTCCAACTCAACCAAGCTACCAAACTTTCTGTGAGGGAACACCTGAGCGCAGCTGGCATATCAGCACAGGATCACTTTGTGGATGAGGTAGGCATAGATTTTAAGTGTCATTCTCCAACACGTGGCCTAAACCACGACACACGCCCAACACATCTTCCCGATACCCGACAGATCTTTAGCCCCTAACCACCACACCCAACGGGTCTTCAGGTCAGGTTTTCCCAGACGGAGCAGCTTAGCTATCTCTAGGCTAGTAAAGTGTACAGGCTCACAGAACATGCCCAGGAACAGGTATGTGATCATCCACTCTGGCAAAATACAGCACAGCTTTGTCCCAGGGTATCTAGCACTCTCCCCTAGGCACCTTTCTCGGAGGTACCATGCACTAAGGACCTTTCCCAGCAGGCAGCCTGAATGAGGCCCCCTTCTTAGGAGGTGAGCTTCATCGAATCACAGAACAGCTGAGGTTTGTGGGGACCTCTGGAGATTGTCCAGTCCAACCCCTGGCACAGAGCACAGTCAGCTACAGCAAGTTGTTCAGGGCTGTGTCCAGCTGGGTTTTGAGCATCTCTGATGATGAGGACTCCATCACCTCTCTGGGCAACTTGTTCCAGTGTTCAGCCACCTGCACCATAAAATAGTTCTCTCTTACCTTTAAGTAGAATTTCCTGTGTTTCAGCTCCTGCCCATTGCCTCTTCTTCTGTCACTGGGCACCAGTGAGAAGAGTCTGGCTCTGTCTTCTTTATTCCCCTTGCATCAAGTATTTATAAACATCAGTAAGATCCCCCTTGAGCCACCTCTTCTCTAGACTAAGCAACGCCAATTCTCTCAGCCTCTCATCATATGATGAATGCTCCATCTCCATCATCCTTCACTGGACTCACTCCAGTACGTCCATGAAAGTTTAGCTGTACAGAAGCAATCTCAGTCACTACAGTTAGGTTCAAAAGAGACTCCCGTCCCTGCCCTAATTTACTGTTACAAATACAGCCCTTGAACCTAAGCAACTGAGCCAACATAGCATGGAAAATACAGATTTCAGACCTTGATGTGCTCCAGGTATATGCTAAAGAGGAGTTTTAACCAGTGGTACTGACCTAGATAGTTTAGTACATTAGGTTACCTGCTCAACAGTTCGTACTTCCCAAGAAGGAAGAATGGATCCAGGTCTATCGAGACACGATCACGCAACATGATACAGACCAATGATCTCAGAGTAAATACCTTTCTTTCTATGTCTTTTGCTACATGCCCCATTTTAGAATGAAAACACCAAAGCAAACTGCTTTATGTCATTGTTACCCCTTACAAGAATCCAAATTCCATTATTCACATACAAATGAAAAACATATATACAATCTAGCTTTGTTAAAATTTGGTGTGTATTTCTGTGTTAGCAGGCTGTCTTTCTTGTCCCGCCACAGCACTAAGAAAATACTGCTCTCTGCTAAATTGCTGTATTTGGTGTAAACATAAACATGGAAATGAATACATTTCCACTGAAGGTCCTTACTCGAAAAGGATGAGAGGTCTGAAATAATGCAAAAGCACGCTTCACAAACATTTTGCTTCAGAAGGGTAAGAGTCAACCTTCAAACTTTACCTTCCACCCATGCTTGGGAATCATTTCTTCAGACTTTGGACTGTGTGTGTAAGGTTTGGCTTTTTCACATCCTCCTCTCTCTCTCTGTCAGGTCAACCGGGAGATGGATCTCTTGTAACACTGATGTCTTCATCTCCAGCATACTGCTTTGTGTAGCACAGTTATCAGGAAGAGGATTGATAAGGGTGCTGGGAGATTAAGGTGCTATTTCTTGCTTCACTCCAGGTTGTACGTCTTTTTGTCCCCTCATTTTTTTTTTTTATAAATCACAGCTTCTCAGAGACAATGGAACTCGGACATGACTAAGTGAAAAATTCCCTCCTTGACACCACAGTTCACAATTGATGCTGATTCTCTCATACAGTATCTAAACACTTCTGCATAACACAATTTAATATATTTGAAAATACATTTGCACATTACAGACAATCTTAGGAAATGCTTCACCTTTCACACACCAGTGGCCAGTCTCTCTCATTGGGGAAGACATACAGTGACACCAATTCTGCCAATACCTGCTATTTCTAAGGCACGCAGTTGCAGACCACTCTAGAAAAACACTGCCCTAGGAATACATTTTATATTTCATTGGCATTAAAGCTTCATTTAGCAAAGAGATAAATGGGCTGTGTAACCTGAGACTTTCTAAAGCAATGCAAAGCTCTCAAACTTACTGTTTCACAAAGATGTAATAAAAGACATGGTGCTTTCTATTTTTGTACAGATATTTAACTTTTGATGAATTAAAAAAGTCACTTTGCCCAAAACCAAAATGAAACAGAAAGCTCAAAATTCAGAAGTTTTCTTTATAGGAAAGGGTACCCCAGGCAGCCACAGCCCATCAGTTACATAGCTCAGGTCCAGCTTCTGTGACAGGTCTGATGATGCCACATTGCTAATGGGATGCAGCCTCAAACACGGTACAGCACCTCTCGCCTCCCCTTCCTGCCTCAGCAGTTCAGGTTGCAGTCCTGGCTTTGCCGGGCTGCCTGCTATTGTCATGCAGTGGAATAACTTGTGATTTCTAAATTAAAATACATCGTTCTATTCTATTGGGGAATGAGTGCCACGATCATGGAGTGGTCACTGGATGAGGGAAAACGAGGGTGAACCTTAATTCACCTTTATACTCATTTATTGAAATTAACTGAGTGTTGGATAGCTGGAGGCCAGATAATGCTCCAGGTTTATGACTGCTTCTTCTACAACTTTCATACAAGTGTTCAAATTACATTTTAATATATGAGTGCATTTACTTTCTCACTTACAAAATACAAATACAAAACCACCTTCTAATATCACTGCTGTAATTTTGTAGGTCAGAATTACGTTCAGTATTATCAGACTTTCCGGAAAAAAAGAGTGAATACATTTTAACTTTTGTAAAGTGAAATCACTTATAAAAGCAAAGTGAAAAGACATGTATCCAACATCAATTATTACAATCACAAAGAGCTGAAATACAGCAACAATTTCTCATTTGTACATATTGAACAGCAAAAAAGTAAAAAAATATATATATACAAGCTTAACAGGGAAACAAACCTGAAACAGTTTTCTACTGCTCATGGATAAGACAACTTTCCCTTAAATTTTGTAGTGCATTCCCTCTCATTCACAAGAACGAATGCATTTTATCTTCCTGTTCTAAGGCAAACTGAAAACAATCAAATCTTCCTTCAAATCAAGAACAGTTGTGAACTAGTGAATTAATACATATTCACCTGAGATCATTCTGAAATACAGGAAAATATCGATAATGATTAACAGCTAAGGTGCACAACCATTTCGTCATTTTAAAAGAGAAACAGCATTTATACAGTAAAATTGTCATCTGTAAAGGGAATTATTGAAAACAGTATAGGAGGAGATGCTACAAGGACGTAAGCAGCATACTCTTCTGCTTTCTTCTATTCAATATTGTCCTGTTCCCAACTTTCTGTAATATAAAAAGAGGGAGGTGAAGGAAGAATAAATGGGAAAAAAAAATGGTTAAAAATATTTCTTCTGTAACTCAGCTTATTTCATGCTTACGTCAGTTTCTCTCAAATCTGTTGACTGACTTCAAAGTAGTCTTAAGGTAAATACTACAAGTAGGTGCATTTCATCTAGGTCAAACAGCAGAAAGCAAAACCACAAAGCTAAATATAGTCTACATGTGTATCCAGCTCTGATTAATGGGTAGAATTAGCCCTGAGATAAAAATAAATAAGCCAATGCTTCCATCCTTCTTTTATACCTGAAATTAGTTATTTAATCCTTTCTAGAGTAATTTTGTTGAATACAATTGGTATCGACCAGTGACATGTTCCAACAAAATCAGCTTGACTACTGATAACTACTTGAAAGCATGACAAAAGTACATTCATCCACGCACTGAAAAAGTCACATCTGCAATGGTAAATGAAGAATTACCATTCATAAATTATATTGAGGAAAGCAAGGTCAAAGCTAAAGGGGCTGTCCTGTACTATGTGTTGGTCTCAAGAAACAGAGCCACGATGTTTGGAGGTGGGAGGGATCCAGGCAAGAGTGAAAAGTACATGCATCAGTACTGTGTCTGCATGCACCAGATCATGAAATCTTATAACATTCTGGTTTCCACTCTCATGATCTGGGGATGTATTATTATCTTTAATATGTGGTACATGAGAGGGAAAAAGAAATAAATTAAAAATCACAGAAGAAACCCATGCTGCGGCTAGGGACTAAACTCTAATTTCTAGCATCTCATGCCAGTACTTTAATCAGGAGACCATCAGGCAGAAATGCATCGTTCATATGCAGCCTTAATCGTCTGTTTGGTACAGCTGCTTAGTGACTACACCATGTGAGAGGAACAAAATCAGAGGGGAAAGTTGCATCCTGCTTACAGACGTCCTTAGAAATCCTGAAAAGCATGAATGTATATATGTATCAGAGTACCATATCAGCCACAACTCTGTTGAATCTGTGTAGGGAAAATGCAGCAAGACTAAGATCCAAACCCAGATCCTGCAGAGATCAGGTGTCTCACAGGAAATATACCCTCCGAACTGAAAGGAAATCTATGGCTACCACGTTTACAAGTGAAAAAACAACCAATCCAACATCTCTTTGGCAAAGCCTGTGGCAAACAAAGCTACAATTTTATAAAACTTGTTTGTATCTCTTAGCACTCCGCAGATTAAATCCAAGTATTTATCTTGGGATGTCTTTGTTATATCAATGCATGAAATGCAATTACAGGTGAATATTAATGCAAAACAAAAAGTCATGTCAACATGGTGTACTTGAAATGATCGAAACTTGCAAACCAAAGTAACAAAAAAAAACCCATAATCTAAAAATGTATTTTCATTGTATCTTCAAACACTAACACAACTTCAGTTTGTTCAGCATCCTACATATAAGCTGTACCCAAAACACTCAGCAGACTTTAATACAACAATTGTAGAGTTAAGCAGCAGAAGAGGAAAACAATTAAGTGCTGCAGGCAAGGAAGAAAACATAAGGTCTTGGATGGGATTTGAAACAAAAGGGAGAATCAAGATAACTTTGTCTCCTGTTTCAAGTCTAGAAGAAATAAATGTCATAAAGCGGTATCAAAACGATTTTGTTTACCTCAACAGCATCATCCATTTCTGTGATCTCATATGATCATTTCAGCTCATTTCTGAATTAGGGAACTCTGTCTCTGGAGAGTTGTCATCGCTGAGGTCACTGTAGCTGTCACTGTTAAAAGCAATATGCAGTCAGAAGGATCTAAAACTAATACTGTATTTCTAATCCTCCAACCCAGATGATGCATATAACAAACACTTTCCTCACATGCAGCCCATTTCCAGAAAACTACTTTAAGCTCATGCTCAGTTTTGGTATTTTAGAACGCCTTCCTCTACAGGAATGGGCTTAAGTTTAGAGTCTAAGAACTGATGAGAAAAAATATTCCACCACATAAATGGTATGTTCCATTCTTTTTGCTTGGATCCTGTAAATTCATTCTATAGTTTGCTGGTGCTGCGTGCCTGCAACCATGATTAACAACATGGAGAATAACAGGTATTCAGAGCAAGACTAAAAGGAATTTCTCCTTTATGATAAAGAAAATTACTGTTTTGACCAAAGAAAAAGTTAAGACAACTTCATTTATTCAGAATGCTTCAATTTATTCTTAAATTACATTTAATTCTACAAATTTTTGCTCTTCCAGTCAGAACATAAATAATTTTCATTGCACCAACCAACATCCTGGCAGTTTTTTCTGAGGTTTTACCCCCTTCTTGCTGCTTTCTGAGAGTAGACTGGTTTTCACAGAACAAGCTGCCATGCAAGTGACCGTTTTATAGGTGGCTAGAACAAGTAAACGGTGAAGGACAGGAATCACCTCAGCAACTGAGAGAAAGAAGTGCCCACAAACTGCATTTTCAGTCAGCTGTGATGTCTATCAGATCTCCAGGTTTATCTTAACTCTAAGTGCACCTCTTCAGAAGAGCCTCCAGCCTCACTGTCCCCCTACTACACTTCACTTCTACAGTCTGTTTTCCAGATACTTGAACTTCCCAAGATGAGAAGCCAGCAAAGGGAGCCCAGGGAACTGACAAGTACATTTAAGCGGCATTAATTCTGGTCAGTTCTCTGATACATCAGAGCGCAGGTTACGGTTAACACAGTACAGGTGGGGGACCTCAGACCTCGTTTGTGTGGGTACAGCGGTGGCAGCCTTGGGTACCAACTCTACTCCAGTCACTGCACGCCTGTGTTGCCACACCTCACTCATCACATACAGCTTCATCCTCCAGCCATCAGGACGTCAGTCACGTCACGCTCCCCCCCTGTGGGCAGGATCTCCCACTGAGACATCAAGCACATAACCAGCCCATGACCCACCGAGATGCAGCCTTATCAGTTGATCCGCAGTGACTACCTGCTGCGTAATGCTTCAAGGGGAACTATGTAACCCCGCAGCTGGAGATCTTTGATCTAGACTGCAATGTGGAATGGTGAACAAACTGCGCCCAGTTATACTGGTGTTTGTTACTGAGTGCTGCTTTGTAGCCTGCATTTCACCCTCTCTTCTTTGAAGAAAAAAAAAAAAAAAATCAACGATTAAGTAAAAACACAGCCATTTAATAGAGTGGGACACGAGAAGTGCCACCAACAGTCATCTTATTTAATCTCTACCTCTGACTGTTAGGAAAGCCTCCCACAGTTACAGCAAATCACTGTACTAAATTCTATGCAAGACAGCATAGATATTCCAAGTGTTCTAACATTAAGGCTTTGCCTACAGCATTCTGCCCTTTCTTCGCATGACACGCGTGTTGTTGATGCGGTTCTTATAAAGAATGTGTCATATCAGGCTAGTGAGAAATGCTCAATTTGATCATTTCCCCAGCTGGCAAACAATTACACAGTTCAAGTGAGGAAAGTGTTGTTAACAGTATGATCAAGCATGCCAGATGCACACAGACAAACACAACACCACCGACGTTGTACTTACTTCTTTCTGAAAGTACCCATGGAAACATGGAATAAAAATTCAGTATTATTAAAACAGTACTGCATTTTCACATCACAGCAAAACAGCAAACATTGTCCACAGAACAGAGGGTAAAACTGTGATTGCAGCGAGCTGCGTAATCTCACAATAGCCCAAAGTCTCCAGAGAATTTGGGGTTTTTTTTACGGGTTCTGCTGCCCGGTGGCAGTCACAGCCCAAAAGTATATGCCAGAGCTCCATATACAACACAGGACAGGAGACAGATGCTTAAGTAAAAATGCTCAGGGGCCAATGAGGTGAGTGGAGAAGTGCCCAGCTTCATCTCTTGCAGACAGGCGCTGACCCCCACCCAGCATTCTCATCATCGGTCCTCCCCCACCCAAAAACACGGGGTTTAGAGGCAATTGCCCATAGAAGCAGTCACACAATGCTGGCTGCTTCCGTCATTTCATTGACTTACCACCCCAGCTTCTCGGGCCTGTTTCCAGCTTGCGAAAGCTGAGGGTCACCTGGCTAGCCACTAGCCCAGAGGCTAGAACACTTACTTGGCCAATGACAATTTTGTTCCTGTTTCCACACTGCCCAATTCAGCACAAGGTTTGACTCCGCACCCCAGAGTAGGGCTCTTGTCACCACATTCTTGACTGCTTTGCAGTAGCACCTCAGGGTCTCTCCTGCTTTAGGGCTGTCCTGCTGGGTGTAAGTCAGTTTTATCTCTAACAGGCAGGCCACAGTGGCAAAAGAGGTAGGGGAAATATCCAGGTAAGGGTCAGCCCTTGGGCTTCAGACTCGGGTAACTGTCAGTCTCACAGTTTCAGCTGCTTGAATGATATCTCTAAGCACCCCCAGAAGCTGTGGCATTACGTTACCAAGAAGAACCTGGGCTCCAAGGAAACCTGACCTGCAAGAATTAAGCTGCTAGTGGCCTTGAAAGAAAAAAGGGACTCATGAGTCTTGGTGTATCTGCATCTGGGTGCTACAGCTTCAAACCACTGCTCATGTCCAGTTTGTAAGATTTACTGTGATATCAACTGTACTCAGCTGATAAGTAATCTGAAGAAAAACTCCAGGTGGTATTAATCACAAATGAGTCATCACCTCTCTTCAGAATAAATACATACTTACTTCCAAATGACACTGAGTTGCTCCACAGACACGAAACACAAACCAAAATGGCTATTCTGTGCCCACAGTTGCTAATATTATGTAACCGTACTTAAATGTGCTGGCTGGGGAAGTAGTGGTGGTGGAAAATCAAATAAGCTTGGCTTTTACTTTATTAAATTCTTTTTCACACTGAGCCCTCAACTGAAAAAAATATGCTTACATTTCCTTCAGCAAGTTTTCTCTCAGTTTGTGTACAAATTAATTAGCAATTATCTCAGACAGGAACCTAACACCCACTTCATCTTGTTTGTAACCATTCCTACAACAGTGGACTCCAACAAAAAGGAGCTAGTGAGCAGATCTAAGGCCACCACAGTGGATCTACTCCATCTTTGTTTTTTCATGGGATCTGGAGTATAAAAATGTGGCCAAGAGAAAAAGAATAAAACTCAAGAGTGTGCAGTGTCACTGCATCTAGTCAGTCACTTCAGTCTCCAAGATGAAGAATTTTGGTCACTTTGATCCTTACACCTAATCTACCTGTAGTTAATGGAAATATATTCACTGCAAAGTGAAATAACAACCAGTACCTAGCTGGTGTCTCACTTTGCAGTTAACTGCAATGTGAAACATCTACTAGTACCTACTTGGCATTGCACTTTGCAGTGAACTGCAACATATTTCCCGACTGCAGCAAGGAAAATATCCTCTGTTGAGAAATTACATTGCAGGGTTTTGTTCTGAGGTTCACTCATCTTCAGATCCCTGTCTTCTCAAGACACAAGCAATAAAAAGCACTTTCCCCTGCACATGCTCCATTATTACCAAACTCATGCCCTTTTCAGATCTCTCTGTTCTGCTGACAGAGGCACCATCATACCTCTGCTGTGCATCAGTCTAAAGCACGGAAGGAGGCAAGATGAGAAGATTCCCTATTGGTATTGTACAGAAGGCAGCCGATAGCTGGGGCCACACAGCATGAATCATAGAATCATAGCTGGAATGCATCACCTCAGCAACCATTCTCAGATACAAAAACACTAGAATTAAGACTCAAGATCAATTTTAAACCTATATTTCTCAAACAGCTGCTCAAAAGCACCAAAGTGCCTGCTTTCAATGTTTTTATTAAGAAACAAAGGCAACTGTAAAATGGGTACTCCTTGAACGTTCCGTTTGTTTCATTTGGAAAATCCAGATCAACATTCTTTAAAAACAAAGGATTTGACACAGTTTCAGAGGGGCTTTTTTCATCCTTTTTTAATGTATCACTGACAAAAAAAAGTCCTTTTCCAGAAATGCAAGCAATTTAAACAATTGTTACAGTAATGCTATTCCCTGCAAAGGCAGGAGCCAAGCTAAGTGTATTTCTTCCTCAATGCAACTTAAAAGATAAATGTAATTACCTTTAGTACAGGCTGTGGCTGTTTAAAACAAACAATTGTTATAGCTTTCGAGAACCTAGCAAAAAAGCAGTCTGTCAATTACTATTATTTATTCCCCCCACATAAAGCTGAATGATTAAAATTATCATAGTCATTAAAACATTATTTAAAGTAAATGCATATTTGATTATGCAATGGTTATAATTGCAGTCACCCATATTTCTCAGTGCATATTTTTATGATTATATGATCATAAAAATGAACATATATCATTTATCATGATGCCCACCATTATATGATCCCATGCTTCCATGAAACATCATTTCATTAAAGAATCCCTCAGCACACTCCTAAGACTCCCCAGTTCCAACTTGCCAGACATCTGCACTCACATAACTGGACCTAGGATAACTGTTTTATTAGGACCCAGCATTACAAAAATCACAACCAAGATACCAGAACATGGATGTTATAAAAACTCCCAGCCGAGTCTCATGCATGGGATTCAGTTCATATCCCTTTAGACATCTTCATGTGAGACAGCTGCCACCAGCTTCTTACACTCAATGAAGAGAAACAGGCACTTGTAGAGTATAATGCTTCTGACCCACTCAACCATTACAATGAGGTATTTGGCTCCTTTGAAGTGCATATTAACTTAGCCGCTACAGAAAAAGACTTGGGGTGACTAGCTCAGAAGTGTCTTCACTGTAAACACCTAACATTAAAATGACAAAGTAACTGCCATAACTAACCATTACTAAGTTCATCACTAAGTACCACTATGGTTGAGAAGGGATTTCCTCTATAACTTTTTCTGTAGTTTTCTGTAAGAGCCCTGAGGGCACCCATAGGTCTTAGCTGCCCTGACCATCCTCTCCTGGGGCCTCCATCAATTGGCCCAGGAGCTTTGGCCCCCAGTCCTTGCCTAAGGTATGTCACAGGCATGCCTGTACCCCTCTCTGTAGTTCAGTAGTCACTTGTCAGCTGGACTTCCTGGACTGACCTCAGACCTGATTCATCACTTTGCACTTCTGCACTGGACTGTCTCTAGGATGTGGCGACTGTCACTGGAGCCAGTCCACTTGCCTTCTTTGCCGACTGTGGCACTGACTCCTGCTGGTGAGGACACTGCCCCTAGTAGTAAAGCTGTCACCCCTGGCTCCTGGATTGCCTTCTTTCATGGAACAGCCCCTCTCTTGCTGCTCTCTTGACAGTCTTCAAGCCACAAGATTTCCTTCACTTTCCTCTGAAATGTCTGGATTTGGCCAATGGCAGAAATATAATGCCGTGCCAGATGTGTTATTGGTTGGGGACAATGTACAGGGGACATCAGAGATAGCCCTGCCCATATCTCCTTTGTCCCAAATACACCAGAACATGTCACACAGGCTGCTCACTGTTCTGTTTATAGGTTCTTGTCCAAACCTCCCTACACAACTGGTTCGGGAGACAGCTAGACCATGTTAGTGCAGTAAGCACCATACGAACAAGCTTTCTGAGTTTTTTTTTCTTTATGCGCCACTCCTTCTGTCCTCTGGCCATTTTTGTTCCTTGTCTCTAAATGCAACTCCTAAGTCATCTTTTATTAATAACCTGCCCAGAACTTAACAGGTTACTTTGTGACTAGATGGCCTTCCATTAGCATATTCACTAATGACTTGCAAAAATTTCTTTTGGCAGCAGTCCTAGTTGCCCCCTAGAAACACCTCTCACTTCCTACATTTCCTCCCATCTACTGGACATTTGCATTTATATTATTTATCTTTAGCCTATTACTCTCCTCTTCCAAAGAAACACAAGACTTCATTATTTTCAGCTCAGGTTTCTAAATTCTGTATATCTTTTTACATTATTTCTTTGGTCTGAATAGTGCTTTCAGCTCCTCTGTGAATTATATTATTTGCAAATATCATTAACACACCATAGCCTAGTGCTGCAGGCCATTAATAAAGATGTTGGTTGAGGAGAAAGAAGAAATAAAACCTGCTGATGCTAAACTTGCTCCGGGAAAAAAAAAAAACAGCAACATGGCTTTATTGTACATCAGTGGTTTTCCAATCCATATGACACTTTTCCCAAAGATAAGCCAGTTTTTATTACTTTTTTCAAGTGAAATTCTGTAAGACTCAGTAAAAGCCAACACTACATCTGAAGTTCCTCTCTTTATCCACTAGTTTTCTATTAAAACCTTTTGGTTTCTCTTAAAATGCAGCACATTTGTGGGTATTGTACACTTTCTGAGCATCTCCTGTGTTTCTAGTGCTCTCTGTCCTTTCAAATGAAACATGTAAACCGGCAGCTTCTCACCTTCCTCAGCTCCTTGTGAAATGGTGACTTCAGTACTTCCACGGAAAGATTTGGAAAAGATCATGATTTAAAAGCATTCGCAAGGAAATGAAGCGCATGGCTTTGTCTGATGGTCGGGTACTCATGCCTTAAAGCACGAGAGGCTGAAACCACAAAGGCAACTTAGATGCCCAACTACCACTTCAGGTAGCTATGTAATAACTCATCACTGAGTTACTTCAACCCTTTGCTCAGTTCTTAACTGCTTCTGTACACACCAAAGCTCCTGGGAACTAAGTTTACCCCAGAGGATGCATTCCAGTCTCAAACAAGGTATGCTCATGCCTACGTGTAAGCATTCTCAGGCTGTCTACCAGACTAGGCCTCACAGGAATGTAAGAGAAGGTTTATTCACTTTTATTTATTTAGGGCACTCTCCTGGGAGGTGTGATGCATCTTTAAATTTACTCTTTGCTTAGAAGCTAGGGCTTCTGTCCAGGTGTCAGATGTTCTAAAATTGCGTCCTAATTTCAGGACTGTTAAATGTTCTGGGATAATGATTTCCTGTTAAGAATCTCATGCTGAAATACATATTTCTTTTTGTCTCAGAACTTCATCATCAACTCTTTTTGGTGTTTTTAATAGCCCAGTTTAGGTAATCTGCTCAACTTGCTAGCCTCCACAAATTCTTTCAGGTTACATCTTTGCTCGAGTCAACAGCATGACTACAACTCATGTAGGCAGTGCTGGATGAGGTGAGCAGAAAATCCCCTCCTCACATTTGTTTCAGTCTTGTTATGACACGCCTTAGCTTTACTGTTCAACGAAATCACTGGCATTCTGGGGTTTAAGGGTTTAAATTGCAAATCCTTTCCACTCAGCAGGTGGATATGTTAATATGATTGGGTGTGCTGTAATTAGCACTGAAATTCCCTCCTGAATATTCTTCCCTGCAAAATGCTCCTCTTTTAGCCTCAAAATGTTTTTCTATTCCAATTCTCTTTCTCAAGACAAAGGGGTTTGCTTGATTGCTGTGTAACCAGATACACGGTAAAATTTGTATTTTTATATATAAAATTTTGGGGTATTAATTTTTGTCTTTGCTAAATGTTTAAGTGTCAGTTACAGCTTACTGTATGAACATGAAGAAAAAGAGCTGGGTACACTTTTTATTGATTATATATTAATTCAAATAAGTGTAAGTGTGGCACATTCAGTAATTGCTAAAACTTAGAAGTCAAGGTTAGCAAACATATTTGCTGTAATGCTAAGGTATTTAAATTTAAATTAGCAGGACACATGCAGATCACTCATTTAAAAAAAGTAATTTTTCTTTATCTCAGAGACACAAATAGATATACTTATGAAAGGAAGCAGTAAACAAAAGGATACTGGCACCTGGGAAACAAGATGAATTGTGAGGCAGAGACTGCCCACAAGAGGAAAAGACTGAAGAACATTGTGCTTGAAGAATCCCCTCCTGCCAAGCACCACAAAAATTTGACTTGTGTAATGCACTAGCACAAATTTTAAAAGGTAGATAATGTTGTGACCACTAATAACAATGACAGGGTAAGGTAATAGGAGTATTTCAATCAAACTGTAGTTTTCAGGTCAGAAAGAAATTCTCTCTGTATGTACATCATTGTGCAACTGGCCAGGGTGAACAAAGATGAAGTGCATTTATGAAAGACAACTGATACCCATAAGGAGAAGGGTACCAAAATAGATTGATCTGGTCTGGCTTGGCTATTTTCCATTACTACTCAAACCTGAATAAAATTTCTATTTCTCACTTAAGAAAAGAACCTCAAAAAGCAATGCTAAAAAAAAAAAAAAACAACACCCCAAAACCCCAACCAAAACTAGTTTGGAGCCTTGTTTAGAGAAAAAGCTAGTAAGCCAGGGTTGAATCTGTTCTGTTATTATTCAGTCATTCTGTGATTTTTTTTTTTAAGTATCTTTTTCATTTTTGTACCCTAAACTGCCCTCTGACCTCTTTATTATTGTTATTGTAATGAAATCATAACTAATATCATTCAAATAAACAAGAATGAGTTAATGCTGGCTAAAAGCTATTGCTACATTCAACAAACCAAAAACTCTGCATCCAAGGCAACTGGGACAAAGGATTTTAGTTTGGCTGAACCGTACAGTTTTGATCTAGATCCAAACACTTCCATAAGTCTAAGGATATCCCAATCGTTTTGTTTTAGGCCGGTGTCTGTTAGATGGTATTAATTATTTCGTTACTGCAAAATAAAATCAGTGTTTTCTTTTTTGTTACCATCATCATTCCAATAGAACTAGGTAAGAATTTCACTTCATTGTTTAATCCTCTAGGAAATCTCTTTCCCTGTGAAACTACTGCTAATGAAAGTTAACACCGGAGGCCACTAACTTCACGTGAATTTACTACAGGTTTTTTACTTGTTTTGGGTTATAATGTATGGATCTGGCTTTAGCCCTAATAGCCTCTGAAAAGGAGGAAGTCAGGAACTGTGCTTGCTGCTTACAGATATTTTTACACCAGGGTTTGTGTTCGGCATGCACAGGAACAAGTAAATCAATACATGAAGAACTCCTTTTCCTCTTCTGGATTTCTGAATTGAAGGATGGGATAGTCCCTGCAAAAATGTGACTGTCAAACTGCAGGCAAGTAAGAAAGAAAGATTACCTTGGAGACAATTTACATCCACGTTGCACGTACGCACTGAGTGTCCCAGTGGCTGCTAGCAACAGTCCAAGGTATGGAGGTGAAGGTTTCATAGGTCTTGAGGAAAACTCTGGGTGGAACTGAACTCCCACAAAATATGGGTGATCTACAAGATAGATGTCAAAGAAAATTATAAGATGTAGGAAGAAGATTGTAGAACAACTGTTAGGAAAAAAGTTTATTGAAGATTTCACACATGAGTCCAGAAGCCAGATCAGCATGTGTGAATTTAAGGGCGAGGCAGCAGGAACCCTAACTTTTTCCACGAAAAGCAACTGACAACAGAGGCAGAAGGTTAGGAAGGCAAATTAAGGAAAAATCATCCTGTGATTCAACCTTAACATGCACAATTATGTAATTAGAAGCTGAATAATAAACCTGTACCGACATGTGTGGGCAGGGGGATGGGGGAAGAACCACAAAGTCTACATTTATCATGTTATTTTCATAGTTTTTGGTTCTCAATACATATTTATGCATGTATATTCAGAACATGCCCATACATATCTGAGAGAGAAATAAAAACAGTTCCTAAAAGACCAAGCATTACCATACAGCAACTATTAAACACTAAGAGATGGATATGAAAGTAACATACAGAGAAAACAGGGGGGAAAGCTTCAAATAATTAGGCCTGGAAGGGATCTCCTGGGACATTAAATCCAGTCTCCTGTTATTGAATGCAACTACATCACGTAGTCTCACGCACAAAGGGTCAAGGCTCTGCCATAACACCCTCTAGGTTTTTTTGCTCCCACTAGAAAGCTCTTCTGATACTACCTCCTTTTGCTTAGAAACCTTTCCTAATTCACAGGCCATCTTTGTTACAGCCAACTTATATCTATTTCTTACGGTGCTCTTTACTGCTTTTTGTCCTATGTGATTAAGGATGACAATATCACCATCATTCAATTCTGTCTGCTAAGCTAAACAAGCCACGCTGCCTCATCTTCTGTTAAATCTTCAGCTCTGTTTCCCAGTCAAAGCACCTCTTTACTACTGCTTCTGCTTCTCTCCTGTCTTCTTTGAAAGGACAAGGAAGGAACAATGTTTTTGTACTCTTCCATGCTGTGCACCTGTTCCTTCTTTGAATACTGTTTTAAAGGAGCTAACATTAACCGCTTCTAGTGCCAGGACACTGGACAAAATTAACCACAGATCTCTTCTGGTTCAACAATTTCCAAAACAATCCCAAACATTCAAAAAATTTCTCTGCAGTACAGAATAAGTGATAACAAGAAAGCTGGGGTTTTCTTCTATGAAGATAAACCATATGGTCTAGGATACTGCTCTTGTCTCTGCTGCTATGTTTTAAAGAGAACCTGGATCCTAAATTTATCCCATAACTTCTTTCTCTCTACCATGCAATTTAGTTCCTTAAAGCTGTAAAACAAGACAATGGCAAAGCATCAAATACTTTCTGTGGGGATATTTTGCTTAAAAGCCTAAGCTATCTGGTGTACTGTTACTTCTGTGCTTCCGCTCCAACCCACCCTCCTCCCTATGGTGATTGTTTTTCTTTAGTAATCAGAGTCTTCTTGCAGCCCATTCTGAAATAATTCCAAGTTTTACTGCTGCTTTTACTTTTTCCACAGTAACATGCAATTTAAAAATCCTGCCTGATTTATTTCACAATGCTTTCTATAGTTGTTTCATGCAGGGCAGACGAAATAGCCTCCCAACACCAGCATGCATAAGAGAGGTAATCTATCAGCAACAAACTAACCAAAGAACACCATGCCAATTAGTAGTTTATGAATTCACATGTATCCTTTGCTCTCAGATTACTCTCTATAGTGCAGTCGCTTGACACTGAATATAGATACCTACTTATAAACCCTGGTTCAAAATTACAGCACTGTTCCTCAATATACCATGGAGCATAAAATGAATTCTCGGGAGCATCATGTCACAAATAGCACTCCATCGGATGATAATGTATTCTTATTATAAATTTCTGTTTCTGTGCATGGAGTTTATCTTAACCAATGGTAATTAAGGGCCATGTAAGTAAACAAGAAAAATCTTGTAAGGTAGCCTGCATCTTCAGGCACCTGATACTCATCTAGCAACAGTGTCTTAACAGCAAGGAGTTAAACAAAGAAAAAAAATCAAAGGGATTGTTTCCAAAAGCTGTTCTGTGTAGCATTCAACAAACATACACAGTGTAGCTCCTTTTTATTTCAGAACCTTTTAGAAAAGACATCAAGTCTTACTTGCTAAAGTAGTCCAAATCTACCAGATTTCCACATTATCAAACCCTCATTTATCTGAATCACTTCTGTGAAAGAAAGGGGCTTGCTTTCTATTTGATTTTCACACTTTCTTCTATGATTCTAAACAGAAGGTAACTGAAGGAGGCACAAACTGATTGGAAGGCATCTTGGAAGGTCTCCAGTGCTGCCTCCTGCTCAAAGCAGAGTCAAGTTCAAAGTTAAATCAGGTCGCTAACAGCTTTATCTACTCAAGTTTTGAAGGTCGCTATCAGGAAGCATGGAGATTTCACAGCCTCTTTAGATAATATATTCCACTTATGTTTTATACTTTGGCTATATTGCATGTATACACATTTCATATACCCAAGCAAACTGAACACATATTAGTTACTGGGACCCAACTAAAAATATTTGAGGGTGCTTAGGGAGCAGGCCAATGTCATCATGAAGCTGGCTGTCATCTTTAAAAGGCCAAGGCAATCATGAGAGGTCCCTGATAACTGGAAAAAGGCAGTCACCATGCCCTTCTTCAAGAAAGACAAAAAGAAGGATCCAAGGAACTACAGGACAGTCAGCCTAATCTCTGTTTATGGCAAGATTATGAAACAAATCCTCCTCCAAGGCATTTCCAGACACATGAAGGACAAGAAGACAACTGGGCACAATAAGCTTGGGAACAATCAGTCTTTGGATGCACGGAAAGCAGTAGCCTTCCTTTATCCTAACTTTAGCAAGGCTTTTGCTATGGTTTCCTAGCATCCATGTTGGGAGATACAGACTGTGGGTAGACTACAAAGTGTGTTAAAAAATGGCTGGACTGTTAGGTTCAAAGAAGAGTGGTGAGTGGTTTGAAGTCCAACCAGTTTGATACTTGGCGATACTCAAAACTTGACTGATACGGCTCTCAACAACCTGACCTATACTTGAAGGCAGCCTGTGCTGGAGCAGAAGGTTGGACTAGATGACCTCCCAAATCACTTTTGATTCTACATAGCCAAATCCCACTGAGCTACAATTATGACCTTTTGGAAAAGAAGCATGTCTTTCCCTGATAATCAAAAACACACACAATCCTTGAGAAGTGTAAGACTTCTCCTAACATCCTCTAAATCTTCACCCATTGTAATACCTAGGTGAAGTCAGCAGTATTCACCAACATGATCTTGGTTGTTATGACAGGTAAACATTGTGCCTACATAGAATTTAACAACCTATAGCTAACGTGGTTTTAATAGATGTGGAAAGTACTACAGACAAGCAAGACACTCACTTTCCAGTTCAATAATTTCCATTCTATTCCCTTCCGTATCGTGGCCAACAAATTTCAAACCTTTCTCTTCAAAGCAGTGAGTCAACTCTGGGTTCACCTGAAATATTGAAAGTAATAATAATTGTAGTTATATTTATATTTGGATTTAACAAACAGTAGTAGTTAATTGTAATGTTTTTAGTATGCATACAACAATGAAAAGACTTGAGAAAAGTGTTGGGAACGTTTGCTTTCTTGTTTCAACAACTCTGGTAAAAATTTGTAAAAGTGGGGATGCTCATTTAATAAGAGATTAATCTGTAATTTTAAAACTTACTACATACCATTCAAGAGATTAAAGCCAGGGTCCCTTCTGCTTGCTGTCCTCCTGATTCTGAGCAACTTTCCTCATTTTCTAAATGGCCCACTACAGCAGGCGTAAAGACTGACCTTCTATTTGAACACTGCATTTCAGTGGTTATGACACATGCTGTGGTTCAGCTCCTCCTTCAAACTGAGGAGCTCTGCAGCGAGCTGTTTCATTTCCCTTGTGATGTTCAAACCACTCAGTTAATATTCAAACTCCGAGCACCTTTACCACCATCACATTCTCCTCACAGCTTTTTAAGGAAACTTAACATTGTCTGAATTGGTTTATAGCATGCACACATCTTATAGCTCAGGCCCCTCTGGAGATACTAATGGAGTCAGGTTCCTTCTCAACCACCTCACAGATAACTCTAGGAGTCCAGCTCTTGCCTGCCTCCTTGAATGACAGTATTTTGAATGCACACAGACACCTTTGCTCAGATGTTATCAGAGGAGTGGACCTATGCAAGGGGCCTACAGAGTTGGATGGTAGGAAGCAAGTGATCTGAATTAGCCTCTGAGTTGTAGATGCCTGAAGTCTGCCTAGATTTAGACTATGAAAGAATGTGGACTACCTGAACATAGTCTAAGCCTTTAAATATGCCAAATCGGCCAAGAAGCAATGTATTTAAGGCTTAAAGGTTTCAAATACTTCCCAAGAAGTCGTCAGGTAATCTCTGACATCACTTTCCAAGACCATTTCTCTAAGACACTGCACCATCTTTACCACAGAAACAGTACACTACACTATTCCCCTCTACTGAACACTTGCAACAACACTTCTGTGATACTGTGTCTGGTTTCAGGCCCCTCAGTACAAGAAAGAGATTGACAAAATGTTGCGAGTCTGTAGGAGATCCAACCAGGATGGTTAAGGGGGGTGGACCAAACACAACATAGGAGGAGAGACTGGATAAGCTAGATTTGTTCAGCCTGGAAGAGCCAAGGCAAAGAGCGGATCTCATTGCTGACCTCAACTATCTAATAGAACAATATAAAGAAGACTGTGCCAGACTCTGCTCAGAGACACACAGCACAAGACAGAGATAAAAGACAAATTGCCCAAGGAAATCTCCTATTAGATATAAGGGGGAAAAGGGTTCACAACGATGTGGTTAAGCATTGGAACAGATTGTCAAAAGATGTTGTGGAATCGCTCCAGAGAGATTCAAAACTAGGTGGGACAAAATCCTGAGCAGCCTGATTTAATTTTGAAGTTGGCTCAGCTCCAAACAGGGAGTTGGACCAGAAGACTTACAGAGGCCCCTTTCGAACTAAATTATACTATCTAGCCACTACTAAGTTTTGGGTTATGTTTATGTAAGAAATCTCCCATTGGCTTTAAGGAGAATTGTACCTACTGAGAGAAACACAATTGGCTTAAGCCTTAACTTTTGACTACAAAGTACATTAGTAGCGCTTACCTCATATCGATGCCTGTGTCGCTCCTCTACAAACATTTCATCACCATAAAGTTTCCCTGAATATACAACAAAAAAGACAGTAATGCTAATGTGTTGCTATAATAGTTGTTACAACTATTTCTTGTAATTTAAACCTCAAAAAGATTTCACGTGTAAAACACAACAGGACACTATTCATCTCACTCCAGCTTTCTGTTTTTCAGAGGGATGACTAGTTTCTTTTAACATAGTTACCTGAGTTTATTCAGGGTTCATATTCAACATTCCTTGACCAAAAATAGCTTAGGTAGACTAGTCTGAAGGCCACGCTTGAACTAATTTAAATTGTAAAGCCCAAATTAAAATAAAAAATGTTTAAGTGAACAAGCAACATAAAATCCCTTCAGGGTTTTACAACAGTTGTACGCAAAAGGTGCAGTGAAGGAAGCCTTTTAGTAGCATCTCTTCCATTTTCATAGATTATGCATGGCAGCTGGCATAATACCTCCAATGACAAACATTCTCTCTGCTTTCCTGATCTCACTACGCAAATGACTCTTGCAATCCTCTGAGCCTCATCTGGAACACTGTACATTACAGACCAACAAGGAGTAGGTTAGAGGTATGCAGTAAACCAGAATTTAATCTTATCTCTCACTTAACTTCACAGCTCAAACTTTGCTCTCAATTTATCCTAGACTCATTAGGATTACTGTCTCACTTAGGCGTTGGTACAAGAACTAGACTGCCAAGATCTCCAAAATCTGTAGTGTGATAGTACTGCAATTTTACAAAAAGTGGTAAGCATAAGAACCACCTTTTCAAAACCATTATTTCCATTCAAGTTGTAAGGTATTAAGAACAGGAATCAGATTTCTTGAGTAAACTACCAGAGCTTTCTATCAATCTTTGATAAATATGGTCATCTAAACAACTCATAGTACTGGTCAAGAGTTACAACGTATGTTAAATTTCACTAACTTTTCCATGAAGTGTTTAGGCCACAGAACAGCTTGTACCTTGTGATATGCATTATCTGTATCACACCTAGGCAAAGTATCACCCAGATCAGCCAGATCACAGGCACTCTCTAGAAAGGCAGATTTTTCATTAAATTAGCATATGTGTTTATACTTTGGTCCCCTGCTGAAGTAGCTGTCATTTTTAAAAGCTCAGAAGGATACATTCCAGCAGTTCAACATATCGAAATATAGTAATAGCTCAGATCAATGTCAAGGGCAGAGCAATATAAGAAATATGCCCATATATCAATATCAATGGACAAGAAACCACTTTTTACACTTTTTCATCATCACTTACATTACTACTGTATAATAGGCGGAATAATAGGAGACAAGTATTACTTAAATTTTAAAATACATATAGATCAAATTGAATCATTTGTTCTATATTCTGGTTGCTTTTATTTTGCCTTTTACAGCAAATAATTTTCCTTTCCTACAACAAATAATTTGCTTGCCCAAAACAAGACTATTTCCAGGGCTGGGCTAAGCCTAGGGCAGTGCTGGATCAGAGACTGGAGTTGAGCAGGGCCTGGCTATAATTAGGACACAAACTAGCAAACACTGTCAAGACAAGGTGAGGACTAAGGCAGTGAGGCCAGATGATGTTTAAGGCTGTACTGGCAACTCTAGGGAATGACAAGCAACGTTTAGGTCTGGCAAGAGCATAATGGGTAGGAGTTTGGGTTGATTCTACCAAAAAGCTTCAAGGGTAGAACAAGAAGCCCTGGTTCACACACCCTATCAACTCATAAAGAACATTGGAAGAAAATGCTCTGATCTTCTCAAGAAAATAATGAATTAAACTACCATAAAATATATTTCAGTTATCTCAACAGTATCCTCATCAAAGTGGTGGACCCTAACTGACCTTTTCACTGAGGCTTCCAGATGTCTCTCACTTCTTTCTTTACATTTTTATCCTGGATAAATGTATCTAGGAACAGGATCATGAGCTCAAGGAAGTCGTCATCCAGCTGCTTGTTTGAGGTTGTAGTCTTTTAACAAAATGTGCTTTGACATTTTTGCTTTGCCACGTTACAAAGTTCCTATTCAAAAGGCAAGTCATAAGACCAGAAATGTAACTTACTTAAAACGGAATTTTGTGTTTTAAAAACAGTCCTCCTCTTCCCCAGTCTCATTGTTCCACCCATATCTCCAGGATTGTGTTCTGGCATGTCAATAACCTGTAGAGAAAAATTGTTTAAACACCGTTTCATCCAACAGAGAAAAAAAAAAAAAAAAGCAACATTTGTGTAACAGGCTGCATAGATTTATAAATAGTAACATCATTTATTTTTCCTCCAAGCATTCCCAATTATGACTTCTCTTTGGTTTTTCTAATGCTTTGTGCTCAGCATTGGGACTGTAATAGACTGAGGATATTAACTAACTGGTGTGAAACTTCTTCATTTCATGTTAAGATCAACAAAAGCAATTCATTAATTCTTTAATTTAATTTTTGGGGTGGAAAAAAACCTTTATTTTAAAAAAGATACCAAAATGTTAGCAATAGGATAATTCTGCCAAAAGCTATTCTTGGTGCTATAGAGTACATAGATTTTTAAAAACTGATGAATTCATAGACGAAAAAAATCCACGAAGTGATAAAGACACAATCTCTGAAAAAGTGAGTCCCTGAACCACCCAGTGATAAAGACTGAAAGATTATCTTGGGTAAACATTCCTGTACACTATGCCCTTTCTTACACTGTTCTTTAGAGACAATGTTCTTTCTTACGCTAAAAGGCAGAAACAGTCTTACCAAGACAGCAGAAGTCCTCTTTTTGGGGAGTGGGAGAAGAGGAGGGCATGGAGGAGCAGAGTAAAACAGGGCACTTGTAACAAGACTATAATCTAATGTTGTAAAAGCAGAGTACTAGAAGAGGTGACTCCAACATGTGTGTGCTATTTCAGATCGTGTATGTAACTAATTTATCACAGGGAGAAAATGGAAAAACTCCCCCTCTAATTCACCTTTACTAAAGGGTTTCTCAGATTGCCTAAGAATCCACAAAATATTGGGTTGCCTTGTGTGAAGAACATGCTATTTAACATTACATTTAAAGAAAAGGATATACGAATACTGGTTTTGAGGACTGATGCGGATGGGTCAAATGGCTGCTATGTGGGTGAAGTGGAATCCAGGATGGTGGGATTTAGGGGACGTGAGAAACAACTGCTTAGTGGAAGGCGTGCATTAAGTTTTGCTCAGTTTGAAAAATCCTGCTGGGTCTCACAATCATGTTTAGAGGAAGTCTGTCTCAGAGAGGTAAAACAGTTCAAAATTGTAGAAACTGATGAGCTGAAGCTATGACCTACATACTTGTATTTGCATATACACACTCTGTGAGGAAAACAATTGACAAACGTTCTAAAAATACAAATATTCACACATAAGGGTAATATGGGATTGGATTTTTATTAACCTTAACTTGCCCTCTGGGAGTAATGAAAACAATTTCTGACGATACACTTCATAAAGTGAAGTTATTTAATTTAGAAGAGATGGTGGAAAGTGCTTAGCCTTTGGCCTTGTGCCAATGCATTTCAGCTGTGCAATTATCTCTGTATAACCTTATACCTCCAAAATGTTATTTATAAGCTATATACTCATTATAAAATGTCACGAGCAGAAGTTGTGATCAAGCCAGTGGGATATTACAAATCCCCTAATTACCTCCCAAATCATGAAGGCGAGGACTATGCAGTACATTCAGCTAAAAAAATCCCACAAACTAAAAAAAAAAAAAAAAATAAATCATTCATTAAAACCTTATTACTTCAAAAAAGATGAGATTGTCTGCTTTTACTTTATTTCCTTCCATTTACTTTCACTTTTTTTTCTGAAGTAGTGGCCACAGAAAACCAGAGGACATCAGAAGAGGTTAGAATGTATACAGCAAACTCTGTATATATGTCAAACACTCTGACCTTCTGAAATCAAACGTGTTCCCTGAGGTGTTATTTACTTGCCTACACTCAGACTAGAGATAACCCTAAAGTTGTACTCCTGACTCTTGTCAAATGATGAAGTGCTAACAAGCAGCTATCAAGTACTTCAAGTATATGCCGCTTCTCCAGTTACAAGAATTTCACTTTAACAGCTGTCTAACGAATATTTGCAGTTGACAAGAAAAACAATGAGGGTTTTTTTGTTGTTGTTTGTTTGGGGGGTTTTACGTTTGGAGGCTAAAGTCAAGATTAGACATTCCTGCATTCTCAAAAGCGTACCAAGCACCTAAATACTGTCCCCTAACCTCAACTTTAGATTTTTCTTCCTACAAATTTTGGGCAGGATGTTTTGGTCTAACTTTGCTAACTGAATCACTGAATCATGGTAATATCCAGGTATTTGGGGTCCTAACCCCCCTCCTCCCCCCCCCCCCCCCCAAAAAAAAAAAACAGGTTTCACTATTTTCACCTTTCAATATTTGCTGTGCTAAAATATTCTATCAAAATATTTCAAGCATAATGCCATAAATAAAAGGAAGCATGGGGGTACAATGAGTGGGATGGTAACTTCTTAAAGGACATTGCTCAGCTTTTAAACTCCTCAACTAAAACACTGGCTCCAAATGAAGTGGACCTGTCTATGCAGTCTATAGCAGATTTCAATAATTTACTGTGCTTAAATGTGTTCTCCAGGAAGACCCAGAAACATCAGTTAGCAAATATATGGTCTCCTTCATCAAACAGAGTGTATCAGTTCAAACACATTATGGCCACACTCTCAGTTCTTCCTTCTTTCAGTAGCCAAAAACAACCACTGGATGCTCATGAGTCTCGCTAAAGCTCTAGATAACAGCCTGGAACAAAGACAGGCTGTGAAAGCACAGCTTCACCTGCTCTGCTGCAGGCTTCTGCCACCCTTTGGGTCAGAACTCAACATGGAGCTGCAGGACCAACAAAAATTCCACTGGAGAAATGGCCTCGCAGGGAAGATTTGGGCATTCCCCCCCCAATTACTCTGTCTTCTGAAAGGCTTGCTTCCTTGTCTCAGCAGTTACATTAGTGTGGTGAGGGGCACATATTCAGAACCGGATCCAACCCTTAAAACTTTGGCTAATGTCTGCTAAGTCTTAACTGAGGTGTCTTTTAAGAAACATTGCATGATACAACTGTTCAATCTTACTTCTATCTGTGACACATTTTCTGCCAATACGACAGTTGTATTGAGTTTCAACATCAAGCAGCTTACCATGTGTTCATGTTTTGTTACTGATATGTGCATTATAAACCAGGTCCCCATCTTCCACAAGATTTTTAGGTTTATGATAGTAAGAAAATAGACAAGGCTTCAAATAGTATTTTTTGTAGTCCGGTGAGGAAAGGAGCTACTTATGAAGTGATACCTCACAGCTACTCAGACTCCGAATCTTCCTTTTTGATATGCTCTGTGGCTCTGACCAACTTCTGCAACACAACTATCACACACAACCCTCTGCATGAGTTACTACATGAGTTTCTCTGCAACACAGTCTGTGCAAGAAGCTTCTGAAAGCAAAGAGGCACTGCTGCCCTACAGCCCAAGGACAGTAACAACTATCAGAAAAGCAACTCATATTATGGAAAATTTTGCTTTATTTTACAGAATTTATTTGATCAGATAAAATATGAACCTTCAAGTGGTGGTTACTTTGAACAGCTGTGCAACTGAATATATTCTTCAAAGAGCTTATGCCTCCTGCCACAGAATAAATCAGCTCTTACTATGCATTAGCTCTTTGAAGAGCAGAGAACAACAGGCACCACAAGCAACAAAAAAAGCATCAGCAGAGAGGGTGCAAGAAGAGATAAAGCATTAATTAGGTCTTTCTTACCCGAATCTCTGAAAACTGCTAACACTACCGGGATTTTACAGAGATCATGTATTACATGGCAGACAGCCAACATGAAACAAATAATTAATCACTCTGACATAACACAAAGCACATTCTAGACATAAAACAGTCTGACCAGTATAAAAATCACACTGCTGACGAACAGTGACTTTAACTACCCATGAACTGCAATCTTCCTTCAGAAAGCTACTGCTTGGCTTGTTTCATTGTCATTTGGAAACATATAAAAGCTAATGAGAAAACCTCTCAAGCCCAGACGCTCGACATAGAGTAACCAAGGCCCTGAAAACCCAACAACTATACTATACTAATCACCCCAGGACTATTAAGTTTTGTGTTTGTTTTGCCTCACATCCTGAAATGCCATTTGGAGGAATACATCTATCTTGATTACCTTGGGGGGTGGGTCTATTTGGGTTTTGTTTGGTGGTTTGGGGTTTGGGTTTTTTTTGTGGGGCAGCAGAGGCAGGGAGGGAGGGAGGAAGGAAACATTACTTGATTCGAACAACTCCTTGGTAAGTCAGCTTTGGAAGCAGGTTTTTAGGTTTCTTGCCTTTTTACTCTGTCCTTATCTGGTTAGCAAATGATTTGTCACTGCTGAAAGAAACTGCTATACATGTAAGTACTGATCAAAGCATCAGGAGAAGCCCTGACCCTAAAGATTAACTGAACACTGAAAAGAGGCTCTAGGACACTCAGCACACAAGAGATGTGCAGACGGAATGCTGACAGGAGCATGAAATACAGTGACAGGTACTGATGAACATTAATCCCTGCTGAACACAGCCATGAAAAAAAAACAGCAACACAAACTGACAAGGACTCAAACCAAACTAGAGGAACCCATTCTTTTATTGACTCTTGCATCATTTCTCTGCAGGATTAGTCAATACTTGCTGGATTCAATCTGATCTGCTTCAATCACAAGTTCATCAGTAAACAGACCCAGCCACCTACAAATGGGATGTTTATACTAACATTTTAGAAACAATAGAACAAATATTGTAAAGAAAAAATTGACAGATGCAACACTAAGAGTGGTACTGACAGCTTCCAACTTGGCAAGTAAACCAAAAAGACATTCTTTCCCCATTCATTCAAAACCAAGGATTTAACATTTGCAATTGCTGAAAGAAGGTGCAAGGATCCCATACCTTCCAGAACACCCAGGCCAATGGTATCCTGGGGTCCATCAAGAAGAGTGTGGCCAGCAGGTCGAGGGAGGTCATCCTCCGCCTCTGCTCAGCCCTGGTGAGGCCGCATCTGGAGTACTGTGTCCAGCTCTGGGCTCCCCAGTTCAAGAAGGACAGGGAACTGCTGGAGAGGGTACAGGAAAGGGCGACTAAGATGATTAGGGGAACGGAACATCTTTCTTACAAGGAAAGGTTGAGGGACTTGGGTCTTTTTAGTCTAGAGAAAAGAAGACTGAGGGGGGATCTTATCAATACTTATAAATACTTAAAGGGAGAGTACCAGGGGGATGGGAACAGTCTTTTTTCAGTGGTGCCCAGTGAAAGGACAAGAGGTAATGGGCACAAACTTGAACACAGGAAGTTCCATCTAAACATGAGGAGGAACTTCTTTACTTTGAGGGTGGCAGAGCACTGGAACAGGCTGCCCAGAGAAGTGGTGGGGTCTCCAACTCTGGAGACATTCAAAACCTGTGTGGATGCAGTCCTGTGCAACCTGCTGTAGGTGAACCTGCTCTGGCAGGTAGGTTGGACTAGATGATCTCCAGAGGTCCCTTCCAACTCCTATCATTCTGTGATTCTGTAACCCCTTACTCCCTTTTCCCCCAAAGACATCCCAGTTCCAAGCAAACCCCATCATCACCCCACCTATCTAAAGCACTCAGCCCTCTAGGATGGAACTAGTTGCTGTAAAGCCACTTGCAGATTTCAGACTACTCCGTGCTCCATTACTCTGACTGAAGTAATGCTTGTTTTCAAAAAGATGACCACCATCATATAGAATATTGAAGCAGAAATCATCAATAACTGATTCATACAGCTACATAGTGGTATGAGTAACCAGCTTGAAAAATTCTGTCCTCTACAGTCTTCATGAAACTACAGCACAGTATCCAAATATTCCAACAAATATCAGCTTAAATTTCTTAAACTCTTAAAATCCCATAGCATGTTATTGTCAACCATTTTCCAGTTTGGGCAATCCTCTTTTCTAGAGATTTGTTATTTCCTATTTTAGAATTAAGTAATTGCCCTGAAGCATTTATTTAATTATAGCCTAAAAACTCTCTAAGAAGGATTCTGCCTGAATAAGCAGAAATTCTGATACAGAATGTTTTGTAACATTTTCTTCAGAAAAAGTCACAAAGGGTGTAACTCCTTTCTCAAACAGTGCTTACTCACTCATAAGAATAGTGCAGTGAACTGAGAAAGTTAATGGAGATGCTCATATGCAAAACCTGTACAGGTATTGCTTAACAGCATTTTAAAACTCATTCTAGTTATTCCAAGCACATGTCTCAGAGTCAGCTTAAAGACTTAATCAAGCAGAAATTTTCAGATTGTTAGTGTTAGCGAAAGGAACAGGGTCAGACAGTGCTGGCTATAGAAATATGCTGGAGTGCCAGTCATACCGTGCCAGAAACTGCAGGATTCACCACAGACTTGAATAACTTAAAAAAAAAATGGAAGAGTGTTCTCAGGCTTTGGTCCAGCTCACGTTACAATTAATGACCACATACTCACTAATTTAATTTCAGAACATCAGCACATCTGTAGCTAGGAGAAATCCTTCCCTTCCTACCACATACATCTTTTTAAAAAATCAGAACCCTGTCAGTGCCTTTGAGGGGTACTTCTCCAACTGAAATTGCTAGCAGGTGAAATTTTGCACTTACCGAATTCACTTAAACCCACAGAAGTTATATCAGAAGGAGGATGGCATGAAGCAAGTCTGTGCTTCTGAGCATTCTAAAGCAGACGGAAGAACCTACAGAAGGAGATGGAGCCTGATCCTCTCTTCATCAAAAAGCCCAGCCACAAAGATGAGACAGGGATAATCAAATACTTACAGGCCAAGACTGTTTAAACAGTAGTATGCTTGATGGTCTCTGACTCAGGAAATTAGTATATCCTACAGGCAACCACCATGGAAAACTCAGCTACAGAGAAGCCCCACTAGCTAAACTATGCAAAGTAGCCAAGGAGACATGACATTGTCCTCAGTAGAGACAAAGCACAGCACGTTTTACCCTCAAAACTGTCCACCCTGTTCTGAACTTCCTCTACCCTGAGTTATCACGCACGAGCGAGCATCTATTCCACTTATTTCTCATTCACGAACAAGATAGCGTTAGGATCACTTCATTATCCATAATCTCTGCCTTCAGCAAACAAGGCAGAAGGAAAATTGCTAATTCAAGGAAAGTAAGCAGGAAAATTGCTTACTTCAAGTGCTCACTACTCCAGATCTTCACTGAGGAGAATTTCTGGTATCAGCTTCCAGGCAATGCTCAGTACCACGACTCGCACTATCCTCATATTTCTTGAAGAAATTCCAGTCATCTGCCATAAAAGTCAATATCCCCATAGGGAACATGAGGAGAACTAGCAACTGTTTTCCATCCTACTTCCCTAATGTAATCAGACCACTTCCAGACCTGTGAGCAAGACTGCCTGGATTCCAACTGCTGATTCTTCTCACAGAACAGTGTCACCAATGATCCTGATATCCTGTCCATCTTCCAGATCTGCCCAGTCGTAATTTGGTACTTGATGATCAGAGATGCAGAAACTGAGTCATTTCTATTAGAACGGAAGCAAGTAGAAAATTATAGATTGCCCTATTTTAATTTTTATTCTAGTTGGAAGGTACTTTTGTTGTGGTATAAAACTTCCCAGCTAACTTCAGAGCTGAGAAGAAATCCCTGCAAAGGTCCTGGATCAGTTGAAAGATTTCTTTTCAGTAATGCCTTTCAAACGCTGATCAGAACAGCAAGCCAGGGCCATTTGTTTCTAATTATTTTTTGTAAGCCCTCCTCCTTTTTCAGGCCTGCCAAGACAGGTGCAGAGGCATGTTTGCCACAAATTTATTGAAATAGCGTGTGTGCATGCTAAAATACAACAGTTGTTGCAACGGAAATAAGATATATCTGTGGACTATTTCTTTTAGTTTTTGGTGATGGAAAAGCATCTTATTGAAAGTATAGCTTTTTGAATAGAAAAAAGCAAGGTAATGATACAATACTGTATTTTGATATTGAAAAAGAAACTGGAAGTTGTCAAGAGCTCTACTCCCAGAAGAAAGTAAGACATGCAAATGTAATCTAGAGCTTGAAATCCATGTCAGCTGTATGAACACAAATCTGAACATCTTTTTCTTTTTTGTGTGTGTGTGTGGTTTAACTTCTGTTTAAGAGAAATGGCTTTATTGTGTCTGTGACTCAGCCTGATAAATCATTTTTACATAATCTGACAACATATGCTTGACCGATTAACAACTTCATGCAGTTTAAGATGATTTCACCAACTAGCTTTTGTTACTGTACATTAAACTGAGGTTTTATACTGAAGGGAAAAAAGATACTATCACATTGCTTGATGCTGCCACAAGAAAATGCCTTATTTCGAATTTGGAGTAAATGAATGAAACAGGAAAAAAAAAAAAGGATTCTAGCTCCATAAGAATTTCTGTGCTACAGATATGGTAGGAAGCAGCCCATTACCACTCTTTCCACAATTAGGATACCACGCTTCATATCACGCCCAAAGATTAGTGGCAGGCCATGAGCTTTAACAACTGATGGACCACCTTTCGAAACAGACACCAGAATTTAAAACATGATGCTTTTACATCAAGAAGAGAATTCTCTACTAGCTGAACTAAATTAGTATCTCTGATAGGTAAGCATTTTATGAAAATCAGTTGAGTAGAAGGAAAAAAGAATACACTTACTTGGAAAGAAATCCCTAATGTTTAACTCACAACTAAGAACAACAAAAATCACCACGATACAATCCAAGATCCCAAGTAAAGGCAAAGTAGTGAGAAAATATCTTGAAATACTTTAAAGACACTGCTGAGCAAACACGTTAAACTTTTACAAGGTATTTTGCAGGTTGTGTATCTTTGCAAAAAAATCCCACTAATGTAGACAACTGCAAACAGTTTGTGAAAGTAAATGTTACTCTACTCCTGATGCCAAAATCCTGTGCCAATCTAATTCCTTTAACAAGCAGCTCAGCTGAGTCCACCCAGCAAAACCACACAAAACCACCAGCCCATGCCAACCACCGTAACCTTTAATTGAAGCAATTTGTTCTGATGAGCAAGTCTATTTTCTTTTCAACTCTTCTTTTATACTTAAGCTGTAACTTTACAGAAATGAAGACACATGTAGATAATGCAGAAATGTAGATAATGAAAGCCAGACTAGCTCTCATATAGTCATGTTTCTTCCTACCTTCCACCTTCTTTTCTTTGCTTTCGTTTTTGCATTTTGAAATGGCATCTCACAAAGGATCGCACAAACACTGTGCAAGCTAAAGTAACTGTTTGTGGAAGGCAAGCAGGATTGCTTTTACTGTTTAAACAAAGATTTATCTCTACTGTGCAGGTATCTTGTGATATTTTATATGCATTTTTGTATTGCCCTCCTTCTCTCTTCCCCTTTGGAAGCTTCTGGTTCGGTTTAACTCCTGTTTAAATGTCATGCCAGTTCCCTCAACTCTATCAACTGGTAACATTCTGTTCCCCATAACAAAAGCATACAAAATAAAAGGACCTATAGAACTGAAGTTGGCCATCCCATTACTTAGGGGTCCTCCCACTTCATTTACTAATTTGAGACATTCTAGTAGTGATAATCTTACAGACTGATTGCATAACAGACATATTATAACAGGGAATTTCTAGGCAGAAAGCCTCTGGCACAATCACTGTAATTTTAACTACTATTACTTGTCTTCCATGGCATGCCCAAGACAATAAAAGTACCTTGTCCTATCTAGTCTCTCATGCTTGTAATTTGTCCTAAATTACAGAGAACGATCTGAATGCTGGATATCTCATTAGTCATAGAGAGTGGACATCCAGCCCTTTGGAAAGCTATTCAGCAAGGAGTAATGGGATTTTCTTTCCCCCATGGAGTGAGTAGCAGTAGTGGACATTACTTTCATGAGTTGTTATCCTCCATCCCACGCACACATCATAACATTTCTCATTCCAGCTGGAGAACTGGAAGAACTAAAGCAAGTGCTGTATCTCATATAGTGGTAATCAAGGCACTGACTTTTAATTTTAGGATTTCCTAAGAATACTGTAAACTACATAAGAATAAAAAAAAAAAAGACGGCATAGGTAGGTAATTACAGTGATACAACTCTAACCAGTGATCTTATCTTGCAAAAAAGTAACTTGGCATTTTCACTACTGTCTATCCAATAACAGTACATATCTCACCAGCTTCAGAAAACCAAAAGGAATGATATATATTAATATCATAGCTGAGATCAATTATCTTAACTACCTCTGCCAGCCATTTCAAGGATGCTTTGAGTCACAAGCTGTACATTACATTTAATAGTTTCCAGCTTCCACTCAGAAAAGCTACAGCTGGCCAAAGATCATCTTGTCTGGAAGAATCTTAATTCTGGTAGAAGATTTAAGACATACAATCCAAATCCTTTTTATTTCAAGAAGAAGCTACGATGTCTTCCTTCTGAGCAGGATCCCTCCTATCTCACTTTGTCTGTTCTGCCTCCTCCGAAAACCTGATAAATATCACTGTCCAGATCTTAATTTAATTCTGCACTCCTTGTGATCCTCCCCCTAGCACATTAACTCTATGCCCCTCGATATCAAATGACAGGATTTTTTTTGAATTTGCTTTCCTTAATTGTCTTTAGACAAGTTCAGATTGTTTTTAAAAAGACAAGTGGCTTGATCAGTTGCATCTATGCCACCTACATCGGCAGAGTTCAAGTGTTAATCACTTCCTCCCCCAACAAGACACTGGTGAACACCACTAGGATGCCTGGATTCAACTACAAGGACCAGAGTTAACATGACAGTACGCATATAGCTGTGCAGTACTTGCTTGCAAACAGATCATAAAACCAGAATTGCAAATCTACATATTCATTTTTAGACATGAATACGGTACACACCTTTAAAACACAATCAGACAGGAGGAGATACATACAAGGAAGTAAGAAGGGAGAAGCAGAGAGGATGTGTGCACGCATGTGGAAAACCATTAGCAAAAAGACCAGAAAGAAGGCGAAATGGATCTTCAGATTATTTCTCATTTAGCAACGAGATGGTGAAAGCCTACAGGAAATATTTACCAATATTGTTTCTAAGAAAGTAAGGTCTATAGAATAATGTCACCTTTATACTAGTACAAATCAAGCAGGCATTTAACGAACATGACATCAGATGAACACACCCAGTGTAATTCAGACATCCTCTGTGAAAAGTGTGGGTGGCCAGGTACAGATCAATTCAACAGATAATGCAGTGATCCACTCAAATGCTACAAATGTTTACCAAGCAGCCAGCAAAAGATATTGCCACACCACAAAAGTTCTAGGCTGTGTCACCAACCCGCACAGTATCACACACAGCATGCATCTAGCACAGCAGCTAGCTCTCACACAAAGCAACACAGAACTGCTACAACCTCGCAAAGGCAAAGTAATCAGTTATTTAACAGTGCCCATACAAAAATCATTTTTATCCTTTGCCTGCACCTCTAACAGTTTGTGTCTCCAACGGCAGAATGAAAGTCAGAGAGCATGAGAAACAATTTTTAGTTAAAAAGCATAGGTTTACAGTGAATCACTGCTGAATCCAGTTCTGCAAATGCAGCTCTGTTGTACAGTGCCTAACTGCACAGTATGGGATATCTTATCATAACATATAAGTCAAGGATGGCAGGCAAATAAATACAGAATTAAGAAAACAGAAAACCTCATTTAACGAAAAAGTCTTCCTTTTGGGGGAACTTTTGTATTACTCTTCTGCCTCGCTTCCAACAGATAATTTGATAGTGGGTAAAGTATTTTTTAAAAATAAAACTTTGGCTAACAGTTTTTCTTTATTTTTAATTAAAATTACATAGTTCAGAACATAATGAACAGAGCCCTCACATCTCATTAAAACCACCCTCCAATACAACTATGCAACTGATCTGAATTCCTCATGTTTTTCTTGCCCATGCACTCTTGGGAACAAACTCAATTCCAGTTCTCTTTCCTGGATGTCTACAAGGCGATTAGGAAAAGGGTGGAAGTCCCCAGCTGCCACACAGACCTTCTCTTTGCAGTTATCACACCACTTTACAAAGACAAGTGTGTTTCATTACCTCCACTTGGTATGAGAAAAATAAGGCAGATTAAGTGATTTGTTCGACCTAGCAGAACCAGGACTTCTGTGACACCTACTTTTGTTCCTACACTTTAGAAACAAGGGAACCAAAGATATAAAAATTCACACATTCCCAGGTGAGCTTCAAACAAGCCAGTGTTTTAATGTAACTTAGTCAGTTATCTAGGTAGGAGAAATTTCTATGGAAATGTCATTCATAATATTGAACATGATTTCATGTAGCTTTCCACACATGAACTGCAGTATACAGGTAATCTATTTCATGTTTCCTAACTTTTTTTTTTTTTTTTTTTAATACACAACTTCTGCAAGCTTGTTTGCATGGGAGTTTTTTTGGAGGCCAGGGGTGTGGAGGAGGTGTTTTAGAGGCGTTATATTTAGCGATGTAGTCATGGTACTAAGGGATCTGGACAACCCCCTTCCAACTTTACTTTATTTCATTGATTAGTATTGCATTGTTAACTAGTCAAACAGGACAACTGTGAGGAACTAGTTTATCACAGTGCTTCCAAGTTAGTCCCCATGTGTGGGAATCACCTCACATAACTTTGGCTGCATAACTGTCAGATAGATAAAGGACCCACCTGAATGCTCCTCCCTATAGAGAGCGGAGCACATCCAGAGGTCAGTACATTCCAGCCAGAGAATCACACCAAAACATGTGGCAGCCTAAAATCTTCATCTAAGCCATAAGGCAGGCAGTGCTGTTCTGCCCTAACACGTACAACCTGCTTGCACAAGACAGTTTTGTGAATGGCCCTCTCACATCCATACTTCGTCAACACGATCTATACCTCCCCCAGAGCATCCATAGTTCCTACTGAAGTGACACACTACTGAAATGTATGGCAGCATTATTAAGACAGACTTGGGCATACAGCCCTCCATAAAATAAATGTTCTCTGCTTGTTAAATCAGACACTGACATATATGCACCTATGTCCATTCCATCCAGAAAATTGTTTTGTACATACTGTAAATTTCCCTATTTGATTTACAATTAGTTACACATAATTCCTTAAGTAAGTACTGGAAAGGTCAAAGACTTTCTGAAAATGTAACATGCAATTCTATTTAGAAAAATCCTTCTTACGAAGAAAACCTTAAGAAAGGAAAAAAGTGGGAGGTTATTAACAGCAAGAAGGCATCCTTCACAAAAACTAAATCTACGTTCACATGAAGACAAAGAAACACAAATACTTTTAAGTTGAATATACAAATACCAAATCATTAGTTTGCCTAAAATATTTGAGAAGCAACTCGTAAAAGGCATAAATAACTAAGAGTAAATTATTTTTCATTATTTTTCATTTAAGGTGAAAAATCTGGCATTGTAGACCTAATCAATTATAGGGATTAAAAAAATTAAATAGAACTCATACTCAAAGAAGCTATGACCATGGCATAAAAAAATGAGCATTTTGCTTGTGTGCACTGTCAAGGAGTTTGAAAGACATTCCCAAGCTAAAAACCTTCTTCATGGGAGCCTGATGTGCCCATCTCAAATCGAAGTGTTAAAAGAAGTGGTTACAAAACAAACAGAAGAAATAAGACAGTAAAAATATCACTGGAAACAGATGGTACTCACTCAATTTTGAAGCAACTGAATGGTGAAATAGCTGATTTAGTAACTGTGGTGAATAATCTCTCATCAGCCTTGTCACCCAAAGACTCCAAAGTGGGAAATGCTTCAGAGGAGACAGAGAGACCTATAGTCTGAAACACCTGATGTCCGTGCCTTGCAACCTACAAGAACCTTTAACAAAAATATAGAAGTAGGGGGCACCTAGGGTGTTAACAGAGCTTTAACAGGGTGGGACGCTGCCAACAAAGATTTTGTAAAGGGAGGTTGTCTGTCTGTCATCTAGCTCTTGAAGTTCTTCAGAGTAAAAGTACATGTATAAGGGAGATTTGTTTAATAATCAAAGTCCACTTTGATTTCTGACATTAGAAAGGCATCTAAGGCATGTAAACAAAGACTCTTATAAAAAAATAAGCAGCTACGGGATTAACACACACAAAATACAGTTAAAAGATAAAGTACAAGACCAGAATAAAAAGCAACTTTTCACAGTGGAGGAAATGCACTAGTAGAGTTGAACGAGGCTCTAGGAATAGTACATTCACCTTATTTGATAAAAAGAAAAAAGAATGAACATTAGGTGACAGCCTGCTGATGGCACCTAATTTACTGAGGGTAATAAAGATGAGGGCTTACTACAAAGAGTCACGAAAGGACCTTCTGAAACTTCGTGATCGAAGATTAAAGTGTCAGGTGAAATTCAGCAGAATCAAATAGAAATCCATGCACAGGGGATAAAACAAGCTTAATTTCACATCACAGTTACAGGCTTTGAGCTCATCACAGCCCCTTGGGAAGAGGACCTTGAGACTACAACAGACAGTTCTATGAAGATGTCAGTTCAACACTCGGTAACAGTCAAAAGTTGTTTAACATTATCAGCAACTAAAAAAGGAAGAAAGACCACAACAGAGGCGATTCATTGTAACACTTCTTACGTCTACGCTGGCCAGTTTATACTGCGCAGTTTAGGTCTTCCAGTTTTCTCTGGCTTGAAAACATCTGAGCTGTCAGTTGTAAGAAACAAGAAAATATTCTGGGGAAGCATCACTGTACACCTGCTCTACTATATTTTCCCACAGATAATTACTCATAGATGACAATGGAGACAGGTGATGGGCCAAATGGGCCTTTGGTCTAGATGGAGCTGTGGTCTAACCCAGTGTGCTTTTCTTAAGTAAAGGTGATACCATAAAATGCACTGGAGAACATCAAACTTATTTCCTACCTGTGATACAACCGTAGGTGTGCTTAGTTCACAAATATATTTCATCAGTTCCATATGGATTCTAGGAGGAAAGCAGGGTTCTTTTATTTTAATTCATTATCTCGAATAAAGGTCCTCCCAGTGCTGCTTGTCACTTGAACTTCAGGTTTTGCTGAGTTTGCAAGGACATGGTGGAATGAAGATGAAATTAAATAAATTCACTGATGAAAGAATTTTTAGAAATTTTTTCAGTTGTTTGCTTAAGTACTGGCTCCCTAATGCCCTCAAGAAGACAGAGATGATTACATGTCTTGTCACTTAAATTGCAGCTCAGAAAACACTGGCAAAAAGCAGTTAAGTTGGGTGGGAAGGGGCTAGTATAAATATATTGACCACATAATGTTGCTAATGATACTGAATTTCAAAAACAGTAATTTATTTGGTGTTACAGAATTCATATCATTTCTGTATACCATCACTTAGAATTCCACACTCACAGCAAAACAGTAAGACTACATAAACCTTGCAAGAACTCTAATTATCTCTACTAAAAATGGATTATTTTGAGGAAGTTTAGAGTATTTTTCTGCCACAAGACAAAAAAGTTTTGCACAAAGTCAAGCTGTGCAAGAAAGCAATGGTTGCTGATCTGTGTTGTTTGCAGACACAGCATGTCTGCTGTGATTTGTCAAAACTTATTTTTCAGTTTACAGATTGAGCAATACTGAGGCTTCGGTATTTTTGCCAGGCTCTTGGGCAACTGTTGGGTTCCCTTCTCCTCAGTGAAGACCAACGTTAACAGTTTCATGGTAAGTTACACCTCTGATCCCTACACAGGCTCTCTGTAATTAGCCAGGCCAAATGATAAGCCCAATGGAAGCCACAACTAATTAAATCTATATTATCTTTTAGCCACAATGCAATAATCAAACATTTTTATACATGTATTTTCACCATTTGCAAATCTATATTTCCAGATTCTTCACAGCTAGACGTTAGGGTTTTTTAATCCTAGGGTGGGATGAACGATAGGAGATGAGTGTGCAGAGGTGTTGGGAAAAATCAACTTTAGTCATGTCTCAGAGGAAAACCAATGTTTCTCCTTTTTTGATGTTTTGGCAGTTATGACATACAAAGGCCACGTAGCATGCACAGGTATCTTGAAGTTACACAGGTCTGTTCCAAACCGATGCTAGTCTTCAGGCTGAGCTCCACATGGCACCTGGTGCACACCCTTACAAGCTAAGGACACTTTCTTACAAAACGTTCTTATAAAATCCTCTCCACTCTTGATTCTGAATACTAAGAAACTTCTTAAAGCTGTAACTTGTTGCAGCTTAGCTGTGAACTTCTATGTATTACAGAAAAGGAAGAAAAGCAAAAAGCAAAGCCTTTGTGTTGAAGGCAAGACTAGTCACTAACCTAAACTAAATGAAACTGGCTCTAAGGTTGAATCTTCAATTCAACTTAATTGATAGTTGGGTTCCTCACCAGAACAAACGAGAAACGAGTTATGACTGACAGTGATAATTTGTTAACTTCAGTTTATAAAAAAATGCAAATCTACTTTTTTGAACTTCTGTTTTACAGTTGTTTATAAACTGCTCATTCAATGCATTTGTGTAAACTGAGAACTTCCAAACTACCACTGCTGCTACTTACTGAATTTATTAAAATTTGGCTTTCATTTAGCAATCACATTAAATAATTAGAAAATCTAAAGCTAAGCTAGGTACACAAGCACTATTGCTTCTTGACTACAGTTTTTGTTATGTAGCAATAGCCTAAATTCTTTCAATAGGCCACAATCACATATAAAACATTTAGACAACTTACTGCTCTATGCTGTTAGTTAGACAACGACTACTCTTTGCTTAAGCCTGATTAGTTCCCTCTGATTTAATCTTTGGTTTTCCCTGGTTGTCCCAGGGTAACTCTTCACTTGGTCAAAAGAGCAGGCGGAGGGCAGGCTTCTCTAGCAGCCTTCTGCTTTCATTGTCCCCAATTCTCATATCGGAGAGAACAGAAACAAAGTTATTCATGGTAATTTACTTAAAGAACATTTTGACAGTCTTCCTTTGGAAAGAATTTAGCAAATATCTATTACTTCTACAAATCAACAGATCAAAGTGCAAACAGATGAGGGATTTGTATGCCAAAGGTAAAGCCATTACTTTGTAACATCATTTTTGTTACATTTTACATTGATAATGAAAAGTATCCCAAAATACTACTAATTATCTGATTTTACATGGCATGGTACACTTGCAGACTTCTGACTGCGAATTAGCAACTTCTGGAGCTCAAACAATGCATATATTCGCCTCTTTCTCTGAATCAAAGAGAGAGCTCCAAGGTTCATACCACTATGCTATTTATTTCTCCTCCTCTGCATTTCATGCTCCTTAGTCTGACAAGGCCAGCGAGGCTGATCTAGTTGTTCTTACAGAGTGCTGAAGGTAAAGAAATTGAACAGAGGGATTCATAGGCTGCAACCAAAGAAGCCTTGTAAAATGACCTCCATTTCTTTCTCCCTAAGAGCACCTCTCATGGTTGCTGCTGTGTTCCCCAAACTTAACTGTTCCTGGAAGAAAGCAGATGGTCATTTCCTAGCATAAGCACCTGTCCTCAAATCAGGACAGGCACTGTCTCAATAATTCCCTTCTCCTTCAGCAGAGAGGCCAGCGCAGCTGCAGTAGGGTCGCAGTGACCTAGAGGGTCACTGCAGCACAATCCTGATGAAAGAGCTCAGTGCCCAATTTCCAGGGGCTTGAGCACTGTAACTGTGCTGAGGGCCCACGGTCCCTACCCAGTGTACAGAGACATCCACACAAGAGCGCATGCTGGTCCATGTGGTCAAAAATTCAGAATCTCATTCTCCCAGCTCCTGCTGTTTAATGTTAAAGGCAAAATTGTTTTAGACAGAGAAGCCAGAACCCAGGTTTCCCCATTTTCCCTACATGCACACAAAGAGAATCAAGAGTATCCTATCACAACACCACACCATCTTAAGCTGTAGGCTTGCTTTAAAAGAAAGTGTCACTAACTCACATTATATCAGGCCCCTTTCTATCAAATTGTATTAAATAAATTGTGAGAATACATAACGGATTAGGCCCGTCCAGGATCGAGACAACCAGATGTGTCATTTCTGACTCACTAGTAGGATTATTACATTGACAGACAGTAGTACTGGACTTGCATGGAAACAGATCACAGTTATTTCTAGGCAAGAAGATAGCTGGGCAAAGGACATCCTTACTACTATTTTCACACTCTGGGATTCAGGCATCTCAGTGCCAAATAATTCCTACATTATGTGCCCATATGGTTTATTAGGTGCACCTCTAGACCTCTTTTGAACAGTCCATCAGGTTTGCATCAAGAGCAACAACAATGCTTTGAAAACAAACTACAGAACTCAATTCTCTCTCTCCTCATCGATTTCATTTTCAGAATGAAGACGGGATCTTACATATAGCTGAAGACATCTAGAGAGTCCAGGCATCTCCCAGGCCAGACAGCTGAAAATAACAAACTTGCTGGTGCCCCTTGTACAGCATTACCTTACTTACATTTACTTTGTCCTACCTGAAACACTTTTGTCACTCCTCTGTAAATCCTTATGTGCCTTGCTGGAATGGAGATTTATGCATTTTTTAACACTATTAAGAATTCCAAAAAAACAAACCTGAGTTTAGTAAGGAACAAAACATTTTAGGTTTTTAGCAATTACAGTAATTGTAAATTTCAGCTGTGGCAGTAACGACCTTATTGTACTGTTGCATGAACCAAGGTTCAGAAAGTGGAAGGATAAAACCTCTTCTTGAGACACATTCTTCCTCAAAACTGTCTCACGTAACAAAATATCTACATCACAGGGAGCTTCAGCAATTTAATAGTTTGTCTGCTAGATGTGTACATATGACAGCAAAAGCTGACACATATAGCTACAATGAATAACACATCACCAATTTAAAGCTGACTACAAACAACGCATCATATTAGATCATTCATCCCTGTAGCAGCCGCACCCAGTCCTCTTTAAGGAGACACCTTCAACATCTCATTAAGTATATGTCACACTATAACAAGGGAGGGCCTGGAAGAAACTCTTGTCAGGATAACCCATATAGTTGAAGTTTAATTTGTGAGACGAGACAACCCTTTTACACATCACTACTGGAGGTTTTACAAACAATGGCAATTTTAACATAAGGAATGCATCACCTGTGACACACAAAGGATTTTATAACCCATCCTCAACTTCCATCTAACAGTTCCATACCTCAAAGCAATGCCAGGTTCTCTACGGTGGCTGTAGTGCAGTTTGCTGAACTTCTCACCCATAATTATTTGATCTTTTTCGGAAAATTTGTTAACTGGATGTTCCTTTTCTCACAACCTGTCCTTTGTCTCCTCCTAGCCTGACAGCAAGAACCCCTGGCAATAACAACATTGAAAAGTTCTAACACAACTCCCCTATTTGCACTAGAGAGTTAGTTCCCACATCTGCCAACACACACCTTGAAAAAGGTCCTATGTAGTAGACTGACTATCAGCATCCCAACTTTAAAGCCTTTTCCTTTTTGCAGGCAGTGCAAGAATGTCTGAAGACAACTGCAGTTGCAGGACTGATTCTCTGCAGAACTCACCAAAGCCCTTATAGACAAAATGAACACATATTGTGGTAGCAGCAGACAACTGCATCTCCACGGCTCTCCTTTTATTATTTGCAAATTATCTACAGTACAACTCTTTTAAACAATGTATTCCTACTGATCTATTACTGTACGTATTCCATATTTAACTTCAGATGCAGCATGGGGACTGGTATTTTACAACAGGCATAGACACATGTACACTCTTTATACTAGCATTGGTTCTATACAAATACTGCTCTGCTATTTACTCAATAAGAAATCAAACTCACTTGACACCTGTGCAAGATCTTCGCAAATCAGATAAGAAATCGTATGTTCCACAGACTCCCTAATTCAGCCCAATTTATTTAAATTGTCCCATCACCCTTCTCCACTTCCAATCCAGAAAGTAATCAAAGTTAACAAAGGGCTTTGATCTAGTGACTGATGTCTGGAAGCTAGAGATGATGCACAAGCAGTACGTAAGTAGAAATAAGTGAATACGAAGCACAAAACCACCTCCTGCTCTTTCTTTCCAAATGCACAACATCCACAAACATATGTTCTCAATTATAGCCAACTTCACCTTGACAGCAGACATTTCTATGCTGCAATCAGGCTGTAACATAAGCCTCACAGAGATTCCTCAACTAGCTTTAAAGTATTTGGGCTCACATACAGGTAACAGTGATGCTCCTACAATAAAATACACCAAAGAAGCTGGAAAAATACTGGAGGGTTAGGGCGTTAACCCATCAGCAGAGGATTAAACAGGATGACCGAGATAGTTGCTGCCCTCAGGTGACAGCCCCACCCCTGTTGAAGGTGCCTTGTGCCTTCCAACAGTGTCAGTGAACGGCATAGAAATCCACTTGTAGACCAACCCAATTTATACTCCAGCACATTAAGGTAAACAAGGAGCATGGATTCACGTACCATTCAGCCATCAATGGTGGCAGGAAGGATGTGACAAGGCCAAAAGAGATAGCACCCGAGTTACCATCCCACTTAAGCCATCATTAAATGTGCATGAACACTGTGTGATCATGATGCCATAAGTTTCACAACTCCTACCGCTAGCAGTGGTGCCCAAACTTCAGTCATCCCTGCAGCTCGTATTCTCTTACCCTCCAATGTGATGAGAATTGCTTGCTCCAAATATGCCAGTAAACCAGTCTACTAGGGCAACACTCAGCAATAGCCGATTTTGAGTAAACACTGAATCTGCAGACACCATCGCTGAAAGAAAATGACACACAATCATCACAGGGACATGTGTGTGATACGCATCCCTAAACAGACTTAGAACACATCATCAACTTAGTTCTTTTTTGCTAATGGCTTTGTATCTAAGCTACAATAAAAATGCCAATTCCAAAAGGATATGGTGTTTACTAACACGATTTCTCTAGCCCAGGGCAAACCCAATTGAATTATGTCATAAACTGCAGGAACAATATATATTCATACATCCAAGAAAGAGCAGCAAAACACTGTAACCAAATCTGAACTGCTGCTTCTCTCTGGGAGTCAGCTTGCACAGACATCAAAGCTTGATGCCCAGTGCTGTTCTTCAGCCTAGATAAATGCTGCTAACTGCTAGTTATACATCATCTAATAGTGGCAAAAGTAATAAGTTTTCTTCCCCTAGTTTTGTTCAAATTCTTGGTCAGTGACCATAATTCCTTGCCCCTGGATATCTTTCTGCCATTGCTGGATTGCACTGGATAAACTGTACCTATTTCAGAATAGCACTCATGTCCTACAAAGGGGTCTTCTGTCAAAGACAGCATACTGGGGCCTGTCAAACTGAGTTCTGTTGCTGATTCCAATACAGAGTTCAGAGATGGCACACAAATTATTGGAGGAGGGCATTGCAGTCTAAATGAGAGAGAAAAAGACAGAGAGTTGGGAGACCAAACTACAAATCCCAACTCTGCCACTATCATTCAGATAACCTCTTACAGATTACAGTGCCTTGTGGATAAAGCTAACCCGAAGAGACAGGATTCATCCCCAGATTTGGCATGCAACTCTTGTGCAACTCTTGAGCAGGTCACCTAAATTTCCAGACATTAGTCTCTCACTTCCATGGGAAGATGTTTCAGTAAAACTCGTTATGCTATTTGGCAATTAGATGGTGTTCTTTAACGAACTTTTAACAAATTAACAAGGGTAATGTGCTGAATCCTTGAGTTGTGATCCCTCAAAATACAATTCTTCCATACTACTAAACATCTTACTACTACATCTTCAAGACAGGGAGGGGCCTTTGGTACAAGTAAAGACAAGTCATTTGAATACTTGAAAAAACAGTTCTGCAAATATTGTTCTCAACAATACACATCAGGCACACCAGCTTCCTGACACTGCTTCCAAAAGGGATAAAGCAGTAAGCATGGGGAGGCTACCACAGGCAGGAGCTGTAGGCAAGCAGACTTAGCAGGGAGCAGCAGATCCCCTGGTCCTGCACTACTAATAAAATTTCATCGTCTGCCAAAGGTGGAAAACAAGATGGAAGGAGAAAGATGTTTGGTTTTTATTCTGTTTGCAGAAAGAAGAGGAAAAGGACTTACGAGTGTCTTATTGTCACGAACACCCATAGAGTTCATCCCTCAGTTTGGTGTATGGGGCTTGCCCTAACCCATACAATGCGCTCTAGACCAAGACACCCAGACTTGCTTGCACTCCTACCACCACCTACTGTAGCAGCAGTAGAGGTTCTGCTAGTGATAACAGCAGCAGCTCCTGCCCTTCTGTTGAGCCAAAAAGCAAACACGGAAAATGTGTTTCCAGCTTCATCCCTCAGTGGGACTGGACAAAGATTGTGGGATGCCTGACCTCAGTTCTCTGATCCTCAAGCTAATGCCAGGATTTTGCACTGAATTTGCAATCAGTGTACTTGTCCTCCCCACAACAAGCTTGACATAAAGTGTCAAGAAACTTGATAAAGTCTTCCACTATTAAAGACCTGTGGCCTGCCACCTCCCTGTAAAATGACATACAGGTCCTCCACATCAACCAAGTGATTCAGGCACTATTTAAATTTGCAACACCATGAGTCCCCAGAGTGGTGACCAAGCTGTACAGCTTTGGACATGGCATCTCAAGCAGGATGGGAACCAACTGGAGAAAAATCAAGAAAAGAGTAGTAGATCCAAGAAGCAGGACTCCCAAAGGAAGACTAAACTAGCAAGGATTTCTGAACCAAAAAAGGAGGACAGGGTTTTTCCTCTGATGTGTTAAAGGCCATTTTAAGAACAAAGACAATAGGTCTATTCACCCTATCTGTGGAGACAGGAGAAGGGCTTAAGTGCAGCAAGGCATATGGATATTAGTAATCCTGTCTAATAGTAAGATAAGGAACCACAAGGAATGGAGTAGATAAGAAGGTTGTGGAGTCCCCATTATTTAAGGCACTTAAGACTACGTTAAGCAGACATCCAACATAAATACCGGTGATCCCACTCTTAGGGTGAAGGGAAGAATGAATGATTTCTGAAGGACTCTTCTAATACTTTTCTCTATGACACTTGGGAAGCAAGTATAAGCACATGCAAGCAGGCTGCAAATGCAAGGTGTATATCTACATGATTCATCTAGCAAAGCTTGCCTAGTCTTCTCAGGAAACCTCCTACTTCCCTGTCATGGAACCCTAGACCCATATACCTGCAGTTCCAAAATCACCCCTCCCAACCCATCCATCTCCTACAGACCCACAAAGCTCTTGGCTCAGAGTTGTAAGTGATGCAATGATGACTGATTCTCAATAAGTGATACACAGGATGAAAGATCTAGTAAGTGAGCCTGGAGCTAGGCACCCAAAAATGACAACAGCAGACATCAGGCAGATGAAGCAGCATGTAAAAGCCAGAGCCAGCAACTCAGCAGTTGCAAAACCAGCAGTGTTGGGTCATGAAGCATCAACCACAGGCTGAATATCACTCAAAAATGCCCCACAGACCATCAACGGAACATGATTTCAGAACCTGCAGAACACGATACTCAGTTATGAAGGTGTTCCCAAGAAGAAACCGTTTTTCAGAACTTTAGATTCACCTTTCCCATTTAGAATGCTTCAGTCTTTTTCCATTCAAATCATGGAGTGTTTTGTTTCTTAATAGTTGCAACCAAAATTTTATCCCAGAGCAAATTCATCGCACTCCTGTACTAAGAAATAGCACAAAATTTGGAGAATTGGCTTTGCCATTGGTGATTATCAATTCACAAGAATGGCAAGTAACTTCTTCGTATTTTATTTATTTACCTGGATCTTTTAAAAACAAATTTATATTTACCATTTTCCAAAAGACTATTATAACTACAAATGCTATACATAACCCCATAGGAGCCTTTTTCAGGCTTCTTTGGGTGTGGTACATCTTGAAGGGTAAAATACACAAGTTTGAGAGAAAACCTCTCCAGGTGGTCTATAAAGACCAAGTAAAGCCATATCAAGTACAATGGTGGATGCTGATGCTGACCCATTTCAGAGATAACAAAAACATTACTCATTTCTATTGCTAAAGTATCCTATTCTTTTGACTATTGAAAACACAATAAAACTAGTGCACTGACTCAATGACAAATGCTAGTTTCATAATTAGGGTGGAGCATGCAAGCAACTATAAAGGTTGCCCCAATCTGAGACTCTCACTTCTGCTGGATACATTTGGAAGCTCTGGATTTTGAGTGAGGTAAGCGTAACCTAAACATATTGTGTTTCAAATCTTTGAACCTAACTTCGATTATTTTCTAGATTTATTTTCTTAGATTATTTTCTTGGGAGAGTTGATGCAGTTTTACAGGGGAAAAAGAAAAAAACACCCACAAACACCGCCCCCCCTTCATCTAGATTAAGTATTAATCATTTCAAGTGGTTAGAAAAAACAGTGAACAGGGCTTGAGATGTATTTCAAAATTACAATGCACAGGATTGTTATTGTCTCCTTTGTTTGCAGTTATTCTTCAAGACAACATCTGAGAAACATGGAACATTTACTCAATGATAACCTTCTGAAGTATTTTACCCAGTATGCTTTAATGGAGGGTAGCACCAGTGCACTATCCATTGGTGGACTGAAAAATCTACTTCAGAATCAATTTGCACAGTACCTGAAGGTAAGTTTCACTCTTATTATATTCATTGTGCTTCCTATGAACTAGATAGGGAAAAGGAAATACAGGCAATGATGTTGCAAGGCAGATTATTGTCCCCAAATGGTTTCACTGACTCCATAAATAATCCCTAAATAAGGGTTAGCTTATAAAACTTCATTCACATTAATGAACAGTAACTCCAAACAGGTATCTGAGTAGGGAGTTTATAATAAAGCCCTATGAAATAAAACACAAAAATCTAAGAAGCTGTTTTGTTTGGGTTTTTTATGTAAGCCAAATTTCACCTAGAATATTGCATGTCTTACAAAATATTTTTGTTTCAGTGCAAATAATAAATCATGAACCTAGAAAATATACAGAAATATCTGTAAAACAAGTAAATTAGTAGGACAAATTTAAACGTAAGAGACACAAGACAACTTCTATCTAGACTGAGTCCCCACCATCACCAAATAAAAGGTTTGCTAGATTTTCTTTGCCAGAAAGATGCCAAGTAAAGAAAAGAGATGTCACCAAGCTAGAGAAACACCCATTTCCTGTAGCTGGAAAAAATCTAGGTTCTGATTTCATATATATTCTCTGCCAAACCTTTCCTCAACTGGATTAGGAGTCAATTTAGATTCTTTTGCTAGACAAGTCCTTAAATACTGTGTTTTGTATAGCTGACAAAAGTAATTTTTGCTAAAGGTGTGAAAAAAGTTGCGAAAAAAGTTGCAACCTCAGAAATCCAGCATTTTGAGAACTAGAGTAATCCAATTTAGTCGTTTCATTAACACGAAGTGGCTAACCAAAAAAAACAAACAAAACCCTAATAAAACCCAAAAGTTTTTTCTCTTAAAAAAGATGTCAGAAGTTAATTGCCAAAAATTAATAGGAAATGTGATGGCAAATTCAGAAATACAATGCTTTTTTATATTAGTTGTAGAAAATTTAGCACCATACCCATTTCTTCAGATATGTGAAAATGAAAGTGCTCAGGAAAAGCAATATTTTGGTTTTCTGTCTGGATATCAGACATTTTCAAGTATCTACTTTCTGTTTGCAGAACTATATGGCACCATAAAAAAATCAACATAAAAGCAGGACAGGACATTACAAAACATGCATACACATAAAGTATAAAGAAAACATTTAAAAGTTTTAAATTATAATTCAACACTGTTTTTACATTATTTAACTAGCCTGATCAGGGATTGTTATCAGAATACTCACTGCATCAGGACATTACATGCACTCTTAACAGACACGACAAATAAAAGAAGCTAATAATCTAAACTAGATTTAATACATTAGCAAGAAACTTTCAATAGTGAACACAGTATTGCTAGTAAAGAGGGGAAAAGGGGAGGGAGAGAGACTCTCAGGTCCTGGTCCAAAGCCTCGTGAAAGTAGCGACGCATTTTCAAATAGTGTATGGAAGGCCCACATTAGTAGCTAATAAAGTAGTAGGTGGTATGCATATTAATTTTTATTGGTGACTATGTACATGCTGCAGCTATTCCATTTGCTCCGTTTCCAGATTTACCCAAGACTGAAGTAACCTGAGTAATACTTGATACTTCTCAAATGGTTATCATATCTTTGTTAACATTTTTGGCAGGCAATAGCAGGCACAATATTTCTAGTTTAACCAGTAAAACTGGTAAATACAACACTACCAGTAATACCTTCAAGTGACACTGACTGTTATTCACTGCATCACTTTTTGGAAATGTTACTCATAGGAAAATAGTTGTGGCAATCTATTTATTTATTATTTTTTTTTTGTTTAAATTCTTTTCCTATAAAAACAGGATTCATTCTCGCTTGACAACGTAATTAAATCATTGGACAAAAATAATGATGGAAGTGTCAGCTTTGATGAGTTTGTGATGCTTATAAAAAAGATAACTGGTACAGGACAATAAGGCATCTGCAAGAATGAATATCACTGCTTTGAAGGAGAAGAGCCTGGCGTTTGTGTACATTATACGTACACTTAAATCCACAGATTTGTTACAATTTTAAACCATACAGAATAAAGATTTGACATATAACAAAGTATGTCTTGTATTGTTTCCTGCACATTCGCTAGCCAGTTTCCAGCTAAGCTGCCTCACAATTAGTTCAGAACTACCTGTTTCTATTTCACACTACATTTGAGAAAGTGTTGCTTAACAAACCCTGCTTTACCTGAGCTATTATTTTGACTTCTAGAGCAATTCAAATCACATGGTTTATAAAACACACAAAAGGAAAGATGCATCATTCCATTTGAGGAGTGTCACCTAGTCTACACTATCCAATATTCCTCCCAGTTCAGATTCATTGTTCACATAAGACGACACTGCCATACAGTAAAAAGTTCAAATTTTTACAACATAAAGTTCTTATTTTCAAGTACAATGTAACACTGCTAAGTATGACGACTGTAACATTACATGTTCATTTTAAATTATATTTACATAAGTACATACTTTTTTTGTTTTGACTCTTGTAAATGGGAATACATAAGCATATGTGGGAACTAAGCGACTGCAGTTGCAATTAAAACATTCGTACATTTATCTGTTGCAATTCTAACTTTTCATTGCATGACTCCCTGTGACATATGTATTTTCACACATGTAATTCATGGGCATTATTACTTAAAGAGAAAATTAGTGAAAAACAAGAGAAATTAGAAGAATGGAAATTTTGAAAACAAGTAATTCAGTGGATTAGGCACTAATCCTTCTAGACAACTGTGGAATTCTGGACTGAATTTTAACATCAACATCATCCATTATCCTGATAAATCAATTAGATCTCAGAGTTACTTAAGGACTTAGACTCAACTTAATTGCAACGCCTATCAAGTGCATCCAAGATCCCATACTACAGTGGTTCCTATCCCTGAATTTTCCCTCCATGAAAGGAGGAATAAAGTACTCCAGTGATGTATGAATAGAAACCTCAAAAATTATGATATTCAAACATGCTATGAATGTTATACCAGGCTCCTGGGCCATTCTTTTATGCAAACCCTTCAGTTGTTAAAATGTGTTATGCTTCTTAGAAGAAAAGAAAATCATAATATTTACTAATTTTCTCTGGTTTATGAAAAAAATATTATTCTAAATTAACAATATGCTTTGATTTGAAATCTAAATATACTTCACACACATTTGCTTACTAAGCTACATTAGCTAATTTACACACATAAGTAAAACCACAGAAGAGGTGCGTTTGCATAAGTGAGACGTACATTCCTTTTCAACTCTTAGAAACCTTAGAAATTTTTGAATTCGATCAGGTTACTGACATCCTGAATAGGAAAAGTGGGCATCAAGAAACGAACGTGTTATAAGAGTGTCACCTACTGGCTAAATTTGTATCTGCACGATTGCTTGAGTTCATAGAGAACACACTTATTTTACCCGGTGCAATTTCTAAAGTTTCATGTTCCTACACAAGATGCAATAGGTCATGAACAACAATGGTCACAATTAAAATTAGCTTTTTTAAATTAAAAAAAAAAAGTGCATTAGGATTATTTCTGGAAAGAGTCTTTTTTTTTTATAGAACAGTATTAGATGCAGTTGCAACAAAGTTGACAAAGAACATAATCAAAAGGCTCATCCAAAGAAATAAATCTAAGTTTAATGGTAGAAGAACACCATGGAGATGGAACTAAACAAATAACTTTTGCCATCCTGTGAATCCAGTTCATTAGCAGTTCACAGACTATACAGTTTCGCTTTAAGGAGTTAATTTTAGAATTATCATTGGCAACAGAAAACTCATACTAAGCATTACTCTCAAGCAAATGCATTACTTTTCTGAACAGCTATCTTCCTACAAAGAACAATAACAATTTACCTATCATTATTATCCAAAAGGCTACAAAGTAAAGCAGAAAACTTAAGAAGATATAATGGGAATGTGACCTGGAAATAATCAGCCAAGATGAGATCAAGAACTGGAGGGGCTGTGATCAGTGCTCATGTACCTCCCTCATTTTCCCTCCTGAAATCAAACCTGTGGTAAAGAACTGAAGCCAAAACCTTAAGGTGGTATTTTGATAGTGTAAATGGTATGGTCTGGTGAATACAGCTAACTGCCATATCAGAGGTCTTTTTTTTTTTTTTTTTTATTCAGAGTACACATTTTTAATTTAAGCCTAAATGAAAATATCTACTAGCAACTTCAAATCTCTCAAACATGGCTTAGAAATCACAGCTTATTAATATTTTCAAATTCTAGGTCTCACTTCCTTTAACCTTTCATCACATAGTTATTCAGCTTTAGGATTTTTTTTCCCCTACAGTATTTTCAAAACAATTCCGGCTGGTTTACATTATTCATTCATTAACTTCTGTTTTTGGTATGAAAAGACTACAATTTTTTCCAAGGTATTTGAAATCTTAATTCGACAATACTTGCAGTCATTTACATGCCAATATAATTGATACCAGCATTCCCCAAAACAAACAATTCAGGGTTATACAGGGTCTCCCTCCTATATAAAACTCCTCATGGGTGCTTCTGCAGAACCTAGGTTGAGCAACACTGTTGTAATGATAGTCAGTAGAAACAGGTGAACAGCTAAAATGAAACAGATATTCAGCACTGCAGGCAACTCTCTGCATTTGCACATTCATAATTGTTCAAAACAGAACAAGTCACAATTGCTTCATCACATAAAAATCTTTTACGATGCTCAAAACTTTTTACTAATGCAGACACTGCTCTTCTATAGTACAGTAACTTGTGCTGGTTTAATTGAGAGAGTTGCCAGTAATATAATTTCTCATTATTTCAGCCACCTGTTTTTCCTTTGGAAGCCTAATTCTGAGTTACATGATTACTTGACAATCTCAGTTTTTATTTCTAATAAAAAAGGTTCAAATTTCCATAGGTGCAGACAAAGGGAAGCAAAGCAGACCAAGATATTTTATATGTACTTTAGAAGAAACTATCAACTTTGGTGAGCACAGTTCTGGATATTTGAATGCTCAGCAAATTAAGAAGGGATGCAAGTAGCTGCATATTTCGATTGCCCCTGAGTTCCCCTGCCAAACTACATATTTGAATTTCTGTCTTTTTCTTAAAAATGAAAGTACTGCCTCACCAGTGCCTTTCTTCTCCCTCTTCAGTTTCCAAAGGAGCAGGAACCAAAGAAAAGTACACTGATTTGGTCCTAAGTTAGCACTCAGTTGAACAACGCAGTGGTATCACAAGGTATTATCAGTGCTGGTACGGTGTTTCCAATTAACTTTCTTGGACAATGAAAGATCTACATTAGGTAGATCACAAGATTCACCAATCCGTTTCTCTTCCTTTCGTTTTTATTGATTTGTTATTATATAGACTATCTAAACAGTTTTTAGCACAAGATGGACTCTGCTAAGACAGATTACTTAGCAGTTATAATTACTGGTAGTGCAAATTTCCCTCTTGGAATGATTTACATCTGTTTCTCACCGAGAATTGAGATGTCAAAGATCAGATTAAGATGCTGAAATATGACTGGTAATAACCAATTTCAGAACCTTAATGTAGCTCAGAACAAAAGAATATCCATTATACATACTGTAAGCATACTGCTTCAATTGCAAACACTGTATTAATCTTCTATGACACATACATTCACTCCATTATTTTCTTAATTTTATGTCCACATAATTTTCTCTTTAACATATATACCTCATTTGCCCTTGAACACAAACTGTAAATCACTCAGTTGATTACTTGTGGAATAAAATTTTGTCCTAGATATATTGTACTAATACATACTACAATTTCTGTAATAGAAGAAACTGCCAGTAGGGCTGCAGCAGACAAGCACCCATGTTCCTGACTTCAGCTAAGCGCAGAGCTCTGCATCGGAGCCAGATTCTGCGAACAACCCTTAGAATAATGGTTGAGGGAGGCAATCCCACCCCTCTACTCCGCTCACACGAGACCCCACCTGGAATACTGCATCCACCTCTGCAGCCCCCAGCAAAAGGACACGGACCTGTTGGATTGGGTCCACAGGAGGGCCATGAAGATGATCAGAGGGCTGGAGCACCTCTCCTATGAAGACAGGCTGAAAGAGTTGGGGTTGTTCAGCCCAGAGAAGAGAAGGCTCCGGGGAGACCTTATAGCAGCTTACCAGTATCCAAAGGGGGCCTACAAGAAAGCTGGAGAGGGTATCTAGTGATAGATAGGATGAGGGGTAATGGCTTCAAACTGTAAAAGGGTAGATTTAGATTAGGTGTTAGGAAGAAATTTTTCACTATGAGGGTGGTGAGACACTGGAACAAGTTGCCCAGGGAAGTTGAGAAACACTCCCCTGGAAGTGTTCAAGGCCAGGTTGGATGGGGCTTTGAGCAACCTGGTCTAGTGGAAGGTGTCCCTGCCCATGGCAGGGGAGTTGGAACTAGATCATCTTCAAGGTCTCTTCCAACTCTAACCATTCTATGATTCTAGGAAACTGGCAGCTCTAAAGGGTGACACACCCCATCCTGATGATCTGACTGCATCCTGAAATGGTACCTGAGGTGACTAGCTGAAATGCAGTCAGGAGAAGTTAAATAAAACTTTCAGTCAGGAGAAGTTAAATAAAAATGGCACTAAAAAGCCCCAGAAACAAAGATGCCCCAGAATCAGTCTTCTGTACTATTCCTCGTTTCCCCCCAAAAAAAATCAGTAAGTTTTCAACATCTTCCTTATTTTACAACATATTGTTGTTATGAAATTAACCCCTCCAGAGAAAGAGTATGTCTTCACATACATTCAAGAAGGGTGAAGGAAGAGACCTCTTACAATGGCAAACCCACAAATTCGATGCCAAATGCAAAGTTTACCTTTGTTCACCTGAGGACATTTTCAAACGCCACCAAGTTTTAGCAGCAAGTCTCACACCAAAACTCTGAAAGTGTCTAATTTACCTTCGGAAGTTCAGACTAGATGCATATGCATATAAAGATATCTATATAAACAACCGTGACAAAGAGGTCAAACACTTTACAAACTTCCTATTTGCATGTTTCAGACTAAGCAGATGAGAAAAAAAAATATTTTACTTACAAATCCCAACAAAACTCTTTTGAAGGAAATTGATACAGAAGCAGTGGGTCTCTATGAGCACCACACTTAATTTATCACTAGAACAGATGTTTCCATCTTACGCCAAGATACGATTTTATTTCTCACACGTAGCTTTCTGTTCTTTATGATTTTCTTGAAGATCCTCTCTTACTGATCTTTTTTAAGTTTTACTATTATGACAGTGTAATACCATACTCTCCTGAACTAGGAGATACCTGGAAGAACTCTAAAATTCTACCATTAGCATATGATACAGAGAACCCTATCATATCTACAATGTTGAAATTTTTCTCAAAAGGAGGGCTGTGAAATGCATGGGGAGGAGGGCTGTAGTGGTTACTTACATTATTTATATAAAGGAAAGAAAATATTTTTTTGACAGCTTTCCATATAATCCTTATCTTTTTATATAAATTTTTATTTTGATAATAGCTTTGTGCCACACTTTCCAGCTTCCCTTTATATTTTATTCTCTAGTAAAGCCAACTTAATAATTATCGTCTATTCCCAGAATCAGTCTACAGCGAAGGAAACGATCGGAAAAATTGCAAAAATAAAGCTAAGGCAAATCACAGAAGTGAGCAGGTGAAGGCAAGAGACTATTAAAAGAAAACACTTTTTTAAACAACGCTGAATAGAGACAGCAGACACCTCTTCACCTCTTTTACCATGTAAAAATATAGATAAACCTTAACTTACAGAGGTAACCCCCATTTTTAACAAAAGATGTACGTTTACAAAACACATGCAGGAAAAAAAATATCAGTACTTACAACGGGGTTTTTTGTGTCTGGGTCAAATTCTGTAGAATTTGCATCTGAAACAGGAGTTCAAAACAAACACAGTACATTTCCATTGTTCTACATGCACTACAAACTCAACAGTTCTGTGGCATTTTAGGGCTTGTCTGCATTAAGCTACAATCTTGCATGTTGAAACACATACTGCACCACTTTTGAAGCAACCACAGGAAGCGTATGACCTCAGTCACACACACTCACTTTCCTACTTCCGAAAATCTTTTCCTCTCAGCTCTTAGTGGTAGAAATTCATTGGTGAGCTAAATCTCTTCAGATTACTACTGCACTGGCTATGGTTTGGTTATACCAACTAACGAAAGCAAGTGAGAAAACCACTTCTCACTTTTTACTCCTAACCACCTGCATGCTCCAGAAAGAGACTACAGAGGTGAACTTCTCCTATGCTTCTTAGATCACGAAACAGGTTTCAAGCAACCTGCATAATAAGAGTTCTTCCTCCCTTGTACAGAAAGGTAGCACAGGGTGATTAGCTGAAAATGATCATGTTGCAAGAGCTAAGTACCCAGTGATCACAGGATCTATACAATAGTTCTAATAATAGATATACATTTCACGTATAGAACAAAATTTCTTCCAAGCAAATCATATTCACACTAGCATACTGAGCTCACCTTTCCAATTTAAACAGTTTCTTGCAAATTCCACAACTGCTAATTGCATTCCCAGGCAAACTCCTAGAAAAGAAAACAAAACCTCCAGAATTTAACAGGACAAAGAACAGGACTGGCAAACTACTTGCTGTTCTGTCTTAAACTTGACTGCTTAGAAATCTTGGTACCGAGTGTATATACACAGACTTACCAAAAAGGTAAAACAAAAATGGATGTTCAATGTAAAACTCACTCTTCAAACTTGGCACACTGTAAATACATCTGACACAATTGTGTGCTTTAAGCCCTTTCAAAAAATTTTTTTACTCCCATCTGTTTTACCAATAAAAAATAAAGATAAACAGAAGCTGAAAGCCTGTGTATATCCAGATTCAAATTTTGCTTTGGCAACTAGTCACAGTAGTCACTTAGAAAATTATAGGAAATGCAGAGTAGGAACCAAAGCTTCAGAGGCACTTACACAAACAGCACTTAGCTTATAGGCCAGATGGCATCTTTAGATTTTACCATAAAGACTCTTCACATAAAATGCGAATATAGCAAATAAAACCTTTGGACTAGGAATAGTCTTTTTCTTACTTCCTTATACAGCAGATGTAGTACATAACTACGACCCTGGGCATTATTTACAAGGCAAATATCCACAATAGCACACGTACTACCATAAACAACATCCTTCCCTAGTGTGCGCTTGTTCTGTTGTTTTTTTTGGGTTGTTTTTTTTTTTTTTAAATCAAATCAATTAGCTTGCTATCCATTAGCTTGCTATACACCTCCAAAACACAATAATTTCTGACTCTAAAGATCTTACCAAGAAAAGGTTTTTTCTTTGTTCTTGCCCAGGAGATAGCTTGGAGTTTGCCTTCTGTTCCCCTAATTCCAAACCCTCCTGGGACCAGAATCCCACTGTAATGACAGGCACATACAAAGCAACCAACATGTAAAACCAAGCCAGCAAAGGAAGTCCGTCCAAACTGAAGAAAGACTTTTGAGGTTATAACAAAGCAAGCACAATGCATGAAAAGCATGTTTTGTATGACCATTCAGAAGACACAATTTAACTCTAAATTAAGAGATTTGTCTCATCTACCCACCCCAATTCTCATCTGACCAATCTCATACTTCACAGTGAAATTCCAACTGCTTAAATATGTGTTGCTTAAATAAACTAGCTACATATTAACTATTGTAGCATCTTAACACAAAAACTTTATGTCTACTAATACTGAAGAAATTAATGCATTTAGACAACAAACAATATCCCTTTACAAACACGAATTGAAATCCCAGCAATGATTCTTAACAGAGATGTTTGCAGAAACGTTTGCAGAGCATCACCAACATTTACTAAGCTTTTGTCTAACTACCTTTCACTATAATGCATGTTGACAAAGAAAAGTCTTTGACAACTGACCTGCACTGTAAGGAAAGTCTAGCTATCAAAAAAAAAACCAAAAAAACCCACCCAAACAAACAACTGCAACTTGTCTAAAGAGATTAAAGCAGAGTTTGAGGATACAGGTTGATACTATAATTTGCTATATCTGAAGCTTGTCACCAACCACGCACATCTATCCCTTTATGTAACCGAAGTCTGGATGCACTGAGAAATAATTTACTGAAGCCACTTTCATAACATGAAATGAATACCACGGTCTGCATTTGGCATACCGAATACCCAATGCCACTTACTCTGCTTTGCACAGTTTGTGCCATGCCTGGTGATATTTCACTGAGTTCTCCGCTTCTGTAGAACGTTCAAGCTCTGTTGAATCTATGTACTAATAAAGAAAAATAAGCAATAAAATAGTTACTTCTTCCACAGAAAGAGCAGCATACACTCTATAACCAACTTTTTGACAGCATTAAGATAAACCTATTAAAGTTTCAAGTGAATTTCCCAGTAAACCCATAGCAACTTCACTGAAGACCCAGTATTTGCTCTGAAACCCCAATATTTGCTCTGCTTGCAGTAATCCATGTCCCTCCCTTTGCATATAGCTCCAAAACTCTGCCTGCCTCCAGTCCTCATTTTGCTCATTACCGCCAGGTAAGCAGACTTAGTAGAATGCTCCACAGCTGTGCACCCAGGTTTTCTTACTATGCAAATCAGGGCACCAATCAAGGGGTAGTGCTGACCTTATCCTGACAGCCAAATGAGATGTGGCCAGGGTGTCCACTTCCCTAGCTTTTTCATGCCACAGTTTATCTAATCTTATCACAGACTGGATAAACCTGTATTGTCTAGCCTGTGAAAAAGGTGTTCCTGGGGACTGGCGTGAAAGCATTAACTGTAGAGAGGGAAGCAGACTTAGTATCTGTGTCCTACTAGAAATACAGCATTAGAATCTCTACTGCCATTAATAAGCATGAGTCCTGACATACCACTAGAGCAAGTAAGTGAGGCAGCTATGTACTGCACTGCGGACACAAAAAATCAGAGTTTGATTCTTGGTTTTGTCAGGCTTTTTCTCAGAATAACATAATTAATACCATGCTGCTGTAGAGTCTAGCCCCCATAAAAACGAGATCATTTGAAATGCCAGAACTCATTTGTGTGCAGAGAAATTAAACCGACAAGATTGCTGAAAGTTTTCCAGATAGGATTGCCTTCTAGCAAACATCTTCTACTTTTTCCACACTCCAGAAGGCATCAAAAATACAAGAGAAAAATAACTACTTATGAATGTTGTTATTGTATACTAGTAGAATACTACAGGATAAACGAAAAGGACACTTTATCATGCTGGGAGGTTGGAAAGAGAAACTAATTACAGTTGAAGTTAATTGTGGTTTCCTTGCCAAACATATTGAGCCAGCACATTTATCACTTCAAGCAGCATCAACGTTTCACCATTCAGATATGTGGATGCTAGGTTATGAGCTGGATGCCACATACAATATTAAGCAGTTCCTTCAGAACACAGGATTATACAGAGAGCCTTTGGACAAAAACAGTAAAAAGGAAGTTAGCACATGCAGGTAAGTACAGTAGGAACCCTTGTCTATTAACATTTCAGCACCACGCTGGAGCTCCAGCAATCATCAATTCACATGCTCGTTAATGCAAAAGCTCTACCAAACTTAAGACTAGCTGCACACAAAGCTAACCACGCATTTGCAGACCTGGTGCCTTTCACTTTTTTGCTAAAGGCAAAGTTAATTTACATATCATGAAAAGTTCACACTGTGCAGCTGCCAGTATAAAACACTAGCGTGACACAATCATGTAGGTCAGAAAGGACCTTGGGAGGTTGTTAGCCCAACCACCTGGTAGCTAGAAAGGTGCTAGTAACACACCAGTGTTTTGGCTCCTGCTGAGCAGTGCTCGCACAGCATCAAGGCTGTCTTTCCAACATTCCCCCTGCCATACCCACTAGGCTGGGGGTGGGCAAGATCTGGGGAGGGGACATAGCCAGGACAGCAACCCAAACTGACCAAAGGGATATTCTGTATTGTATGATGTCTGCTGAACAAAAGCTAAGAGAAAAGTTGGGGGGGTGTGTGTGTGCGTGTGCATTCATTATTACATTTGTCTTTTGGAGCAACCACTATGAGCACTGAAACCCTGCTTCCTGGGAAGTGGCTGGACATCACCTGTTGATGGGAAGTAGAGAATAAATCTTTTGTTTTCCTTCACTTCCACACACAGCCTTTGCTTTTGCTTTATTAAACTGCCTTTACCCTGAATGATGAGGGGTTTTTTCATCTTATTTTCTTCCCCACCCTGTCCTGCTGAGGAGGGGACTGACAGAGCTGCTTCGTGGGCACCTGGCATTGAGCCAAGGTCAACCCACCACAGTCTTTCTGGCATCCAATGCAGGGCATTAGGAATTCATGATAAGGATAGTAATTTGGAGAGGTAAGGGCAAAACATTGACTGAACGTTGCTAGAGAGCAAAGAGCAGAATGTAGGGAATTGCTGTTGTAATTGCAGTGAAGGGACAAGGGGTGAAGTGTATGTAAATTGTCCCCTTTCATTCAGTGTTGTGATGATGTTGTTTTGATTGTGGTGTGGGGAATTCTTTTTGCTGATGTGAGTGAAGATTGGCAAGATTGATCACACTGTGGATTTTAATGATAATTCTTAAATATGTGATTAACAGAGGCGAAGGGTGGAATGTATTGGGTTTGTGTGGCGAGGTTTGGTGGTGTTGGTGCTACAGGGTGGCTTCTATGAGAAGCTGCTAGAAGCTTCCCCCATGTTTGATAGAGCCAATGCCAGCTGGCTCCAAGAGGGACCCACCGCTGGCCAAGGCCGAGGCCATCAGCGACGCCGGTAGCACCTCTGTGATAACATATTTAAGAAGGGGAAAAAACTTGCTGCGAAACAGCAGCCGGGAGAGAGGAGTGAGAATACAAGAGAGAAACAACTCTGCAGATGCCAAGGCGAGTGAAGAAGGAGGGGAAGAAGGTGCTCCAGGTCCAGAGCAGATATCCACCTGCATCCCATGGAGGACTCCACACCAGAGCAGCCAAATGAGGCCACATGAGGCTATGCCCCCATGGAGAGCCCCCGATGGAGCAGGCTCCTGGCAAGACCTGTGGACCCATGGAAAGAGGAACCCATGCTGTAGCAGGTTTGCTGTCAGGACTTGTGACCCCGTGGCGGACCCACACTGGAGCAGCTTGTTCCTGAAGGACTGCACCCTGTGGAAGGGACCCACACCAGACCAGTTTGTGAAGAACTGCAGCCTGTGGGAAGGACTCACTTTGGAGAAGTTCATGGAAAACTGTCTCCCATGGGAGAGACCCCAGGCTGGAACAGGGGTAGAGTATGAGGAGTCCTCCCCCTGAGGAGGAAGGAGCAGCAGAGACAATGTGTGATGAACTGACCACAACCCCCATTCCCCGTGCCCAAGAAGAAGGGAGGGGTGGGGGCCAGGTGTTTTTAAGATTTGATTTTATTTCTCATTACCCTACTCTGAATTGATTGGCAATAAATTAATTTCCCTGAGTCAAGTCTGTTTTGCCCGTGACAGTAACTGGTGAGTGATCTTTCCCTGTCCTTATTTCAACCCAAGAGCCTTTTGTTATATTTTCTCTCCCCTGTCCAGCTGAGGGAGTGATAGAGCAGCTTGGTGGGCACCTGGCATCCAGACAGGGTCAACTCACAACACAGTGTAAACAGGACTCCCATGTATCCATTGTTCTGTGCTTCATTAAAGAAGTACATATGCACCCCTAGTTGTTCTAGGTGCTCCCATTGCTTATTTTTGGGGTAGATGGATTGAGACAACAGAATGGTGGCTACCTTTTGGTGTGCTGCCTTAAGCAACCTGTTATGTCGTCCTGGACATGAATGACCTTCCTTGTCAAGAAGTGGTTAGTTCCAGTGAGAAACTTCCTAGAGCTGAATGGAAACAGCCTCCTTTCCTTGCAATAGCATTATCTAAGCAACCCATCCATAGCTTTTGACACACTGAAATTTTCACTCTAATATCTTCTACTTTTTATATCGTGAAAAAGGAAATGATCAACAAAGGTCACAGGGTTCAGCAATTACCGAAGTGCATAAGCACACAAACTTGCTTCGATCAGAGGCAGGCACAGACCAAAACCTACTGAGTGCAGTACAACCTGCATGGGCCCACTTTGATCAATTTATCTGATATCATTTAACAAACCACTTTAAAGCAGCGTGTCATTGCTCATATTTTGCAACCATTTATTACTGTTTTGATACTGCAAGTCGCTAAAATGTCCTCTGTACCCATTAAGTGATAATAATACACACTTCCACACTGTTTCGTTGCCCCAGACTTACCATCCCTAGCAACAAAACTCAGCAATGGAAACTGATAGTTCCACCAGAGAGAAAGCTGATTAACAGTTTTTCCCTGTGTAGTTCAACTTTCTATTCTCATTAAAATAAGACAAATTAGACCCCTAAACAGTCCTTTATTTGAGGAACTACTATCTTGGAGAAACTAAGTTCATAGCCTAATTCTGATATCATTAGAATCCTGCTGAAAATAAATTGGATGGGTCTCAGGATATTAACTGAAATGAAAAGCAACAGCTTCTGGCACTGGATTTTAAAAAGAAACTAAAGTGCTTTCCAATTTACCTATTTTCTCCTGTCTTTATCTAATCTCATTAACATGATAAGCAGTCTCATGAGAACAACTGAAACCTACCTTTGATAGTAAATATAAATTTGCAGGTAAAAAGTCTGCTTTTTCATCAGATCCTGTTTTGGTTAATTGCAGCATTCCTTTCAGGTAAGTCTAGTTCCAAGTAAAAGAATTAAATCTGCAAACACTTCTTTTAAAAAATGAGCTGCCAGTCTGTATTTATCTGCATGATTCATTTTCTAATTTCCCCATGAATTAAAACTGCCTCACATGATGGGAAGTAGGAGAGTATATTCAAAATATTCCTGAAATCAAAATCCAGAAATATCCTCACCATTAAATCCAGTTTGTGATTAATTGCCAGGGCAGAGTGTTCCAGAGCCTTGAAGACAGATGCATAGCAATCACTTAGTTTTGTATACTTGCCAACGAGAGCTATGGAACACACCTTCAGCAACCTTTCATACCTGACAAAAACAAGTTTTTCAGTTATTACACCAATTTTCACAAAGAAAACATTTTAACAGTGTTTGCTTTTTCTTTAACTTCACAAAACATCTTCTAAAACCTCAAAACTGACAACGTTTTGAGACCATTCACAGGTGTTGATCAGCAGCATGCTACTGAACCCAGTCCAGTTTGGTGACTTCACAGCAGCTAAAAACCTAACTTGAATTAAAACACTTCCAGAAAAAGCAGCAGGAGTTAGACTACCTGTCAGCCATTTTCTTCCATTTCATGAGAAGATCACTTGGCTGGTCATCAATAGGCAAATTTAACCTCTGCTTAAAATACTTAACGATGCCTTGCTCCTCCAACAGGATTGGTACTCGATAAGTCGAAGAAACATCATGGATAAATATCACCTAACAAAAAAAAAGCATAACATAAAAGGCTTACCTAAATATTTTTCATAGGAAACATACACTCTATTTTTGTATACTACATGCATTTTGTATTCTACATATATTGTAATTTTTTAATACTTTTCTTTTGAATAAGCAGGGCAGCACAGCCAATACTTAAGGTTCCACTAAATCTACAAGGAAAAAGTTACCCAAAAGGTAAAACTGTGTTTCACTTCTTCATCACACCATCATACAAAAATAACTTGTCAAGCCTATCAACGCCTCAGTTTTAATACAAACATCTGGCCCCACGAGCAGTCATGCTTGCTAACACTTCTCTCTCCCTCTCTCACAAACTTGAAGAATATTAAGTGGGAAAAAAAGAACACAAATGGAACCTAACAAAACAGAATTTTCTTAGTGAATTAGGTTATGTAATTAATTAATGAGCATAGTCCATTCAAGGACCATTTAGTTAAGAACACATTTATAAACCGCGTCCAAGCTGCTGGCAGTTAAGCCCATTGTACTTGGCTTACGTGAGACCACAGAGTTCAGAATCCAGAGCGTAAGTGTTCTCTTCCCTGATATACATAGGAAGGATACTCGCTTAGTTACCCTTGAGTTACTTCTGTTCATCACATAAGTATGTACTCATGCATGCTGCCCCATGCCTCTCTATGTGCCCATTCAACAGCAAAAAGAATAGGGTAATCACAGCCCTCCCACAGTAGGAATAAGGCTTATCCAACTGTTCTTCCAAACTTTGCAGCTACCATCCTAAGGATATAACAGTAAGAAAGAATCACTAGCTGCTCTATGTTACAGCCATGCTGACTATGGAGACTGTTATAATCCTGAAACAGGCTGAAGACACCGCTTTTGTTTTAGTGGCACATACATTGAAGCAAGGAGGGAGGATTCACTTGATAAAAGCAAATTTAAAAAAAAAGCCACATACTTATACAAAGTCTGTGGACAAAATAGCATGTGGTCTTCATGGACTAGTTATGACAATCCTGGAAGCCATTTCCAGGCACACAAAAGACAAGAAAATCATCAGGAGTAGTCAGCACAGATTCACCAAAGGGAGGTGATACTTGACAAACTAGATAAACTTCTATGATGATGTAACTGGCTGGCAGATGAGAGAAGAGCAGTGGATATTGTCTACCTGGACTTCCGGAAGGCTTTTAACATTGTCTGCTGTAAGAACCTCATAGACAACCTGTTCAGGTACAGGCAGGGTAAGAAACAGTGAGGAAAACTGGCAGAATGACCAGGCACAGAGGGTGATGATCAGCAGCACAAAGTCTAGTTGAGAGCCAGTAACTAGCAGAGTACCCCAGGAGTCAGTACTGGGTCCAGTCATGTTTAATATCTTCATTAATAATGCGGATGATGGGGCAGAGAATACCTTCAGCAAGTTTTCAGATGACACCCAAGTGGCAGGAATGGCTGATACGCCAGAGAGTCATGCTGCCATCCTGCCAACAGAAGAAATGGGCTGAAAGGTACCTCATGAAGTTCAACAAGGGGAAGTCCTGCACCTGGGGAAGGAACAACCCCAGGCACCAATATATGCTGGAAGCCACCCCACTGGAAAGCAGCTTGGTAGAAAAGGACCTGGGTGTCCTAGTGGACACCAAGTTGAACGCGAGCCAACCAACAGTATCTTGGACTGCATTAGGAGCGTTGCCAGCAGGTCAAGGGAGGTGATCCTTTCCCTCTGCCCAGTGCCAGTGAGGCTGCACCTGAAGTACTGGGTCCAGTTATGGGTTCCCCAGTACAAGACAGACATGGACATACTGGAAAGAGTCCATGGCACACAAACGGCCATGAAGGTGATTAAGGGACTTGAACATCTCTCCTATGAGGAAAGGCTGAGAGAGAGCTGGGACTGTTTACCCTGGAGAAGAGAAGGCTCGGAGATGGTGGTTGAAAAATCTCATCAATGTATAGAAATACCCAAGCGAAGGGTGCAAAGAAGATGGTGCCAGGCTCTCTTCAGTGGCATCCGGTGACAGGACAAGAGGCAATGAGCACAAACTGAAACACAGGAGGTTCCTTCTGAACATCAGGAACCACTTTTGCCACTGTGAAGGTGACCAAGTCCTGGCACAGGTTGCCCAGGGAGGTTGTGGAGTCTCCATCTTTGGAGATATTAAAAAGCTGCCTGAAAAATTGACCTGGGCAACTGGCTCTAGGTGGCCCTGCTTGAGCAAGGCGGTTGGACCGGATGATCTCCCTTCGAACCTTAACTATCCTGTGATTCTACAACAGCAAATAAATGCGAAAGCTGGACTGAAAAGATTGATCCCCTTGAGATTGTAAACCACAAAAACTGTAGCTTCTTCTCTACTGGCATTGCACATAACTCCAGGGAGAAGACTGGTGATGCCTGTAATCCTTCAGTTCACAAGAAATCCAGTATCATTCTATGGAATATATAGACATGTGGCCAGTGTCTTCCGAAATACAGAAGTGGTTCATTAATTTTAAGACACACAAGGGACTTAAGAATGGCTTCACAGAATTCTGATGAATACAGTCACAAAAAGCAAATCAAAAATAAAAAATAAGGCTGCAACACAGTATGGCACCTAGCAGCATCCCACTTCGGTCCGCTGCCTCTAACTGCCTATATTACACTATATACACCTATATTACACAATGCAGTGCTGTGGATAGACATTTGAGCTAGCCAGAACAGCACGAGAAGAGTGCAGCATTCTGTCCAGGTTCATATACTCAACTTCTCATGAAAGCTGTGACAGGTACAACTATTGAGCTTCTACTCTAAAAGGCAAAACTTTGGAAAAAAAAAACGGTGCCATGAAGACAGATCCCTCCCTGCCAGGGAGGTCTTCGGGAAGTTCAGTTACACATGGGACTCTGAGCCGAGTTAGACCGGAGTAATAACTGCAGTTGGAATCTGAGTATGTACATGCTTACACATGGCCTGATACTGCCAGAAAAGCACACACCATTTTCATTTGATTGAACTTCCAGTTGTCTCTGGCTGGCTGGAGAGGAACCACAAAGGCATTTCTGAAGGATTTTCCAGAAGCTAGCTCAAGGGTGTTGTCTTCCACAGACAGTAAGACAGAAGCAAGGCAGGGGGAAGCAACAGCCACACTGCCCTCTACAATCTCATCTGGAATCTTACTATAAAAAGCTGCTTCTTACACACTGCAGAGAGGTCAACATTAATACATATTTGAAATACAGCATAACTGATGGCATCTATTATCCCTTTAATATCATCCATTACACTGAGGAGTAAAATGCTCCCACAAAAATATTAAAGAGCATTTGATTTATCAAAATTAGTATTTGAACAGCAATTAATCACAGAAACTATTATGGCCAAAATAACACGTGAATTATAAAAGTATATATAACTACACAGTAGATATTCGAAGCATGTTGAAGGGCATGAATAGCCTATTACACGTCATCACAGTAAGAGTGTTTATGTGGCTGTGATGATCTAGGGACATAGGCAAAACCCCTAGCTTTAACCACACTTTGCTCACCCATTATTATAACCACCTAAGATGATTCATGAACAATAACCAACCATAGACTGAAACAGCACTGTTTTCTCCACTATGTATAGCAATTAACCATGCACTCAAAATCTATTCCTTTTATTAATATTAATGACCATTTGACATAAAATTTCACATATAAACCCCCAACATTTTTAGTGTTCTAGTGTACATTACAGCAAGATAAAAATTGTAAAAAAAATTACATCTTAATGAAACAGTCTGAAGTTGAAAACAGAAATGCACAGAAATACTTGTATGCTTTCCCACGTGTTTAAATAATGACAAATAAAATATTAAAGTACTGACCTGCTCAGGCTCCACATGGCAAAACATGGAAATCTTTTCCTTCACTGCCATTTCTATCGGTTTTGCACTTCTGCAGACAATCTGTCATAACAGAAGGAAAAATCTGAAATATTTACTAGCCAAACGAATAGAAGATCCCCTATACTGTTCATGGAGGAATTAAAGTCCTTCGGAAGCACAGCACAAACAAATGTGTCTTTTTTGCTCTTCCCTCCTTTTGCAGTTCTACAATGTATCATAGCTTGCAAATATCTGCTAGCAAGGTCAAAGCAAATCAGTCACCTGCCCATGCTGACTTACTTTTATTAACCTTTCTTTGGCATTCTCTGTAATACTGCTTCCCCATGTTCTCCTTTCTTGTAGCTACTATTGTAATACTCTACCAAAAGTCTAGCAGCTTTGTAAGTATGAATTATATGATGAGTCAAAAGAAATATTGTGATCTTATCAGCTAAATTTAGAGCAATAGCACTTAGCTTATATACATGTTTTCTACTATTTCAGTACTTCAGCACCTTTTTGTAATTCATAATTTGCACATCACAATAAAAAGAAAGAGGCTGGAGATCAGAAAACTATTTCATAATTTTATGGGGCTTTTCCTGGTGCAATTATTCTGCTATTATTTTGCTGATACATGTAAAACTCAGGAATGCTGGAAAATATTGATAATTTTTATAAATAAAGAAAATAAGGAGGTGATTTAGTGTTTGTTGAAAGGGTTTTTTTTCATTATGTAACTTATGATTTTTTGCATTGTGTAAATGATCATCACCTTGCTAGAATGCAGCTTAGCTACACTGATATTGATGAAGACTAATTAACTTCCCCTATCCTTGCAAGAAATTCTAGAAACAGAAAAAGAATGCCAAGTATAAGGGAAAATTAGTGCATATTCTAATAATCAAAAAAGAATCATGAAACAATTTGTACATACTATTCAATTAAGCCCAACATACATAAAAATTGGGTATTGTCTGAAGACATAATTCATAAACCTTGATAGTATAAGTACATGATTAAATCCACTTTGAAATCTGTCATCCATCTTGCTGAGACAAATTTAAAGTTAACGGAGTCACAGAAATCAAAAACATCAGAATCAGCATGAAAATGCGAAACTACAGTAACAGTGGCAGAGATGCATCTCAAAGAAACATAATACAAAGAAGATGAGGAACAATTCAATTGAACAGGGCAGCACTGACAAATGTATAATCAGTTTTCAAAACGCTGTAACAGGGGCCATTAAATCTGCAGAAACAGTGTATTCATTAAGCGCTTAGAACACCACACGGAGAACAGAAAAGTTCCTAATACATACACAGCTGAGACTGGCCCAGCATGCCACCACTGGGAAGCCTGGGACCAGTCAGCGAGGCAGCAGGTATCAAGGACAGGTCAAGCCAAGTTTAGATCAGGCAGCCTGGCAGCACAGCTTATGAAGGAAGCCCTTCCGACTGCTGTTCTAGGAGCTTCCCCACGTGTTCTCTTGGCCTTGGGCCCCTGCCCAAGACAGCAACCATTTAAAGATTTTCTTGAAGCAGTGCCCAAGCAACTTTACAACAACACCAAGAGGCTTTGCTCAGAGTGTACTCTCTCTATGCCTTAGTGGTGAACAGCAGCAGTTTGGGAAAAAAAAAATAAAAAAAAAAGAAAAAGTACTGTGCTTCTGGCGGTCCCAGAACCGCCCCAGGCAAGAACTCAAGATGTGAGAAAGCGACTAGATTAGTCTGTTTTCCTTTTACTCCACACACACACACGCTTACTTAACAGGCTTTTAAAAATTAATTTTGGGAGGGAAAAAAAAAGTAGTCAGGCACCAGCAATTATCTTAAAGGCCTTCAAAAATCACATGCAACTTTCAATATGCAATTAGCACCTCAAGAGGGATTTTGAAATTTAGGCCCTAAAGCTTGGGATATAGAGGACCATCGAGTTAATGAAAGTCTTTCCCTCCAAAAGCTGATTACAATTAACAGGTCACAAGAATTTGAAGCAACCTAACACATCCTTCACATATCCTATTTATGAAGGCATTGGTTTTGTAGTTATAAACACACTTTTTGATAAATGTAAAATGCAAGAGTTAAAAAAAAAATCAGAAAGAAGTACAATATATGATTTAGGTATGTGATTGTCCTCTTAAGAATCATTTTTCCTTTTTGAGGATATAAATATTATACAGAAGCAGTGACTACTGTCACTACTCTTTCATTTCTGAGAAAGGTTAGGAACCTTTTTCTCCTAGTGAACTTTATGGAAATGTAAACTGCTCAACAGCTTCCAGAATCGACTATGGAAAATAATCTTTGACTTAACAAGCAGCCTCACACGAAAGAGCAAAATCGTCCTTTCCTCTTCCTGAAGCATACCTAGAAACAGAGTGTGTTTTCAGCTGCACCAGCTGCAGTTCAGGAAGATATGAAGCGTAAATTTGAACTGGGGTTGTACTGGCATTTGAAGTTGTGCTGCCCTGGCTTCACTGCTGCCAACACTTGACCAAGCAGGTTAACATCTGTAATGGCAGACAGGTATCACAACAGGGAGCTGCAATCTACTTATGTCTCCCCTCCACTCCCAAGGAGAAGTGCCAGGGCGGCAAACACTGCATCCACATAATAAGCATATACTCGTTACCAGAGCACTAGGCAGAGTGAATGGCGGGAGTTGAGCATTTGTCATCATTTGCTAACTGGCACAAGGTGAAACTTGTTGCCTTTATGTTCACTATACTACACAGCACAAGTCCAACACAAGAAAGAAATTGAGGACCCTTACTTTGAAGATTCACCCACACATTTTATATTTCCAAACAGTAATATTTTTAAAGGCTGTACTTCAAAGGTAGGATTGCTTCTTCTTAATCATGCATAAAAAAGAAATTTGTGAGAGAATATTAGAAGCCAGCAGCATTCTAGGTCTTCCCACAAAGTGAACTGAGACTTTATTTTCAGCAGTGCAGAATGATTTTTCTGCCAAGATCCCTTTAGAAGAAGAACATAGCTACAGTCCCAAGATATTGCAAGGAGTTAGTCGAATTAAGTAAACTTGGAGTAGACTTGAGTAATCTGATTTCCTGTGGCTTTAGTGAAGCAGTGCCGCATACATGTTGCATATCTTCTAAATTTCTTGACTCTTATGGGAGACTAAGGCTTATACTTTGAACACGGGTTATGCAAGGACGCTAGTAGATGACCTATAAATAAAAATCTGTATTTATTGACTCACCAAATCTGGAGACAAGCCTAGCCCCCTCAGTGCTCGAACGCTGTTCTGTGTTGGTTTTGTCTTCTGTTCACCAGTGGCATTAGGCTGCAAAGACATATTTTGAAGGCTCAAATAGCAATTAACATCTACCAACAGAGCAGTTACAGGTTGAAAGAGAAAACTCATTGCAAGTAATAATACTTGCAGGAAGTAAGCATATCCAAACAGAGCCACAATACACCAGAAACAGAAATGGCACCACTGTTACTACCTATATAAGAAATTCTGTGAAGAAACCACACAGCCCTAACTCGGGTCAGGTTTATTTTGTTTTTTCTTACAGTGGTAAAGTTTCAATATAATTGACTCAGGTAGGAGAAGAATAATATTCCAAAAGTCGGGTTTTCCTCATAAATGGAAAGTGTCCAACATAGCACTAAGCCTTCAGTGACTGTCCTTGGAAATAATCAGCTGTAGTAAATAATTCTGTTCTCAAATACACAGAATCAATCCCACCGATTGCTAATCAATCCTCTAATCCATGGCTGCAGTGGTTAATAATTCTCTTTTTATCTATACAAGGTGCAATCATATCATCATTACCAACTTCTGCTTACCAAAATCTCCCCAATGAATACTTACCTCTTAAAATAACACGAAAACATATTTGTGAAGTAAAATCTAGAGTCTGAATGGACAAATACTTGTAGCCCTGTACAATAAGTTGGTACTGACTGGAAGATCATTGTACATTGAGGAGTTAGTGATCCACACCAGCGTTCAGCAGAGGAAGCCCAGGCCTGTGTGGCACAAATCCCTTGGCTGGCCACAGGACAAACCCAGCTGGCTCCTTCTACCAGAGGAGCTGGTGGGCAGTGCCCACTCGGGACCTGCTATTGCAGCACTTGGGTGGCCTTGCCTTTACCTAGCAATGCGGTGAGAAGTTCTCCTGACAACATCCTTTCCATCTGACAGTGAAAATGATATAGTTCTTTCCTTGCAATAAAATTATCTATTAGCTCAAATGACTGAAAGGGGAGACTCCTGTTCGGATGTGGTCTGCCCAGCTGCATGTCATGTCAGGGCCATTTAATGCCACACCACCTGGGGCTCCCACCACCTGCAGGGACGTAAGGACATTTATACCATTCTCTCCTTACATGGTTAGTGCTAACAAATAGAATTTTAAACAATACCTTAGAGAATCTTGAGTGACTTTCTTACTGGGTTCATAATGTACCAGCACCTTCCAGTGCAAAGCACAACTCTATTTAGCCTTCTAGATAAATTAGTGTTGTTAAGGGTTTTTTTTTGGTAACTTTCAACATTAAAATGGATTCTCACAACAATAAAGTAATTATCAAGGCCTTTATTTACCCCAGTCTGGCTGGGTTTCATATCTCTGTTTCTAAAGCCCTCCAGCATGAAAGGGTTAATGTGAGACATAAACAAATTCAAAGCCCAATACAGAGTAAAATCTATTTTATTGATTTTAATAACTTACCTGTGGTACAAGACTAACATGGATATTACAGAAGTTATCTCTTTTTGCTTTGAACTGAAACTGTCTAAAGGCTTCAATAAATGGCATTCCTTCAATATCTCCAATGGTTCCACCCAGCTGAAAAAGAAAGCTTGTATATATCGGAGTAGCAGAAAGCAAAAACAAAAGAAAAAAATAAAGTGTACCTCTATATACTCAACAAGTTTTCTGAAATGTTTATCTTAAAAAAAAAATGAAAATTGAAATTTGCAGGCATACTCTGCAAAGAACCCTCATCTGTTCTGCGCATTTTGCTTCCAGTGGAAAATATAAAACAATTTTCCAGTTTTGTTATACTCACTTTAACCAAAGACATAAGCTTCCCATGGGAAGGTGTGTGGTGCTACTGAATAATGTGCTTTCACACTGTCTTCAAAGTGGTGAAAAAGTAATCAATAGTTAAGCTGATGTGAAGGTTTTTGTACAGAAAAACTTTATGTTCCTGTCTGTCAGATTAATCAACAGTTGTGACCAACAAGATACACATATCTAGCAATGTTATCACAGCTTTCCAATATCAATTAATGCCACAGGGACAACATGAAATAGTATTTCACATTATAAAAGACTTATAAAATATTTATTACCAAACCAAAATCCAAGACTAAGTCCATGATAAAACTTATTTACAAAGATAGAAATTAGATGTCTTTGAAAGGCACAAAAAGCTGTAGTAGACTAAGCACTGAATAAACGAGTGTTTAGCACATAAATCTTAGGAACTAGTTATATTTCATAATGATCTTTCTACGCCACCAAGTGGCTTTTGACAAAATTGCATATTTGTGTTCGTTCAGCACCAGAAAAACTTCTGACAACTACATTTGTTTGTGACACATGTATTCACTCTATCTCCTTCAGGATTTTGCCATAGAAAAACATTACAATTATCCATAAAGTCCTGAAGAAAAATATTTTTATCAGGCTGGAGCTATAACAAAAAAAAAAACTTATATGGAGGAAACAAAATTAAGTTTGAAGTTAAAGAACTGACAAGCCCATCACTTATTAATATACTTCTGCAACTTCTGCATTTACTGTTTTTACATTTGTTTTAAAAGAAATGTTTGACTTTTACTGTGCACATCATAAAAAAGATCTATAGCTATACCAATAAGTATATTTTAATCAAGACAGATTCTTCTGCATAAGAAATGCTGAGCAATTCTGTGGTTTTATCACGCCATTTATTACGGTGGTCGCTTCTGGCATTAATCTATGACATACTGTTCTGTCAAATTCTCAGGTATAATATTTTTCTGTATTTTCCACTGTAATAGTAATACTAGTAATGGTAATACTTTCCTCCAGTTGTCTCAACACCCTACTAAGGATGGGTAAAACTCATTATTTCCATTGTGCAGAACATCAGCAGGTTAAGTGATTAACAAAGTTGCCTCCAAAGATCTTAAAAATAACACCATAAAGTGGAAAAGTAACTTATATAGTGTTTAAATATATTCCTTTAAACATAACCATGAGCAACATGATGGACTTTTGAAGCCATATGGAAAGCTAAAATGTTACAGGCTCTCCTACCGACCACAGGAGATTTCAGGTATTACACAAGTTTTCTCAATATTATTAACAGTATAATGAGTATAATGCTTCAGTCAAATGTCTGTATCTTGGAATAGATACTTCACATTATAGTGACTGGCTGCTTTAATTTTATAAAGTGTTAAGCAGCTCAGTTTCAGCAGTATTCTAGAAGGGATTTAGTCAAGCAAACAGAAGCTGTAGGGATAATGATGCCTATCATTCTCAGAACACAAACAACATAAAACATGTGCATTTGCATTGCTGGTCTCCATAAAACTTCAGTCTGACCTTTTACAGTAAGTAGCAAAGCGAAAGCAAGCTAGGTCTTTGTGTTCACTGCGGATATATATCCTAAAAGGTTCCATACTTGCCTCAATAACACAAATTTGGGGCTCTCTTCTGTCATCATCCACCGGAACTTTTGCCTGATTCATTACCCATTCCTGAACTGCATCAGTGATGTGTGGAACAACTACAAGACAAAGCCAAAGAAGGCAAGCATATCTTACTTTAGGCCCATATACGAGTTTTTTGCATGCAAAAGGGGGAAAACAAGCAGAAAGTCAAAAGGAGACTACTAGCTCCTTTTCTATTCCTCCTTTCCTTGAACCCAGAAGCCCAATATTACAGGAATATGTCCGTATCTCTTGGGAAAGAGAAAAGAATAAGATGATGCAGCAAGGAGCAGCTTGTCCTAGCTGATCACTCTTTTGTGAAGACTGAATGGGCTAGTATCCCACAGAACCGAAAGTATCACCTTGAACGGTTTTTCCCAGGTAATCGCCATGTCTTTCTTTATTAATGACATGCTGATATATCTTTCCAGTGGTGATGTTGTTATCTTTGTAGAGATTGATGTCCAAAAATCTCTCATAATTTCCCAAATCTAAGTCAACTTCTCCACCATCATTCAATACAAAAACTTCACCTGAAAAAAGAAAGTGAAAACAGACAGAAAAGCAATAAAATAATCAGAAAATATTAAACAGACAGCAGGAATACCACAAACTTATCTTAAAATCAAAGAAATGTTTTTTAAAATTACATATCACAATGACATATCAATAAAGGACATGCTGCAACTCAATCGGCATTGTCACTCTGAGTGACTTAATAGCCAAGTCATTACTTTTACACCGAATGTCTATCCCTCAATCACATATAGTTTTGCAAATAAATTTGTTATATTGCCAAAATATTTAAGTAACTTAAAAATATTTAACCAGCATTTCAACAGCATGATATAATCCTTGATTGGAAGAAAACAGTCTCCAGGAATCATAAATCAGCAACAAATTAAATATTTATTTACATGTGGCAGCCAAAACCTTTGCTTTTATGAGCATTAATTCTTACGCATGTTCAGAGTATATCACTATAAATTCATGTCATTTGGATCTTAATGATTAAGGCTTGGATCAGGAGTAAAGTTATGATGAACATAAATGCTTTTTCAAAAGCAATCACTGTTTCTTATTCAGTTGTTTCATCTTGTATATTTGGTTCACTGTCCATGGCAAGGGTTATTCCTGACCCTGAAAAATCTAGTGAAAATGTCCTTCAGGTTCAGACTTTTCTTAGACCTCTAAAGAATCTCTAAATTCTGAATCTAGTCAGCTTCTGAAGGAACTAAAGTTGCTAGATTTTGAGGTAAGGCTGGAAAGCTCTTCAGAAGAATCATAAAGTATTTTGCCATGAACCAATGAATCAATGGCTAAGCAAGTTACGGGACTAATG
>VZSZ01009849.1:765497-798036 GCA_013398815.1 Ibidorhyncha struthersii
CTGTTAACGGTCGACCGCGGCCGCTGCCGCCGCTCCTGCGCCATGTTGCGCGGCCTGGGCAGTTGGTTGGGGCTGGAGCGGGCGGGCGAGGAGAAGCTGCTGTCGGCCGAGGAGAGGAGCAGCTCTGCGGAGGAGGAGGAGGTGGCGGCGGCAGAGGCGGTGCCGGCCGTGCAGGGCTCGGAGCAGGCGGAGCCGCAGGTGGACTCGGAGGCTCTCCTCAGCCAGGCCAAGGGACTCGGCAGTGAGTGTCCTGCCCGCACCCGCCGGTGGTGACGGGGAGAGCGGGGCGGAGGCGGCCCGGCACCGCCAGCCGTGGGGCACACCCCCGCCTTGCGGCTCCCCGCGGCCGAAGGGGCTCCGCCGCCCCCGCTCCGCTCCCCCGCGGTACCCTGGGCCGCGGCGGAGGGGGGGGGGCCGCCTCCCCCTCTCGCACACGTCGCTGGTGGCGGCCTTCGTGCAGGGAGAAGGCGAGTAAAGGAATAGCTTTGCTTGTCGCTTGTTGGAGGGGTGTGTCGTGCCCTGGCATCTTCACCCGGGGAGTGCTGCTATGGGCCTGGGGTTTTTTTTGTTTTGTTTTTTTAAAAAAGGTAGCCTTAGCAGCAAAACTCCCTTGGTGTGGTGAGACTAGCACAGGGTGGCAACCGGAGAACTGAAGGTAGACCACTTTAGTGCATGTTTAGGGGCTAGGGGAGAAGTTGTGAGTACTTATCACTGGCACATAAACAGAAGATTTAGCTGAACTAAGCAGTTACCCGATAGGTTTTAAGATGAGTACAGCATGTTTGTTCTTCATTCCACAACTGTAAAAGAAAAATTGCTTCTCGTCTAGCTAACTACAACTCCAATGTAGCTTGCACAGTGGTGCAAAATGGGAATACAAGTTTGAGGTAACCAGAATATTCTTTTAAAAAAGTGAAATGGCTCTGAAGCATATCTTTCCATATGCAAATGGTAACTCAAGTCAGTTTAGCTAGTATGGAAAATTATCTCGGTGAGGAAGTGTTAAAAGTCATTCTTCCCTACCCTTTTTTACTTTATTTTTTCACATATCTTTGTTTTGCATCTCTTTTAAATGATGTTTGTTAACTGCAGTCTATGGCATGCATCACTTCTGTGCAGTTTTTCATGCAGCTTGCCCAGTCTCTTCCACAGTTTTGAAACAGTTCTAGGCAATTGATAAAGAGGGAAGTTTGGAAGGGACCTAATTGTCTAATTTCATCTTCCTGTTTCTGCATTTCTGAGGTTCTTTTTAAATAGCAGTAATTGACAACAGGGAACATTTAAGTTGCAAACAATTCTGTTTACAGGATGTTGTCTCACTGGAGAGTAAAAAAAAATATGGGATGTTTAAAATATGAACCAAGTAAATAGCTGCAATTGTTCCTTTCAGTTATAATATTTTTCAGAATTGTTACTAAACGAACAGCATTTCTTTAAATATCTCTTCTGTTGTCACTGTATGAGAAGTGATGCGTACATATAGAATAATGTACTTCATGAAGTAGTGTGGGGTAATGGGGTTTAGTTTTGTTGAACTAATCTGTAATGAGGCAGGGCTGTAACTGGCTACAGGTAAGAATTCTGCTTTACTGTAGTAGTTTCTTAGACAAAATTAGTCCAAAGTACAGCTCCATATTTGTTGCTGAAGTGGTTGGGTTTTTTTTTTATTGGTGCTCTGAAATGCTGGACGAGTATCATCTGAAGGGTTAGACTGAGATAGTTCTTTACTGTGCTTTGGGCTATTTGAGCTGCAGCAGATCATCTGTGTAGTTTCGTCAAATACTTATTTTGTAAATCAGTCCTAATCTGGTAATCACTCTGATTGTTCAGGAGGAGAAAAAAGACTGAATTTTCAGGGGAAGAATAAGTATTGACTGTTACAGATGTAAAGGTCCATCCCATAATTTGCTCTGGAAGTGAGAATTTGGTTTAGTGACCCATGGATTTGTGGTTCTGTGTCTATGTCTTGTCTGTGACACCAGTGAAGATGGTGGTGGAAAGGCTTTTTTTGTAAGGATTTGGACGTCGCTGTTCAAACACATGATAACTGTAGAAACATGTGCATGACTAACCACTGGGGTAGCTGTGTGGAAAGACTCCCCTAGCACATAAAGAATTTAACTGGTAAAACTGACCCTTATATATATATTATTATTTTGCTCATTATGACATCGTTGCAAAGGTTAGTTTGTCAATGTGAACTAATAATAGAAATATTGCTAGATACATATTGTTAATACAAACATAGATGTTCAAGAGGGAAGGAAACCTTCTTGGTCATTTGAAAGTGGAAGTGTTGTTTTTCCACCACTAACTCTATTTTTCTAAGGGTAAGTACCACCTTTTATTGAGGTTTATAAGTACCTTAGTTCAGAAGAATATTTGTCCTTAAAGAAAATAAAAAGCATTTTGCTCTTCAGACTGGTTCCAGGAATGGTCAAAACCACTTTGCCCAACAATACCAAAATGTCACTGGACAGCAAATGTTTCAGCACCTTTTGCACATTAAACAATTGCATATGAGAAAGTTTCCAGGGATACATAAAACAACCAATAAAAGCTGGTAGGGAGGAAACAATCCAGTAGGCTGCTGCTTCCTCTACTGTTGTAAGGGGGATAGTATATGTGTCTATATCTGAAGTGTAGAAGATAGGCTTTTTTTTTGTTTATACAATGTGAAGCATGTTATGGGTTCTAAAGCCTGATAACAGATATGAAAGATGCTAAAAAATATTTGAATGAAGTTTGGTTACTACCATTCTGTGGCTTATAAATGGAAGTTACATATAAAAAAAATGGCTTGCTTGAGGGCTGGCTAGACCTCTGCATATTTCAGTATTGATTTGATGATATCATAGAGAGAGTATTTTATATGCCACAAAGAACAGTCAGCTTTCCAGAAGGTGACATGAATGTTCCAAAGTAACTCACTGTACCAGGGGCGAACAACTGTGTGTTAGAACAACTAAAATTTTTTTGCATGGTAAGGTTATTTCTTAAATTTCGAACCTCTAACAAAACTGAAATTTTTGTGAAGTCTTGAGAAGGAAGGTGTTTTTTTGATTGTTTCAAAGAGAAGTGCTGGGTTTTTTGAAGTCCCTTTTATAAAAGTCAAAGTTGATTTTCTGGAATAACTAAAATATTCTTACCATCCCACATGCTTTGCCTTCTTCGTAATGCCTCAAATGTATCTTTGATAGTTACTATGCAGTTTAGATCTACCATTACTACTGTGAACCCTAGAAGTGGAATACAATAGACTATTTCAGTTGGAAGAGACCTACAACAATCATCAAGTCCAACTGCCTGACCACTTCAGGACTGCCAAAAGTTAAAGCATATTATTAAGGGCATTGTCTAAGTGCTTCTTAAACACTGACAGGCTTGAGGCATCGACCACCTCTCTAGGAAGCCTGTTCCAGTCTTTGACTGCCTTCTCAGTAAAGAAATGTTTCCTAATGTCCAGTCCAACCGCCCCCAGTGCAGCTTTAAACCATTCCCACTGGAATCTTATCGCTGGGTCCCAGAGAGAAGAGCTCAGCACCTTCCTCTCCACTTCCCCTCCTCAGGAAGCTGTAGAGAGCAATGAGATCGCCCCTCAGCCTCTTTTTCTCTGAACTAGACAAGCTCAGAGTCCTCAGCCGCTCCTCACAGGACATGCCTTCCAACCCTTTCATCGGCTTTGTTGCCCTCTGGATGCATTCAAGGACCTTCACATCCTTCTTAAATTCTTAAATTGAGTACTGCGCACAGTACTCAAGGGAAGGCCAGACCAACACTGAATACAACAGATTCATCCCCTCTTCTGACTGGCTGGTCATGCTGGGTTTGATGCATGTCAGGATGTGTTTTGCCCTCTTGGCTGCCAGGGCACACTGCTGACTCCTGTTGAGCCTACTGCTAACCGGCACCCCCAGATCCCTTTCTGCACGGCTGCTCTCCAGCCACTCCTCTCACATTTTGTACTTGTGCTCAGCATTATTCCATCCTAGGTGCAGAATCTGGCATTTATTCTTGTTAAATTTCATGCCATTCAGGATTGCCTAATGCTCCAATCTATCTAGATCCCTCTGCAATTATTATATTATTATATATCCTATGGCACTTGCAGACATTTTATCATTGTATCTACTGTAACTGTGATATTACAGTCATAATACAACTGTTCAAATGTAATAAAGTCCTTGTGACATCCTGTCATTATTTGAGAAATAAACAATACCAATGTTGTTTTAAGATCCTTTGTCAATAAAGTGATATTTAATGTCTCTGAAGGTTTGTGATATACATGTTGCTGCTTGCAAGCTTGTGCTCTTTAATTAAAAATGAACAATACAATGCAGCTGTCCATGCTACATAGTTCTTTTGCTGCCACCTTTCTTCACTTCAGCACTGCTAATATAAAAAAATGCTAGTTAGTCTTTGGAAACATTTGTTACTGCTGTTCTCACACCAAACATATTCAGGAAACATACGCAAACAGAGCCACAGTGCTTGTCACGGACCTAAAAAAACTGAACACAATACAAAATAGAGAAGAGCAAACATCAAAAGCAAGCTTCTATCTTAAGACTTCTGAAGGAATCTCAAGTGTTACTTGCCTGAAATTTTTCAGGCATGTGCTGCCCTACTTCATGAGACTTTATTGTGCATGTTGATTTTCTTAAAAAAATACAATTCTGTTTTAATACTGTTGCTAAAGTTACTTTATTGCTTAATGTCTCCAGAATACTTAAATTAGGAAAGACACATTGCTTTAGAAAATTCATTGGGAAGCAGCATTTGAAGGACTATTAGGAATGGCTGATTCAATAAAAAAGGTTCAAGTATAAAAGTTTGTTTCACAGAAAGTTATGATCAAACATACAGTTTGATCATCATTACTAAAGAATACGAACTGGAAAAGAATAAATAAGATTTTAGGAGTTCTTTGTAGGCCAGAAGCTGGGTTAAATTATTTTGAAAGAAGCTTTCAAGTAGGTATCCAAATGTCTAAAGAGAAAGGAAAATGAATCTAGTAAGCGAACTGGATATAAAGAGATCTTTTTTCAGGTCTTTCTCTTCTTGTCTGTGAAAGGTTACCTCTTCAATTTTGCCACTGCTGCTACAAAAAAGATATCTGAATCCGTTGCCGAAACAGCACAGACGATAAAGAAGTCTGTAGAAGAAGGAAAAATTGACAGTATCATTGATAAGGTATTTTATTTCTAGTTATTGATCTAAAAGATCTGTTTGCTTACTGTTGTTGTAATGTGGCAAATTTGGCAAGTGATAGCATTTCTTTAAGCTGGCTTTAGGAATTCTGTATTTCAAGAGCGTATCTCTTGTCATGATAAATGATGTGACTGAAATTTTTATTCAGGGTAGAAATGCCAAAAAATGGTCATTCTGCTTTAGTCAGTGCTGCACCTGTGTTCCTTTCCTTCAGGATGTATATACACTGGAGAATGACTAGAAGAAAATATGAAAAATGCTGACATAGGAGGAAAGGCTGGAAGATGAGTAGAGGCAGGCAGTTGGGGGATGTCTGGGAGATGTGTGGGTTGAGTTTTTTCCCCAGTTTATTTAGATGGAAAGAGGAACGCTATAGCTTGAATCTTAAATGCATCTCTGAAGCAAGATTCAGAATTAGGTCAGCTTTGTGGATATTGTATACTAAGACCCTAGAGCTATACAGGTATGGTTTCATAAGACCCAGTGAGTTAGTGAAACAGCTTACTATTGTCCAGTTCTTTTCCTCACCCGACTCTGTCACTTGTCTCTTGCCCTCCCTGTTCCTGGCTGCCAGTTGCTTAACTTCTTCCAGCAAGTGTTCTCCCAGTGCTTTAACTCATGAACTTGGGAGAAAGGAGTGGGGGGGGGAGCAGTAATAAGTGCTAGGTAGTGTTCTGTGCTTATTAGCAAGGGTAGAGGGGAAGGGAACTGGCCAAAAACAACACAGCTGTAGTGGGACTGTGCATCCAGGAGTGACAGACATGTGAGAGATGCAGCCAGAGCCCTCCTCCTGCTCCTGTCCCTCAGGCACCCCTTCAGGGGAACTAATGTGTGTCCTTTTTTTTTTTTTTTCTATACAATAAAGTTCAGTTTCTTGGTACAATTAGCGTTCATATTGTCTTCCAAATTAATCATCAAATGACACTTCTAAATTTCTGTTATGATTGAATTTTGTCTCCAGATCCCATTCACTTTTTAGTGACAACTGTGTATATGTAATAGCAGAGTTATATATCCTACTACAGTATATAGAGTCTAACATGATTTTGATCCACATCAAAAAGGAAAAATAAGTAAGAAGGTAATTTGGTAATTTAATACACAAATAATAATGCTCATAAGAAACTGTAGCTAAGTACCTACAGCATATTTTATGCGTAAAATACCATTTTCTATGAATGCCTTAGACTAATATGAATTCCCTGTTCTGACTAATAAGTTTACATATGGGATAAACAGGATTATAGCAGTATCATCATAAAGTTTTTTTTTCTTGCACCCTATAATTTATTTTATTCATAAATATAAAAAATTCATATAACAACCAGGAGGAACCACAATGATCTACCTTTATAACAGGTGCTACAGTAGTTCTCTCACTGATGTTAATCTTAAACTGAAATGCCGGGGCTTTGAACGAAAAAAAAAAGGAATTTATCAGGATTTAGCTTGAAGACTTGCATGCTTTTTGGCAACTTGTTAAGCCATAGACGTCACTGCATAAAATTTGTGTTTTGTGAGTGGTTTAAATATTAATTTCTAGCTTCATGGTTTTTCCCTCTGCTTTCAACTACAGAACAACATTTCCATTGTTACTTCTAGATTATGGCATGATGACTTCTGAGATCATTCTCCATTTTTTAATTCTAAATTTAATATAGGATATTTCTGAACATAATTTTTTGATAAAAATTTGTCAACAACATAAATGGAGAAATTATTTCAGTTAAGCAGACATTCTTAAAATCATACTTAACAATTTTACAAGTCTGAATTATTGCAATGGATATATTTCTTAGGTAACTCTTAACTTATTGTAAGGCCAAGGGTATCTTTAAATGTTTAATGCTTTAAAAACGTGTTTAAGTCTAAACAGTCTGTTATCTGTATTTGATATGGTAAGGTGGTAAGCGTGTATGCATAGTATGCTGATGTTCAAATTATCAGCTACGATTTCCTTCTCTTTTTTTTTTGTCCCCTGAACTTGATAAAACTATAAATATAATTTTGAAAACATACACAGTAGTTTAAACTTTTAAAGGCAAAATCAAATGTTTTGGTAAATGGGAATGGATGACTTACATGAAACACTAATTTACAAAAAGGGTTGTCAGCGATATAAGAATATGATCCTCTGCTGTGTTTGCAAGCACTCTCAGAGGAACATGAAACAAGAGGAGTGAATTTTCTTTTTTATTGTGGTTCCCTAATTTTTATTTTAGACAATTATTGGAGATTTTCAGAAGGAACAGAAAAAATTTGTCCAAGAGCAGCAAACAAAAAAATCAGGTAATGTATGCTTTTTTTGATAATGCATAACATTGCATAAGCTAAAACTTGCTGGAAACTGGATAATTGAGCTGTATCTAAACCTAATCTATAAGAACTCTGATTAATGAAACACTTTATGGCAGAACTTAAGAAATATTGTAGAATAGGAAGATGAGGTTTTTAAGTGAGGTTAGTGTTACATTAACCAGTTGGTTTAGATTTGCCTTTTTAACCAAATTCAGCTTTATGAAATTAACTCAAAGATCACTGTGCTAGCAAAGCTGATCTCTTATTGTTGTTTTGAATCTTAAGCCTGTGTATTTATTGAAAACAGGCGTGCTGATTGCTTTTCTTTTGAGCATTAGCGGTCACGTCATACTTTCATAATGGCATGGAAAACACGGGTTAGGGTTTGCACTATAGTATTTAATTAGTACTGCTGTAGGAGTTGCTCTGCTTACATTAAAGGCATAATTGCTCTTTTGCTTTCCCATAAATCATTTGCTTTATAATTATCTGTGATCTAAATCCTTTGAGTTATCCACCCATATACTATTGACATCAGTGGATCTATTTGAGACTTTAAAATAAGCCCTTTTTTTTTTTTACATTGCGTTTCATCATTTGCTTTTATTTCTTTTAATGTGTTACCTGAATGCAGTAATTTCTGACGGTTGATTTGTTGTTAATCTTGAGAACGAGCTGGTTTTAAATGGATTGTGATAAAAATTTTCATACTGTCTGTAGTTGATATCTTATTCTGGTTTCTTCTTGCAAGACTTCTTACGTGACCACGTTGTCTGTATTTCTGTCTCTTAGCAAACTGTGGCATCTGTTAATATATTTTTACAAGTTTCATGAAAATAGGTAGCTAGATTGCTGAAAGAAGGAGTAACAGATGGCTTAACTGAAACAAGCATTAGCATCAGGTGTGAATCCATGTGGGTGAAAGATCTTGCTGATATCAGGTGCATAGGCAAATAAGCATTGTTGGTTGAAGTGCACAAGAACTATTTGTTAACTGTTACAGATGCATCATAATGTCACTGTAGGCTGCATCTTCATTGACAGTGAAGAGATTAATAGATTTCTACACATCTACAATATTTTATTTTCCTCTGTGTACAGCCTACAGAACTATTTTGGAGGTATCTGTGTGAATATATAGAACGGCTGAACTTGAGTGTGCTTATTCAGTGTGTAACATGTTGTAATTTATAACAAATTTATAACTTATTTTTCTCCTTCACTAAAGAATTGCTGTCTTTTGGGTGTTAGAAAATTAATACAATAGTAAATGATTTTGAAAACTTATTTTAGACAAAGTTTACATGTTTAAAGTCAATCTGGAAATTTCTATTTGCAGGCGGCTTAACCAGGTATACAGCACTACTTCAGTAACTAAAGAAAGAGGCACCAAGTTCTGACTGGTGCACACTGCAAAGAAATCCCCACATTTTTTTTTGTACAAAACCAGAAACTTTTGGTTTTTTTTTACCTCTCATAAACAAAGATCCATTCTTAGACTTTCTCTTTTATGCCATGAGCTTAGTTTAGGGAAAAGGAAGAATGAATTGGCTTATTGATGTAAGCCTGCTCATTTTTGTGACATCATATGCTACTTTATGTGAGGTTTGGGTGGTTGGTTTTTTTGAAGTAATACACATGCATTATTTTCCTCCTTCTAATAACAGAAGCAGCAGTGCCTCCCTGGGTAGACAGCAATGAAGAAGAGACAATTCAACAACAAATCCTGGCCTTATCAGCAGTAAGTATTTAGTTTCATGTAAGATCGGAAATTGTTCTGTTGGAGACGTTAAAACCTCCTTATTTTTCAAAGTAATTTTGGCTGACATTATTAAATTATGTATTTTCAGTATACTTCTTTTAATGTGTCTGTCACTGCACTGATTATCTGCAAGCATAAATAGTTCTTTCAGGATCAACTTGAGCCAAAGTAGATCCCCAGTATAAATTTTTATTTTTATAAAGGCTTTGCAGCTTTGTGGTACGGTAGAATTATGTGGAAAGTGGGATTGCTTTGCTGGTCTTATGTGTGGAATACGATATCCATTTTCTGATATCAGTTAATGATCATAAATATGTTCTTCAAAGGATAAACGAAATTTTCTACGGGATCCTCCAGCAGGTGTGCAGTTTAATTTTGACTTTGATCAAATGTACCCTGTTGCAATGGTGATGTTACAAGAAGATGAACTTCTCAATAGGATGAGGTTTGATCTCGTTCCCAAACAGTAAGTAATTTCTGCTAGCAACTGTTTATGGTTGTACTTTTTCATGTGTCTGTAAATATGCATAAATTACTCCTTTTTCTTTTCACTTCCTTAAATTCTTTCTTTGTATACTTCCTCTGTATGGATTTTATATCTGCTATTTTCAAATGCGTGGAATGTTGCATGTGCATTGTAGTTTAGCGATTAGAGAAAAGAACAGAAGTAGATCTGTTAGAAATTCAGAACCTGTTGACTTTAGTACAGGAGAGGCTTTAAATTTTTCCATGTACAGTGTGCTAAATTAATTGAAAAATCTTTTTCCCAAACAAAGGTACATGCAGCAACAATAATGTGTTGGTGTATTATTGGTAATTATTGTAATAATTGGTATTATATTACCAATTATTGTAATAATTGTTATTGTTTGGTAAATACTGGTGTAACTGACACCCCAAAAAGGTCATTAGAGATAGTCAGAAGTCCCCTGAAATGGTGAAAGCATGCATCACAAAACAGCAGCAATGCAAGCAAGAAAGACTGGTTTTGAATAGACAATGGGAAAAGCTCTGTGTTGTGACTGCTTTCCTTCTAGTGGACCAAACTAAAAGATCCATAAGGTCTTTGTCCCAGCAGTTATGGCCTGTTCCAGTATGGCTTCTTGATCCCAGCTTTATTCCAGTGCTGTTCTCCTTCCTTGTCCAGACCCAGACTCTGCTCCTTAAGCTTGTTTCTCAGGTCAATGTTCTTTTTAAGCAGGAGATCCCAACATTAGTCTCTTGTCTGAGGATGGAAACAGGAAAGAAAACATTTTTCTTTGTGCGCTTTGCTATCTTAAATCTCCTCCTTTTATAAACCTTCCTAGCTCCTTATGTTATTTACCCCATTCCCTGCTGTTCTTTGGTGCTGTCAGTCCTAAAGCTCTGCCCATGTTCTAGGTCTTCATCAGATCTGTCTCTGACACTCTGTCTTTAGCCTCTGGTCCTTACCTATCCTACCCCATTGCTTAATTATTTTTTTTTTCTGTTCTTAGTCTCAGTAGTCACTGTTTGCCTGAATGGGGGGAAGGTAACTTCACTCTCTTCTTTCTTTCTTACTCAACCTACACGCCTTCCTCCCCATAGGCCTTGCTATTTCTGACTTCCGTTCCCTCTGGGTTAAAGTTGGGTCTTTTCTTGCTTGCTGGAGGATTATCAGAGGGAAATGTTACCTAAGAAACGGGATAGTCTCCTGCTTATCAGAGCTGGTCATTTGCGAGATGGCAGTTTCTAGTTACAGAAGGTCCTGCAGACATGCTGAAAGATGTGAAGACAGTGAAATAGTTCTGCTCCAATCTAGGAGTTGCTTCTGCCTGTAGATCAAAGATGTTCCAGTTCCACCTGAGGTCTAGGAAAGGTGTAGGTGAATATAGTTTGACAATGATAAAATGTTGGGTTTGGAGCATAAGTGAACAGAACAAGGTTATTTGGCTTGTTTGGTTTGTTTACTGTTCCATCTCTCTTGCCAAATATGTATAATATTTTTCCAAACTATGTATTACTGCATGCTGTTAAGCTTCTTCTAAATAAATAATGTTGTTGTTATTATATTATATGCCCAAGTCCATTGTAACTGTCTTGTAAGAGATCAAGAACATCTACAATGATGGATTTTAAAAAACTGTTAATATCACAAATTTCTAAGTTTTTACTTAAAAGGGAGCTGTGCCTACTCTTTCCCTCTGAATATTTAATTTTATTTCATTGCTAGATGGTAAAATGAACCATATTTCAAAATGTAGTAATCAAAATGTGTTTGCTGTCTCTAGTGTAAAGGAGGAGATCTTCTGGAGAAATTATTTCTACAGGGTGTCCCTAATTAAACAGTCTGCACAACTCACCGCACTTGCAGCTCAACAGCAAGCTGTAGGAAAAGAAGAGAACAAAGGCAGAGAAGAGGATAGTCAACTGAAAGGTATGGAAAGTGTTTGTTTTAGCACAGTTTATTAAGTTAGTGTCATAAGTATTGACTGTATACATCAAGTGACATCAAATTTTTATCCTGGATTCATAAAATTGGAGCTTCTCTCATCATTCTTGGTCTGTTTTTCCAGATAGTGGAAGAGGAGGGCTCCTAAGTGCTTTTAAGTCATTTTCAAATTTCAGCCAACTTTGTCAGAAGAGTGGAAATCTCAAGAGATGAAATTTTGTACTTGGCTTATAACAGCTCAAGACCACTAGTGGTCTCTGGTGTGTTTTTTTGACTTGCCTGAAAAAAGTGGGAGGTAACTTTGGTTCGCCCGATACGACAAGAGGTACTAGCCAGCCCAGCCAGCTGGCATACAGTTTGCTCTTGGCTTTTGCTTAGGCCTCAGGCCAAACAGTTAGTGATATGGGAGTACAGTTACTATGGTGGTGGAGGCAGAGACGCATGCAGGACATGGAGAGACAAACCATGTATTATAGAAATGGAGGAAGGTGGGGATCAAGAGGCTACCTGGGATTCAACCTTGAGATGAAAAGCCACTTGAATGTAGGCATCTTCAGTTACACTGATCAGTTTATACAGATCATTCTTACTGACTTACTGAGCCACTGGGCATCTTTATCTGCATGCAAACAAATCCTGCAAGCAGGAGTATCTGCAGCTGAAAGAGTGTAAAGCAGTTACTGACTGAGACAAAAGGTAACTACTAGCTTATTAAATCTTAGCTTAAGATAGGTATGCTCAACACACCTGGAGAAACTTGGCAGGCTGGGTAGGCATTAGGCAGAAGGAGGAAGTCTTCACTGCACCTTGGAAGAGATTCTCATATCCCCAAAATCAATAAACTGTCATAATCCACAAAATCCATTAATGCTGAGGTCCTGTTGACGCTGTTGGCCTCACTGACAAGCAACTGATCACTGCAAAGTTGACTTCTTTTTCTCCCCTTTCAAATATAGTATCTTTCCATCTTGGTATTTTTCCTCTTGAGTCCTTGTACTACTAATGATCCCATCTTTCTAATTCTAGCTCAGTTTCTAATTTCATCTTTCGTATCTTTTTACAGACTTTCTCACAGCTTTTTTGCACAATTCAGTAATTTTCTGCACAGTCCAAGCTAAGGTTACTCAGCTGAGCCTTGGCTTCTTGGACACAGGCAGCTGAGCCTTGGGGTGAAGGGAAGGTTACAAAGGGTATTACAGAGTCAGGCTTGCATGTTGCATAAAAGATGCCTTTTCAGAAAGGCCTGTAGTAGTTTCCCAAAGCTTTTATTTGTGTGCGTGTGCCTTTGCTATCAGTTTGTCTCATTCTGTTTCTTGTAGGTTCTGTTCAGAGTGCGCATGTGTGAGCATAGGCAAGGTCCCCATCTAGAATGGACAAACTGGTTTTCTCTGAGTTAAAATCCAAGTAATGCTGACAGGACAGGTCACTCCAGAATCTACCGCAGACAAAGAGGCACTAATTCTGACCTCTTTTATCCAGGACAGTTGTCTGCTGTCCCAATGGGCTATATACAATCAAACATTGCAGCCTGTCCCCATGTTGAACAGCATGCTGTCAATCATAGAAACATTACTCACGTTATTTCAGGCTATTTAATCGTGGCCTCACTTGAGCATATTACATGGAGCACAGAGGAGATTTAGGCCAAATCTATGCCCTCCAGAGGATGCTGGCCTTTGAGGAGAGTAACTATTGCCAGCACGCACCAGTGGGCTTTAGGGAGCAGGATTCCCTCCCTGGGAAGATTGACAAAGACAGTATAGAAATAGCCCAACATGATTTATGTGTTTACTATAATGATGTAATTCTTTTGCTCAGTACAGTTCAAAAGACTTCTTTAAGCAAAGGAGCACAGAACTTATGTTTGGTTTGGTTTTCTTTTGTACCTTTAATTTAAAATATGTGCAGGTTAAAAAATGAAGTTGAGAATTACATGATAGTGAGTCTTCCTACTGTTTTTGTAGTTTTGTAAGTATGTTCTTTTCTCTGTAGAAACAGAAGAGCAATAGAGGAAATGTGATTATATGGAGAAACAACTGATCAGTTTTGTGGAAGCTGAAACTTAAATTTTTTTTCCATGTGTAAAAGAGCTACTCTTAAATGTTCTATACTAACTCTTTCCTCATAACAGAAATGTTTTGTCTTTACCTTTTAGTGCAGACTGTATTTAGGTTTATTTCCTACTTGGCTGTTCATGTCATGTCACTTCTACGCTTTACATATTCAGCTCCCATTTTTGTCATTTTCTATGAGCAAATTGTGTTTGCTGTCACACTGTGCGGGTGCCATTAACTCAGGAAATTGCTGGGATTCTTATAATTGCATAAACTTTTGCATCTAACTAGCATCTAAATGCATTTATCTAATTTTCTTTCTTTCTTATATTTCTTTATTGTTGTGATTTTTTTAAATCTCTTTGATTTCTGTTCCTCTGGTTTTCTTATTACACTAACTGATAGGATTGTATTATAGACTATTAAGAGTAGGGACTGTCTTCTCTGGTTTCTGTAGTGCCTCACAACAGATCTTTGAATCATGGAATTGTTATGGTTGGAAGAGACCTTTAAGATCATCAAGTCCAACCATTAATGTAGCACTACCAAGTTACCTCTAAACCATGTCCCTCAGCACCACATCTACATGTCTTTTAGATACCCCCAGGGATGGTGACTCAGCCACTTCCCTGGGCAGCCTGTTCCAGTGCTTGACAAACCTTTCAGTGAAGAAATTTTTCCTAATATCCAATCTAAACCTCCACTGGGATAACTTGAAGACATTTCCTCTTGTCCTATCGCTTGTTACTAGTGAGAAGAGACCAACCCCCACCTCTTTAAAACCTCCTTTCCAGGTAGTTGTAGAGAGTGATAAGGTCTCCCCTCAGCCTCCTTTTCTCCAGGCTAAACAACCTCAGTTCCCTCAGTTGTTCCTCATAAGACTTGTTCTCCAGACCCCCCCACCAGCTTCACTGCCCTTCTCTGGACACACTCCAGCACCTCAATGTCTTTCTTGTAGTGAGGGGCCCAAAACTGCACACAGTATTTGAGGTGGAGCCCTATCAGTGCGAAGTCCAAGGGGACAATCACTTCCCTAGTCCTGCTCAATACAGGATGCTGTTGGCCTTCTTGGCCACCTGGGCACACTGCTGGCTCATGTTCAGCCAGCTGCTGACCAACACTCCCATGTCCTTTTCCACCAGGCAACTTTCCAGCCACTCTTCTCCAAAGCCTGTAGTGCTGCATGGGGTTGTTGTGACCCAAGTGCAGGACCCGGCACTTGGCCTTGTTGAACCTCATACCATTGGCCTTGGCCCATCAATCCAGCCTGTCCACATCCCTCTGTAGAGCCATCCTACCCCCAAGTAGATCAACACTCTTGCCCGACTTGGCGTCATCTGCAAACTTGCTGAGGGTGCATTCGATCCCCTTGTCCAGACCATTGATAAAGATATTAAACAGAACTGGCCTCAGCACTGAGTCCTGGGGAACACCACTCGTGACTGGCTGCCAACTGGATTTAACTCCATTCACCACCACTCTCTGGGCACGGCCATCCAGCCAGTTTTTCACACAGTGAAGTGTACACCCATCCAAGCCATGGGCAACCAGTTTCTCCAGGAGAATGCTATGGGAAATGGTGTGAAAAGCCCTACTAAAGTCCAGGTAAACAACATCCACAGCTTTTCCCTCATCCATTAAGTGGGTCACCTTGTCATAGAAGGAGATCAGGTTAGTCAAGCAGGTCCTGCCCTTCACAAACCCATACTGACTGTGCCTGATTGCCTGGTTGTCCTGTATGTGCTGCGTAATGGCACTGAAGACCTGCTCCATAACCTTTCCCAGCACCAAAGTCAGACTGACAGGCCTGTAGTTCCCTGGATCCTCTTTCTGGCCCTTCTTGCAGATGGGTGTCACGTTTTCTATCTTCCAGTCAACTGGGACCTTCCAGGTTAGCCAGGACTGCTGATAAATGATGGAAAGTGGCCTGGTGAGCACTTCCACCAGCTCCCTCAGTACCCTCCGGTGGATCCCATCCGGCCCCATAGACTTGTGTATCTCTAAGTGGTGTAGCAGGTCACTCACCATTTCCACTTGGATTATGGGGGGTTCATTCTGCTCCCCATCCCTGTCATCCAGCTCAGGGGGCTGGGTACCCTCAGAACAACTGGTCTTACTATTAAAGACTGAGGCAAAGAAGGCATTAAGTACCTCAGCCTTTTCCTCATCCTTTGTCACTGTATTTCCCCCCACTTCTAATAATGGATAGAGAGTCTCTTCAATCTTCCTTTTGTTGGTAATGTTTTTGTAGAAACATTTTTTATTGCCTTTTACAGCAGTAGTCAGATTTTCTCCCTGCATAGCCTCACGCAATCTTTGTAGTCTTCCTGAGTGGCCTGCCTCTTTTTCCATAGGCCATAAACTTTCTTTTTCTCCCTGAGTTCCAGCCAGAGCTCTCGGTCTTCCCCACCAGCTCATCTTACAGCACATGGGGACGGCCAGCTCCTGTGCCTTAAAGATTTCCTTCCTGAAGAATGTCCAGCCTTCCTGGACTCCTTTGCCCTTCAGCACTGTCTCCTAAGGGACTCTGTCAACCAGTCTCCTAAACGCGTCAAAAGTGTTGAGTATTGGATCCTTTAATTTGCTACTACATTTAGTCCTCTGTATAGGGGAAAATGTTGCATCTGGAAAGATTAGAAACATAAATGGTGCCAACAGATATTTTCTTCACTTTTGTTTATAAGCATATTCTCTGTGAACTTTGTTTACTATCAGTATGCTTCCCCTTTCCACTGAGCTTTTTATTTTATTTCTGTTTCTGCATATCATTGCTTCACTAAACCAATTTCAGAAAAAAAGAAAGCTACTACTGTTGTGGCTGACGGGCTAGTCAAATAGAAGTTACTCTATCGTTAATTACAGTGCTGAAGGTTTCCTTTATGTAAGATAAATATGTAGTTAAATGGGCAGTCTTAAACTGTAAGTTCCTAGGGCAGCATAACCTCTTTTTTTTTTTTTTTTTACTTACATTGGCCAAACTATAGCTGTTTTAATTGAAGTGTCTCAACTCTACAGGAGAGTTGGCAACTGACCCTATTGAACAACAAAACTGTTATCTTTGAATCATCCAAACCCTTGGAAATTGCCATTCAAAGAGAAAGTTGCTGGAGTTATACTAAAGAGTTATTCTAGTAAAATTACCATTGTGACTGAAAACAAAACATATCATTGTTTTTGAAAAGGAAAAAAAAAAAAACAAACCCAAACAATCAGGGGAAAAAAAAGTGCAGTCTTTTGTCCTGTCATGGATCTCATACAATTCAGGAGACCGGTGTAGGATATGCAGATAGATTTACTGTCCTAATGAGTGTATATTCTTTAATGGAAAAGATACATTTACCAGACTGGTAAATACATGTTTTGTTTGATTCAAAAATTGCATAGATTTGGGAAGCTCTGAATCATCTGTGTTATTTTTGATTTAAATAACTTTTTTGAAGGTTGCATTCCCTAATTAGAGGCTAAAACTGGAGGTAATTGCCTGTTGGTATCTCTTCATGACGTTCAGAGTTTCTTCTTAAAGCTGACTGATGTCTATAAAATAGAATTAATTGCCTTCCATTTTTATCTGCCTGTCTGCTCCTTACCTGCTGTTTTCATAAAGTTAGATTAGCACCGTTGATGTGGAAGGAAAAAAGAAGGGACAAATGAAAGATTTGTCCACTAGACAGATGTTCTAGTGTAGAGACTATGGAAGATCTATAACAAAAGGCAAAGTTCTAGGTCTTCTCCAGGTATTAGTAACTATTTACTTGGGAACTAAGTTACCTCAGGGGCAGAGAGCACATCAGCAGTGGAGGAGATGATGCCAGACCAGTAGATCCAGAACAGTGCTAACGGTTTGTCACATCAGACTGGTGCATGGCCCAGTGCAGAGCTGCCGTGCCGCTTCTGCACGAGAGCAGCAGATGGAGCTTGAGGCACCTCTCTTGCATGGTACTTTGGGCACTTGGTGCTGAACAGCGAAGAAGAGTTAGTGCCATGTTCTACAGCCTCTCCGAGCAGGGAGTGCTGGAGCCTCTTTGGCTGTGGTGTTGGGTGCAGTAACAGATCTTCTGAAGATTGGGAAGGGGAAGGAAGACAGAGGACGGGATTGGGCACTGAGTAGATGAGCTGTATAAGCAGTGACGGCTACCAGTTAGGGAATTACTTTAATTAGAAGTGATCTTAATTTTAAGAATTAAACCTCAAAAAATTCCCCCTTCAGAAATTGCTGAGTAAGCAGGAAGGTTCCACCTGGGCACACTGCAGTAAGCAGAGCTGCAAGCTCAGAGCTGCTTTGCATGTTTAAACAAATAGAACTGCTAAGCAAGCACTCTGTCACTACCACAACCTGCCCTGTATGTTAATTGGTCTTGCAGCCACCTGGCTCTTTACTGTGACTGCTCTACCCTACTAGTTGCACAAGGAGGAAAGCTGGCGTGTTCCTTTACCTGCCAAGAAAAAGATCTGTCCTTGCTTGTAAACAATCATCATCTTCCTAGCACCGTGCTACTAAATACAGAATGCACACTGAGTTTTCTTAGGAACAGCTTCTAGGGTTTATGTTTTTCAGTGACTTCCTCTGCCTGCATGAAAGAAGGTAAGGCTGTAGAGGACTCTTCTTGTGTGCGTTTAGGGGTGTGCATACAGATGTAGTCCAGTGTGGCTATGAGCTAACTAGTGCCCATGTCAGTAGTAGTACCTACCCAACCAGGGGAGTTTGGGAACTTCTGTGATAGGCAGTAACTAGATTTCATGACCAAGTCTACACCTTTGTAACTCTAAATATCTTGTGACATACAGTGCAATCTGTGTTTTATAGAAGGCATTCTTTCAGATTCCCAGCTGTTCCTATACACTTAGTTCTTTGGATTGTTTTCAGGGGCAGGGGCATTCCTGTGATTTAACTTTGGAGTCATAATGAGGAAACGATTTGCTAAATTTGCCTTCCTTAATTAAGAATAGAAAATTGCTTCTCTTCCATTTTGTTGTTGCAAATGCTTCACCTGTGGCTGAATTCAGCCTTTAACCACCAGGATTCCTTAAAACTTAAAATACAATATTTCCTTGTACGTTTAGTAGCTATGGAGATTAAATGAGATCTTTATATATTTAACTGTAATCTACCTTTTTTTTTTTCCATCTTGATAGAAACAGTACGGCCAAAAACACCACCTGTTACAATAAAGCCTCAAGTAAAATCTCAAGAGGTAAAAATGCAGTTATGTTTTATCTGGTATTTAGTATGTGAAACTGTTAATTAATAGATAATTATGCATCCTTTTAAGTAACTTGTGCTATGAAACCATAATAATATCATATCTGACAGTCCTAACCCACTGCTGTTCTGTTGTGATATTGATTTTTAGTGCATGCACTTTAAACCCATTTTCAGTAAAAGAAACAGTGGTTTATCTGAAGAATACTTTCATTAGTATCCTGCACATCATAATAAAATATGTTTTTACTCTGAAGAGTGACGTTTCCAAAATGTTTGGAGTAGGTTTGCATTGTGTTTAGACATGAGGAGTACCTTCATAAAAATACATTTGTGTGCCATGTTCTGTTCAACTCTTCAGCAGTTGTCAGGCTTAAGTATAGGAAATCTAAATGATGCATTGCAATAACAACGTTATTTTATTGTAACAGCAAGAAGAGTTTTGCTTGATACTGCAAAAACATTTAACTTAGACACGTAATGACCCTTGTTCATTTCTGGATTGTAAAATCACTGCCAGAGAACACTCTTGGCAGAAGCAGAGCTGTGCATTCACTTGCCAATAATAAGCTAAATTAAGCTAGAAAGATTTCCAAAGAGCAGTCGTCTCTATCTTATTTGTGTGTAGAAAACTTACTGAATTGTGGTCAAAATTTAATGTTGTCTTAGGTACCATTCTAAACTACTTACGAGTTTATTATTGTTTCTGAAGATTACAAAAAAATAATTAAAGTTGCTAAGAGAACACAAAAAGGAGCCTAGGATGAAAAGCAGATCATTTTCAGTACAACTGTCTTAAGATTTTTGTCTGTACAAAAATACTGTTAAAGAAAAATAGCCTATAAAGAGTAATGCATTTGGTTTGGGTTTGGGTTTTTGCTGGCTCTGTTTAAAAGGTAGTCAGTCACATGAGTGGAAGTATGTATCAGTGACATTTTTTTCCCCTTTTTGGATAAGCTTATACAAAACTGTCTTACTGCAGGATGAGGAAGAGATTTCCACAAGTCCAGGTGTATCAGAATTCGTGAGTGATGCTTTTGATGCCTGTAATCTGAATCAGGAAGACCTAAGAAAAGAAATGGAGCAACTGGTGCTAGACAAGAAGAAAGAGACTTCAGTAGTAGAAGGTAAAGCTATTATTACCTTCTGTGTCTTAAATACAGCTATTCTAAGATAGGTCGATTTTTTTAAAAAAAAAAGTAATTCAGTTTAAGAAAGTAGATTCATGACTGTTTTTTCAAAGTATGTGAAACGACCTGCAATGAAATATTTCAGAAATTAATGATAATTCTTACCACAGTCGAACCATGTCTTATAAAGAACGTTAGCTGTGAGGAGTTTAAATCCAAAGAACCTAACAATTTTTATGTGGCTCTTTTATGAAAGTAGCAGTGGAGTATTTTTTTCTGTCTACCTCCTCCTTTCCCTGCCTCCTTTCCTCTTTCATACGTCCTTTTGTGTATGAATTTTTTTTCTTTAATTGACGTCCTTGGAAGTCAGGCTATGTTCTCTTCTTGTGACGCCAGCTAAAAAGGCAATATTTGCACCAGACTGTGAGCTTGCAGGTACCTCTATAAAAGGTTTTCATTCATTTGGAACAGTTAAAATTTAACAAAGAGCTTTGAGAATGATGAGAAGGAAATAAAGTGGGGCTTATAGTTCAAATAATTCAGAAGAACTAATATGAGTGTAAAAAGCATAAAACCATTCTGTGATGATGTGCTTCTGGCCATACACAATGAACAATTTACTATGAAAACACTTGTATATATAGGTACTTATCATAATACCGTTTTCAGAATTCATCTTACAATGTGTTTTGGATGTTGCTGAATTCTTGTTTTCTGAAATTGTTATTTTTTCCAATACATAGCCAAGCTTGAAGAATTCTAATAAGTAATATCAGTTCCTTGCATCTAGCTTTTTGATGGAATTCTTTCAGTAATTCATTAATGTGTAATTTGTTCAGAGACATCTCAGCTGGCCTTAGTGACTTGGACTATGGAATTACGTACTTTCATATCTAGGCTGAAGTACTAACCAACATGTAATGCGTCACCCATTTCCTCGCCCATACTCTTGCATATGATAGGTAGAGCTAATTAAAACAGAGATTATCAACACAGGAATGCCTTCTGACTCATTTTTTTGCCCTGAAGTATGAAATATGATTACCTTGAACCCTGATTAAATGAGCTTGCCTAGCTATAAATGTCAGTGAGAAGAATAACTGCTTCTTTTTTGAAATTATCAACAGTATTTGAGCGTGATTTTTTTTTTCATAACAATATATCAAACAAACTTCTGAATTTCATTCTTTTTTTTTCCAGAGATTTAAAAGTATGAAGGGAGATTCAGTTGATAGTAGACTGAAAGACTGTAGGAAATGAGCTTACAAAGGGACTAAGCTCCATATTTGCTTTTAATTTCTTTATTATAGTATGCACATAGGAATATTGTAGACAAGTATATTAATTAATTCTTATCTGTGGTCAATAAGAAGGTAAAATTTCTGATCTTGAAGTTCCTTTAATTTTTAAGGAGAAGTGTCCATAAAGTTCGGCGGATATAAGAGAGATTCAGTGCAAATTCATCTAGTTTTATATAAATAAGCAACATGCTGTATTATCAAGTTAATTCTTACACATCATTTATCTCTTGTAGAAGAAACTGCTGATTGGGAAAAGGAATTACAACAAGAGCTTCAAGAGTATGAGGTGGTGACAGAATCAGAAAAGCGTGATGAAAACTGGGATAAAGAAATAGAAGAAATGCTGCAAGAAGAAAATTAAGCATTTTCACAAAATCACTATAACCCTAAGCTTTTTCTGAGAACTGACATGGATTTCTGCTTTCATATTTTGCTTACGAAAGAGCTTCAAAAGACATAAAAGAATCTCAAATCATTATAATTCCGTATGGGGATAAAACCAGTATTTCTGTTCTTTATATGAGCAGTTTCTGAACTTCTGCATTCTTCAAAAGAAAAAGAAAAAAAAGAGGAGACAGACACTGCAGGTTATGTGTCGTAATTAAAAATGGTAACATTATTACATAAAGCAACATTTTAGTTTGAGGCATTTTTAGGTGGTCAAAAAGCTCTGCAAAGAGATTTCTAAATCTAAGAATCTTTTTTTTTTTTTTTTGTCGACAGCATTCTGTTTGGGATGTGAAAATGGATGTTGTAAGTAACTTAGTCATTGAAAATAACCCTCTCATCACATTTGCACTCTGATCCCTGTATAATCTGTAAATGTGTACTATTTTTAAGGTACTTGTAGCTAGTGGCTTTCATGTGAATTTAACTTCCTTAATGTATGTAGCCAAAGAATTTATAGAAAACCCTATTGAATAACTTCTGATAATTTGTTAAAAAAATACTAATTCAGACTTCAAAAGAAGTACTGATTAATTATTGATCAGTTATGATTAACTGGCAAACATTTAAATAAGAACAGAGTTATAAACTGCTTGAATTAAACTGTTGCTCTTGTTAAGTCATCATATTGAAATATTGCCTTTCCCTACAGAGAGAAATGGTTTAACGCATTCTTTCTTCAGAAGACTGTTATGTCTCCATTTAATTTTGCTGTCTGAGTGAGAGCAAATTAAATGTTTCTCTTTATTTTAAGTGCTGAAACAATTATGTAAAAACTTTGGCTGGTTTGGATGTCTTTATTAAATACTGTAGATATGTATAAATTTGGCTCATTTATTTGGAGGGATGGCAGAGTGAGGGGCAGACATACTTCAGACTTTATACAGGTGTCAAAAATATACCTTGTCACAGTGCTTAAAACATGGAATTTAAATAAAAAATAGTTTTCTTTAAGAGATATTATTATTATTATTAGTAGTAGTAGTATTATTATTATTATTATTATTAGGCATCTGGATGTTTCCTGTAGTTTCACTATTAAGTCAGTATCTTTATGTATATAAATGAAAATGTGATGTTCTATTTGTCATCTATTTCATAAACTTCTGTGACAGAACATTCATGAAATTCCAAATACGAAGGAAAATGAAAAAAATGAAATAGGTAGGAGCCATTAAGCACAGATGAATTATAAGCATGTTACATATAGTAAGCGCTGTCTTAATGACATAGTTCTGCAGAAAACTTCTGTGAAGAGACTGAAAAGATTATAGCCGTAATTATTCAGTCAATGTTCATCCCGTGGGAATTGAAACCAGCTAAATAGTTTTAACTGCTGTTACTGTAAGAAAGGCCTATTTAAAATTGTCTCTATTAGCAACTTGGACAGAAAGCCCTCCTGTATTTCTCATTATGGAAAAGGAATTGTTTTAAACCTGCATACATTTGGCTTCTCAAATTAGTTTCTTTATTACCATACACTTTCTCAACTACAAATCATCTTAAGCATGATTTGCATTTTTATAGTGTTTTTCACTTTTAGTGAACAGATGCAAGATAAGTCGTGGTAAATAAGAGGTATTTCAGGAGCTCTTTATATCTAGGATTAATTAAACACCACAAAAGTTAAATCTATTATGCGCGTAAAAATCAGACTATTCAAAGCTTAATGTTTAGTCTTGACAAATACAACTGCTCATAGATTTAAGCTGGGGACACTAGGATCTGTCTACTGTACGGTTTTACACAACACCTTCTAAAAAGACAGGTAGTTCTATTCTGATAGTGGGAAATCTTCCCTGGATGACTAAGAGCTCAAAATCACTGCTCCAAAAGTCCGCTTTCTTAAAAAACAGCCTGATCATTCCTAGTGTTTTCAGATATATATAAGGGGCTTCCATGCATGGGGTCTGCACATCACGCCTCATCTTTCTTTTCATGTTAGCATAGCCTATACAATGGTTATAGATATTAAACTCCATGTCATAAAAGATGGCTCCTACATATAAAACCTTATGTTTCCAAGTCTCATGAAAAGCAAGTATGTCTAAAAAAAGAAAAAAAAAACACAACCAAACCCGCTATTTAAATTTGCATTTTAAAAGGCAATAATTTAGCAAGGCTGGATCTGACTTGAGCTCTGATATTTAAGGTCTCTTACCCGAAATCATATTAATATTTTCAAATCCGCATATCTGGTTTTAACCTAGAAAGCTGAAATAAGTTCTGTATAATCCTGCAGTTTTCAAGTCTGGCCCATGCCTTTCATTTAGGTTACTGCTACAAGTGCCTAGCAGGGTTGTGTTTGTGTGTGGTAAGAGGGAAAGTATCTGCATTCCACTTGTCACACAAGATGAACACAGGTAGACCTCTTCATGTTCATAGTGAATTTCTAGGACTTTGTAGCCCAAATGTGTCATAATAATATATTTCATAAGCAAGTATGCTGGTGTTTTCCTAACAACATTATTCCAAGCACTGGGATGATGCAGATGCTAAAATCCAGCAAAGTGACAGTGACAACAGTATGAAATCAATGACAAAACCAAGAATGGATAGAAATAACACCAACCTGTGGAGATAATGTAACAGAAAATGCAGTTGTATAAAACATTGAGGAAAAGCAAACAAAAAGATTGTGAACAAGTTTTCTTAGAAGAAGCTAAACTTGCAGATTTTGGAATTAACCTTTGAGAAACGGGGAAAAAGATTGCCCAGGAATCACGTAGGTTAGCTTAGAACAATATACAGCTTTCTTCCGAGATACCAACATCTCCAGTTATTCTGTGCACCGAAGCATCTTCTTCAACTATTAGTTTGCTAGTCCAGTTGGTATTAGTGAGTATCTGTATGGAATTTTTTGATTTAGTAATTTGTTTGGAGGAGGAGAAAGAGGAAAGATTGTAAAACCCTAGAATAGAAAAAAAAGTGTAGTAAAATGTACCCCTATATTTTTATTTGATCATTTACAGCTGTTCTCTAAACAAAGTTAACCAAAGCTTTCAATTTCCTGAATTGTTTCAGTACACTTTGAATTTCTTTAGTTTGCCACTTCAGTTGGGTCATAAAAGTATTTTTTTTTTCTCCTTGCTGTTTGGTTATCTTGGTGTTTGTTTGGTGGGGTTACGTATGTAGCACTGAAGCGCAGGATGTCAATTTTAACCTCATGCATTTAAAGAATAACCTGGTACAGGAGCGTATCACCTGACCGTGAGATGCATCCTTGAACTGTTGGCCGTTCACATATTGTTGACTTTTACTTTGCAATAGCTATTACATAAAAGGGAACGAGGTGTGTCTGTCTGGTTACCTATCAGCGCTGCCAAGCAATAGCAGCCACATCGGGCCCTCCATCCGTGTGCTGGATCTCGAGCCTAGCTGTACGATTACAGTGCCGAGAACCACGCTGATAAGGGTCTGGGTTTTGATTCAGCACCGGTTGTATTGTCTGGCCTGATACTATTTGTCTCAGTAAGCGCTGACCAATATAACAACAGTACAGTAGCCTAGTCTTAAATAATGTTAGCCATTAGTAGGTTTTTGTTCCCAAGTACCCATTTTCAATGCTTTTTGCCTTTTGTTTTGAACGTTGGGGGGGGTGGGTTTTTTTTTACATCAGCGTTCCAATTTTTCAAATGAAATGGAGAGTAACAGTGAATTAATTTCTTCATTATTTCAGGAAATAACAATTCCTACAAAACATGACACCCATGGCTTCATTTTCTTCTCAGTATAGCCCAGTATTGGCTCTATATATATACATATAAAGACCGTGCATATATATAAATGCAAAACCACAACTATTAGCATGTCTAAATATACTCAAAAAATCATGATGTACTTTTCCTTTTCAGCTGTTACTTTTAGCTAGATACCATTCCAGGAGGAGGAGCAACCAAAATAATTATCATTAGTTTGTCACTCTATCATTTTTAATGAGACAGCGCTCTGTAGAAATTATCTTGAAGAATGAATCACTCGCTTCGTTTCTTAAAAGCCTGGTTTTCATTATGGCACAGGTTGGGAACGTTTTCCTTTGCTGATTCAGGGTTTCACGAAGCTATGACAAACCTCTCCAAATATACTCGGGAGGTATGCTTAATCCAAAACTACCTGTGCAGAGAGGTTATTTTATCTCAGTGTGATTCAGATAAAGTAGGGAAAGACAGAAGAAAAATGCAGTTAGTTAAGGGTTATATATAAAATTAGAAGAATAAAGATTTGATGACTGCTTTGATATATGATGCTCCAAAGAAAACCATGTTTACCGTGGGTTTTTTAATAATACATGTGCACAAAACCTTAATTCTGCTGTTGCTTTTATTTATTCATTCTCTTGGCTATGGTTTCCATACTCAAATGTGCAGGTTTCAGAGCCAAATAAAGCTGCTGCTTCTCTGCATTTCCTATCCTTCCAGAGGAGAAACAAGCCCAATTTACCTCACAGTCAAATCATGGCCAGAGAATGGATTGATTACACCCAGCTTCTTGTCCTGCTTATTTCAGAAATGTTTTAATGCTGGCTATGTGCCCTTTCGTGACTTTGATGCTTGCAATTTAAACATCAAACAGTTTTGCTTTCGCTGTATCATCACCTCCTTGCATCCTGTATCATGTGTAACAAGACTTTCAAGCCCATCATGTGTTGGGTGGATGCAAAGTGCTGCTATAAGAGCATTAGTGGGGTGGAGAGGAGCCTCCGCAGACATTTAGTGTGGATGTGGAAACAACAATCTGTCTTGGTGGGATGTGGCATCAAAGAATTAGCGGGCATGTGAATGAAAGAGCTGAAACCATTGCCTAAGCAGGCAAAAATACTGGTGCATAGGATCTTTCAGGGGGAGGAGCTGGTGTACTGGACACAGTTCAGGTCTCTGGCTATGGATATACTAGTCAACTGATGTGTCTGAGCACATGTTGAAAACTGAATGCCTAAATGATCCCTAAAAATGTTTGCCCTGAGCCAATTAGTAATCTCTCCATCGGCTCCTGCCCAGTGAGTTATTCCCAGTGGAGCTGGCAAGCCACCCAGCTTTGGAGGCCGAGCACGGAGGGGTACGGTAGGGAATGGTCTGCATCCACTCCGTCTGGGTGCTGGCGGACTATCACCAGCAGATTTAACTCACAGCCACAAGCACAGCTTCTGGCTTGGGTATCCTGCCTCCAGTCCTGGCTGGTGTAAACACGGACACAAGCAGCGTTAGGGTAAGCAGTGCCGGGTTCATCCAGACCGACTGCCTGCCTCGTCACAGTGAGCCAAGGCTCACCTTCAGACGCTGGTGGCTGGCATCCGAATTGTCTTTCAAAGTACATTTGCACGAACCTGTAACTGGCTGTGATTCTTATCCATACAAATGTCCAGTTCCTTTTTTAATGTAGTTCATTTTTCATTGGTATTGTGGGGTAATTGATTTCTTAATGTGTGACGGGGAAAAATCTTTTTATTGGCTTTAAATGTGCAGCTTTGTAATTTAACTGAACTCTGTGTGACATAAGAAAACAGAAGATCCTGACTTTGCCTTCTTTTCATCATATCTCACTTACTACTTTCCTGAGCCAAACAAATAATTTCAGACTTTTCACTCTTGTCATACAAGAGTTTCTCTATGCCCCTGTCGTGGTTTAACACCAGCCGGCAACTAGGACCAAGCAGCCGTTCACTCACTCCCCTCCCCCCAGTAGGGTAGGGAGAAGAGGGAGAAAAAGGAAAAAAAACTAATGGGTTGAGATAAAGACAGTTTAATAGAACAGTAACAGAAGAGAAAATAATAATAATGGTAAAAGAATATACAAAATTGTGATGCAATACAATTGCTCACCACCCAATGATCAATTGCCCAGCCTGTCCCAACCAGTGATCCTCGATCCCTGCCCTCCAGCCAACCTCCATTTATATACTGATCATGACCTCTATGGTATAGAATATTCCTTTGGCCAGCTTGTCCTGTCTATGCTCCCTCTCAGCTTCTACGGAAGCTGAAAAAGCCCTGGACTTAATATAAACATTACTGAGCAACAACTAAAATGATATGTGTTATCAACATTATTCTCATACTAAATCCGAAACACAGCAGCTACTAAGAAAACTAACTCTATCCCAGCTGAAACCAGGACATTCCCCAATAATTTGAGACAGCTTTCCTTAAAGCTTATTTATGTTCAGAGTTCGTTTTCAGGGAGGGAGAGGTGACACGTGCAACAAGCATGTAGGAGAACGCACCACCCAGCTGACACATGCTGGTTTCATTTTTGGTATTACTCCTCATCCCATTCCTTGTGGACTCTGACATCTTGGGGTTTTTTATTTTTCACATTCAGCCAGTATGTGTTTGCAATATTGTCTGCATTGGGCCCCAGGCAATTTCCCTAGTAGCCGTCATTTAATTTTAGGATCCTGTGAAGCAGAGGAGTGGTGACTGGGGTTGTTTCAATTGGTTGTTTTGTATTTTTCTGTTTCCATCCTGCCTTCATTTTTGTTTTTGATTTGTCACCCTGTGAAAAGTAACACTGGAAGAATTACAGTTCCTACTCAGCTGAGTGATGCAGTTGACACGCCTGAGGGATGGGATGCCATCCAGAGGGGCCTGGACGGGCTCGAAGAGTGGGCCCATGTGAAACTCATGAGGTTCTACAAGGCCAAGTGCAGGGTCCTGCACCTGTGTCGGGGCAACCCCCAGTATCAATACAGGCTGGGGATGAAGGGATTGAGAGCAGCCCTGCCAAGAAGCACTTGGGGGTACTCGTGGATGGAAAGCTGGACATGAGCTGACAGTGTGTGCCTGCAGCCCAGAAGGCCAACCGTATCCTGGGCTGCATCAAAAGAAGCGTGGCCAGCAGGTCGAGGGAGGTGGTTCTGCCCCTCTACTCTGCTCTCATGAGACCCCACCTGGACTACTGCATCCAGCTCTGGAGCCCTCAGCACTGGAAACACGTAGACCTGTTGGAGCTGGTCCACAGGAGGGCCACAAAAAGTGACCAGAGGGATGGAGCACCTCTCCGATGAGGAAACACTGAGGGAGTTGGGGTTGGTCAGCCTGGAGAAGAGAAGGCTCTGGGGAGACCTTATTGCAGCCTTCCAATACTTAAAGGGGGCCTACAGGAAAGATGGGGACAAACTTTTTAGCAGGGCCTGTTGTGATAGGACAAGGGGTAATGGCTTGAACCTAAAAGAGGGCAGATTTAAGCTAGATAGAAGGATGAATTTTTTTATGCTGAGGGTGGTGAACCACTGGCACAGGTTGCCCAGGGAGGTGGCAGATGCCCCATCCCTAGAAACATTCAAGGTCAGGTTGGACAGGGCTCTTAGTAACCTGATCTGGTTATGTCCCTGCTCATTGCAGGGGTGTTGGACTAGATGACCTTTAAAGCTCCCTTCCAACGAAAACTATGCGATGATTCTATGAACTTATCCTAGCACACCAAAATGTATCATGAATGGACATTTTTTTTTGTTCCGTTACCTACAAAAGTCTGTAACGTACAGCACTACCTAAAATATACTGTGCTTGTTATTGGTACTACATGCATTAAAGTACCTATATTTTATACTCCTGTGCATATACATACTCAATCTTTCCCTAGAAGACCTGAAAACACCTCTCTGCACCTCTTATTAAAAGGAACCATAATTAGCAGCTTGACCAACATCCTTTTTCTCCTGTTTGTTAGCAAATTACCCTAAAAAAAAAAAAAAAGCACTAGCATTAATCTGTCAAAACCTCTATGTTCCCCACAGTAGCAGTTGGCCTGTACTGTGAAAAGACTCTTACAACGTTAGCCTTCAGAACTGCTAATACTTTCAATAAATATCCTGGAAGCTTTAGAACTAACATATGTACATAAAACATATTTTCACAACTGTAAGACCACCTAAATATACAACATACAAGTGTTACAGTTTCAGCTGGGATGGAGTGAATTTTTTTTGCTAAGAGGTGGTATAGTGCTATGTTTTGGATTTGGGATGAGAAATACTTTTGATAGCATGCTGGCATTTTTAGTTGTTGCAGGTCAGTGAACGACTTTTCTGCTCCTCACACCGCCCCACCAGCGAGTAGCCTGGGAGTGCACAAGAAGCTGGGATGGGACACACAGCTGGGACAGCTGACCCCAACTGATCAAAGGGATATTCCATGCCATATGACATCATGGTAAGTATATAAAGCTGGGGGAAGAAGAAGGAAGGGGGCACATTCAGAGTGATGGCATTTGTCTTCCCAAGTAACTGTTATGCATGGTGAAGCCCTGCTTTCCTGGGGATGGCTGAACACCTGCCTGGGAAACAGAGAATAAATTCCTTGTTTTGCTTTGCTTGTGTGCGTGGCTTTTGCTCTACCTGTTAAACTGTCTTTATCTCAACCCATGAGTTCTTCCTCGCTTTTACTCTTCGAATTCTCTCCCCCACCCAAACTGGGGGGAGTGAGCAACCGGCTGCATGGTTCTAGCTGCTGGCTGATTTAAACCACAACAACAACCAAATATGTAATCATCTGCTCAGCATCAAGCTCCAGAAAAAGCATTTCAATAACATTGCTCTGTTAACTACATTTTCAAAGTTATCACACATGCAACTGGACATAAAAGCCTTATACCCCTTATCCCAACCAATTACATAAAAAAAAAATCTTGTGGCAAAAAGTATGTCATACTTCTCATAAATGTTTGTCTATAACAAATTTTAGGTTTCCTGCATCTCAACAATTCATTTTTACCTGCTAACACAGGAAAACTTACTTTGAAAACATGTCTGTAACATATATTTCCTCAGTGCCGATACTCAGGATGACTTCATTTAACATAACTGTGTTGTGCTGTCATTCTTGGTAGCAATTTTGTTCATGACTTCTCCATTAAAACTTAGCATTTTGGGATGTCACAAAATTTGGGTTTGAATTTTATAGCAGGTACACCTTCATCCACTGGTCTAGACACAGTATTTCAGGTGCCTGTAACCACAAGACTAGCTTATTAAGGTTATTTCTCCATGTAATGGTTCTCTATACTGTGCTCACTGTCCTGAATGATCACACAGTCTAATTATACCTTTCTGAAAACCTGATGGCCCCCTAGGTGGCTTCCCCACTGAACTAAGATCTTATTTGTGAGATCAGAAAGTAATTTCAAACAAACATCTCACTCTGTTCTGTCATTACATTAAAAATTATGTTGTAGGCACTCATTTATCTACTTTCAAAACACTGGACTGAGGCAACTGCAGTATTGCTCATTGTTAGTTTCAAAGCATTGCAAGGTTAGAAGTCCCAACACAGCAGGAAGACGATTAAGAAATATCTACTTTGGAAATCTGTATTTTATCTTTATGAAAGTCAATACAGAATCAATGTTAATAAAATTCTACTATTAATATTGTTGGCCTTACATCCAAGATATGGTCTTTGATACTGGTTCAGACACATTCTCACATGACCCCTTATGGTCCTTACTTTTTCCTGTTACCCTTTCAATACTTCTTGCTCTGTCTTTCAGTGGCCTCATGACACAGACGACCTTCCTGCTTTTAAAAATAGCGTATATTTAGCCTAAACATAATTTCAAAGGAAAAAAAAAAAGGTTGGTTTTGTAGGTTTTGTATCACTCTTCTTCTCTGTGCTATGAAAAAAGATTAGAAAGATCTCTTCCCTGCTTCAGCCTAGGACATTAAAAATTTTCTGTAATTCTAGCAAAAATTTCACTGGGGGAACCCAAAGTTTAAATGGAAGCTTTCAGTGCATCTATACGCAGAGCAAAGTGCTGCACATTTCACCAGCCCTTTTTTAATGCAAGCATCTGACACAGGTGCTAATTAAGAAAACACTTTATATAGCATGAATCACTTCCACCAATGAGGTTTCACTTCCTCTTTACTATAAACCTAATAGTTTTCGAGTCATCCACAGTACGTTTCTGGAAAAAGCAGGGTAGACAAGTTCTGAATTCCCAATGCAAACAGGTCACAAGGAACCTAAAAATAAAGAAGCTCCCGTCCACCAAGGCAGGGGGAGGGAAGTCTGCAAGAAAGTGCTGAAGGACTTCTAATTCACAGAAAAACTTCAAAGTAAAGTTTGCTTTATATTCCCTGCTACATTTTGCCTTTTTAAAAAATGAAATTCCATTTGACTGTGGGGATATGAAATAATATGAAGATACTGGTCTGTTTGGTGTTTGTTTTTTTTTCTAAACATCATCATCTGCTTTCATAGCAGACACTAAACTTACTTACAAGCCACTTCTTAGTAAGGAACTTCAGAAAACACACAGCAGAAAAGATGTTTTTTTTCAGAGGAAAACTAGCTCCATAGCCTCCTAAATCTCTCTCCAACAGCCCAAATAAACAACCACTACCACAAAGTTGCTATTTCTGGGATGTTATTATCTTTTGTACCACAGAAAAAAGTTACCACAAAAAAGCCACTTGAATTTATGTAAGGACACCGGATGATATACTAAAGCAGCACATGAGATGCCCAAGGCAGTTCTGTCACATGAAACACTGTGTTGGTGATATTACATACAGTAGCTGAATTACAGCACGTTTTAAGTCTTTGCTGTTTGGTACCCAAATACACATATTTTAGGCTTTTCCTACAGGGAAACGCAACCAGAAATCACAGTAAAGTCACCGAGGACACCAGGACATCCTTGCTTTCAGCGTCGTTTCGGTAGAGGAAGTGAAAAGAAATTCAGAAAAGGCCATTTTTACTTATTTCGGAGGGTAAGGAAACAC
>VZSZ01009850.1:244-15455 GCA_013398815.1 Ibidorhyncha struthersii
GAGCAGGGAGGGGGACAAGCCCCAGCTCTCCTCCTTTGCCCGCCCCAAGCTCTGCCACTCGCCTCGTTACCATCAACGCTTTGCAGAGCCTTAAGGAACGGAAACCTGCAGCAGCTCTGGGGTGGAGGTGGAGGGGCAGGTTCATCTCAGCCTGCAGAGCGGAGCTGCCGAGGAGTCACGTCTCCCCCAGTGTCCCCTGACCCTGTGCACACAGGGGCTGGCACGTGCGCTGGCAGGGAAGCATCCCCCACGCTGGTTTTGTCAAACAGCTGCACAGTGAGGGCAGGCTCCACGAAACACAGATCGTCTCCTTGGCCACGCCATGGTGGTCCCCAGCTGCCGAGCGGCACGTCCAGGGCAGAGCGTGCCTGGCTCAGCCCCACATCACCTCCCTCCCGTGAAGCTCGGCACAGGGCAGGCAGGGCTTCGAAGCCGTCACTTGCTGCCCTCAGGTCTCCATCTTCCTCCGTGCAGTAACTGGCCACAAACGCAGCAAAGAGGGTGAGGAACCTGCGGCACCAAGCACAGCTGAGATGATCCAGCAACTGCTCTGCGCCCCAGAGAGGTCCGCAAGGTCACCAGCCTCTCCCAGCCCTCTCCACGTGGTCTTCAGGGCCACAGTGACAAAGAGGGTAGGTGCTTCACAGCAGGGGGTCTACACCAGATGACGGCAAACATATCTCCAGCATGAACGTCTGATCCAAGGCCTGAATGGTCCCTGAGGGGGGACCTCCCTGAGGAGGAGCAGCTCCTACAGTCCCCAAGACCAGGGACCCCCATGATGTAGGTCACTGCTCAACATTAGGAGGGGGCAGGCAGCAACCAGGGCTCCTTCTCGCCTCCATGGAAGGGCTGAACTTCGTGAAGGACAACCATCCTCACCCCTGGCTGATACCATCTCTGAACACCCCAGGGAAGCTCGCTGCCTCCTCCATTGAGGAACACTACCATGAGGTAACCCAGTCTCTGCAAGGGGCAACTGACCACCTGGAGTTTTGGTTCCATCCACCACACTTTCTGGGGGGACCCATTCCTGGCTCACCCTGCTGGCCAGGTCACCCCTCTTTGCCATCTGAGGGGCAGAGAGCTGGTCACTCCCTCCAGGAGACACCACCAAGGTGTTGAGCAGTTGATGCACCAAGCCCATTTCTACCTCTCTGCCAGGGGTTATCCTTCAGCTGGGACAGCAAGCAGCTGCAGGGCCATGTCTGCAGCAGAGCCCCATGCCTGGTGTGGTTCAGCTCCTGCAGCAGCTTTTCTCAGCCCTTCGTAACCTGTCCAGACTCTTCATTAGGCGAAGAGGGGTCAGAGTTTGGCTGGAGAATGATTTAGCTCAGGAGGAACCTCTAAAGTCTCTAGTCCAGCCTCCTGCTCACAGCAGGGCTACCTTGTCCAGCTGCTCAGGGCTTCACTTCAAGCCTTGAGTGAAGAAGGATGGTTATCCTTCACTCAAGGCTTCAAAGCCTCCATGGACAGACAGAGCCCACCACCCTGGGTGCCTGGCCCAGGGCTGACCCACCCTCCTGGACACAGAGCTTTTCCGAACCCGCACCTTGGAAGCCTTAACTAGGGACATGTAGTACCACTGAAAGGTTGGCTCCATCCTGCTTGGAACTGCCCTTCAAGAAGTCACAGGCTGCTTTCAGACACCCCTCAGCCTCCTCTTGGCAAGACAAATCCAGCCCAGCCCCGGTCTCCCCTCCATGACCCTGTGTCCAGGTGAGGTCAATAGCCTCCACTAACTGCTCTCCAGCTTCTCCGCATCCCTCCTTCCCTGGGGCCATCCCTGCGCTGGGTACAACGGCCTCCCCCAGCCCCATGACCACATGCCAAGGGCAAAACACATACGGGGTGATATTATGTCACTAGAGCCACTGCCACCTCGGCTTCAGCCTCGTGCCCACCATCACCCCCAGACCCTTTCCAGCAAGGCTCCTGCCCAGTCACCGCCTGGCCTCTACTGGCAGACATTTCATGCAACTTTAAGTTACCTGCACTTAAGGCCACCAGACAAGTTTTACCCAGCGTACAGCACAGCAGGATCTCATCTTCCATTTTATTTCAAAGTTTAAAAGTTTGCTAAAAATAACCAGCTTAGTACCAGTTACAAACATCTGTAACTACTCAAAGACATCCAACAACCCCCCAAACCAGGTGAAGAACACAGATCTCACCCCCAGGGCCCCCCTCTCCAACGTCTCTGCACCTCCACGAGTGACAGGAGGAACAGGCCATGCTCTCTCAGTCTGGAAGGGTGAAGGGCATATTCCTGCTGAAGAGAGACTTCTAGAGAAAGACCGTCTTGTCAGCAGCCCAGCGAGGAGCTAAAGAAGGAAGGTATCGGCTCTAAACATTACCAGCAGAAAGGCAGGTTGTCTGCCATGTCTGGAGACCACCGTGCAGCTGATGGTCCTCGCTCCAGCTCTTGGCTCTACCTCCTGGTCCTGACAGGTGTTTTGATAAATCCCTTTCCAGCCACTTCACAGCTCCCACTAGGGGCCCAGAGAACAGCCAGGAGCTGGTTTTAACTAGTCCAGCTGCCGAAACAGGTCTCAAATATGGGGAAAGAGGCTCCTTTGGTCTCTGTGCAGCAGTTCCGGCAGTTCTTGTCCTCTTTGCCTGCCCAGGGAAGCTCCGACTTCTGCTTCAGGACTGAGCAGAGCTGAGACTCATATCCACTGTCCCTCACGTTGACATGTGTCCTTTGGAGCAAGTCCCTGTCCACAGCCTGAATCCTGCCATCCTGGACACCCGTTAGCGTGGAGAGCAGCTGGACATCCCAGTCTGACTCAGAAGAACTTTTGCCGAAGTCGTGATCAGCCTGTGGAAGAGGCAGGAGGAGCCCAGGGCACAGAGCCGGCTCTCTACTGTGGCCTGGCAGGTCAGGTAGTTCGGGTGCTATTTTTTCTGCTGCTCTGACACAGAGCGAGCAGCAACATCTGCCTTCAGCCACAGGCGGTTTTGGAGAGGGCAACCGGCCAGTAGGACAGCTGGTCTTGCTCATTGTGCTCTCCAGATGAGGACTACTCACATTTCCGTGTGTGTTTTCATTCTCCCCTCCAAGCTGCTTCCCTTGGGAACTCACGTTCGCTGTGCTCCAGCCCCACTCGCTGACATTGCCGGCTGCAGCAGCCTCTGTGGGCTCAAAACCCACAGACACAGCTCCAAGGGAACCCGGCGGTGATGCAGGGTCCCCAGGGCTCCCGCACGGGCACAGGTCCAAACCAAGGGAGCTACGAGGTCTGTTGGAGAGTTTTGTGCTCAGGGGCGAGCTGCCAGCTTCCACCACACCAGGTAAGCCTGGCTCAGCCGTCTGTCCTGCACCCTGCAGACCCATCCCACCAGCCCCTGGGCTCGTCTGCTCATGTGGAGAGACGCCACCACCCAGTTCCAGCCTGGGCTTCTTTCCCACCTGGGTGCTCTGCCCGGAGGACAGCTGGCGTTTCCTGAAGGCAGGCAGCGTTTGCAGGGGATGGCCGACAGACCCAAGCATTTGCTGTTTATGAGGTTCAGGTGAAGACGCCATTGCCTCTCCAACGCGAGTCCCCAGGTCAGGAGCCATGCCTGAATCCGTCTTCCCCACTGCAGAGTCCTCCGTGGTGCCACAGACCCCTCTGGCGAGTCCTGCTCCAACAGGCCACCCCACAGAGTGGTTCTCCAGCAACCTCCCTCCTTCTCTGGGATTACTGGCCCTGTCCCTGGGCAGGCAAGGGGAGCATCCCTCGGTCTTCAGGCCACGATCACGCTCCGTATCAATTAACGATTCCCCAGCACTGTGCTCAGGCTGCTGCCTTGCCTTTCCCAGCTCTGCTGTCAGAATCTCAATTCCTCCAGCGATTTGTGCTTGAGGCACAAAGCGTTCATCTGTCAGGCAGGACCACGGCACCCTGAGAAGAACCATCAGTTAATGTTCACTCTCTCTAGGCCTAGCAACACCCTTCCCCCCCAGCAAGGCGAAGCATTTTCTGCAGTGCGGGATGTCTGAAGCCCTTGCTTAGACATTTTAGACTGGTCAGGCTCAAACAGCGATACTGCTGCTGGCAGAGGAGACTGGCAGCACGAGGGATCTCTCAGCGTTCTCAGCAGCCCAGGGTCTGGGCACAGGAGCGCTACAGAGCGGTGGGGTTTGCCTCAGACATGGGAACAGAAGAGAGCAGCCCAGCTGTCCTTTCTAGTTTAAGAGGCACTAGAAGTCCACGGGGAGTTCCCTGAAGCAGAGAAGCCCCAGAAACTCAAGAACATCATCTCCCACAGCTCGTCTAAACCTTGCCTGGCAGGTGCCAGGTTGGCCCGGCAGTCAGCCGCAGCCTCTGCTCCCTGCTGATCGATTCCCTGGCACAGGGCATGAGCTAGGGACCAGTACCACAGCAGCACAGAGACTCAGGCCCTGTCGCTGTGAGCGTGCTCTACGGCACCGTGCTGCTTTTTGGCTCCAGGAGTTACCAGATTCAAAGACTTACTTGGCTAACTGCTCCACAAAGTTATTGGTGAGCTGCAAGATGACACGATCCACAGGGGCATACTGTGAGTTGTCCAGCGCAAACCGCTTATGTTGGGGGCTCTGGAGATGCTGGAAGGTGGCAGAGGCCTTTTTAGCAACACTTATCCTTTCACAGCAGGGAAATTTGCAGTAACAGCCACTTCCCACAGCCTAGAGGGCAAACAGCCTTTTCACTAGAGCGCGCTGTTGTTTGGAAGCAGGTTTGGGAAACGCAGGCAATGCTGTTACCCCTGGTTGCTTACGGGGAGTATTCTGTTCCCATAGACACCTGCTGATGAGGAGGTTGTGTCTGTATCTAACAGCAGCCTACAGCTTTCACCAGCAGCTAGTAAAAATGCAGGCTCCAAATACGTACTGTCTATCACTAAAGGCCGGGCTCTGAAAGCCACATCATTTGGCATATTCCAGGAGATTAAAAAAAAAAAACCCAACCCACCTCTTCGCACCTTTTTAATTAGCCTATGCCCCCACCGACTGCCATGGAACAGACTTCCCACCTTACAGACCAGACAAAAGGACCATCCTGGGGGCTGTCCTAGCCCCAGAGATAAGCACGTCGTGCTCCAATCTTCAAAACCCTTGTTCGCCCAGACCAGGAGGTCAGAACACAGATACACTATGGCTCTCATCTACAAGGATGATCCTACAAGATATCACCGAGGCTGTATGTACAGCAGTCTGTCTTCCTTTGTTCGCACTGATAACAGGCACATCACAATTAATGAAGCCGCTGAGCGGCCCCCATAACTTTTGCAAGGAACCAGGTCCCAGGGGAACTTTTACCTTCTGCAGCTCTTCAAAGGTCTCTTGGCAGCACTCGCAAAATCCTCTCTTTTTCTTTGGCACAGTGACTGGTGTGGACTGGGGGCTCTTCTCCCCCTTGCTGCGCATCGGACAGCCTTCCACACCCCTGCAAGTTAACAGCAACGATCTTCCCTGCCCTCACAGCACTAGCAGGTACCCAGCGGCCTGTGTAAGGGCCAGGGGAGGCAGTGCTGCCTTTGAGCTACAGCCATTTAACCCAGAACAGGGCTCCTTTCACCCACATCCAGTACACAAGTGATTCTCTAAACCCCAGGAACCAGCAGGGCAGCAGTTAGCAGAGGGGCTGGGGTTAAAAACTTGCACAGAAGGAGCTACAACCTACCTGGCTCCGCAAGAATTTGAGAGGTTTTTCAGAGGCTCAAATGGGCTGGAGCTTTTGGGTGCCTGGAAGTTCAGGTCGGGAAAGCTTTTGAACTGGTGATGGAAGGGTCGGAATTGCCTGAAAGCAGCAGATCAGAACATCAGACTTGTGGCAGTGATAGCATGGTTAGAGAGCTGTCGCCCCCGCAGAGGGGCTCAAGGTTCCATCTCATTTATGATGGGATACTGCCCACGGCTCTCCTTTCCTTTGTCTGTTCCACAGATTGCCCATTTCTCACTGGAAGTACTAAACCTGATTCCCAGTAACAGCACTGGTGGGGTGAATGCTTTGGACAGAAGGCAGGCTTGCCTGCTCAGCTAAAAACCCACCTTTTGCCCCCGAGGCACATCAGCAGCAGCCAGTGCAGTATTCTCAGCTACACAGCAGCACAGGAAGGTTTTGGTTCCCAGATCACATCTGTCTTCACACTTTGTTGCATGCAGCATGTAAAACCTAATATTTGACTCTGCAGCTGCCTTAAATGTTGTCTTCAGAATAATGAATGAGCACTCGATACCGTTAGAGTTACAGAGTTGTTAGAAACACCATGGAGATCACATCCCCTTGTGCTGGATGCTGTAATCAAGTTACAGGCCCTGACCTCATGTTTCAATCTGTTTCCTCATTTCAGAGGGCTCAGGCAGATTAAGTGACCCGTTGAGGATCCCAAATGGAATCCGAACAAGGAAGTAAACTCTGTTGTCAAGTCTCCTTTAACACCTTTTTCCCCGCCCGCGACATACGAGCCACCTAGATTGTTTCTCTAAACTCCATTTGCCTCCCTCTAGGAGAGGGTCAACTTCCCAGTGTTTAACAGGGTCTTCAGAGAAGCCACACTCTGCCTTGTGGACAGAATATTCACTGCCCCACGCGCAAATAAAACACGTAAAGGATTCCCTCCCTGGAAGCCCCTGAGGTTTTAATATAGTTTGGCTGTGATGTTTAGAAGAACCTCATTTACCTGCTCTGGTCTTCAACCTTCAGAAAAGGGGGCTTCAATTTTCCTGCTAGAAAGAAAGCTGGTTAGAAGTTGCTCTGACCAAATTTCCTACTTATTCATTCATTCCCTGACAGAATTGGGCTACAGAGCCAAGCTCACCAATACTTCTGACACTTGTGAATGCCGAGTGATGGCTAAGAGCAGCCAAACCAGCTTTTCGGGTAATCTACAACAGCCCTCGCCTCCAGAGTATTCAGTAAGGCAACCAAACCCTAGAGGCAGCCCAGCTGTGGGCTGTTTCCACCTTTGAAAGGCCATCCAGCTAAGCCCCGTGCATCTTTAATGTCCACTCAGTCTTATTAGCCAGTGGCCTAACCCCCAGCTTCCAGTTCTGACTGGAATCCTAAAATCTGTCACACATCCTCAATGCAACATGCCGCCAAGCACAAGAGACGAGTTTATAAGAAATAAATTGCAGAGAGCTCTGCATCAACCCTTCCAGCACCTTTTCCTCTCTTTACACAACAGCTCAGAGTTCAGAATGGCTCAGGCCAGGACGGTTAAGTCAAAGCAGTAAGAGCTGCTGGAGACAAACCAACGTGCTGCATAGCCAAGCCTGGCACGAGAACACTGCTGAAGAGCAATGTCTGGCCTTCCCTCAGTCCCCAAGGAGGGCAAACAGCAGCTATACTTCCTATAGAGGCATAATATACATTAAGGGAGCAGAAGAAAGCCTCAGCAGCGCATTCAGGGAAAAGGCTTTCAGAGCCAGGCTGGGAGAAGAGGCTACCAGGTCCCTTCTGCCTCACAGGTATGTTCAACTCACAAGTGATAACGTTACGCTCAGCCTGGAAATCCGAGTACAGACCGGTTAAGAAACAAATGAACACCAAGGTATTCCCACAGGGCATCTGCGTGACCCTGAAACCAAACCTCTCGTGCCTCCCTTATTGCCTCTGAAGGGTGAGGTGTTTTGTTTTCTTGTGACCCTGGCGCTCAGTGCTATTTTCTCCAAAGAAATTTTAACCTCATCCTCCAGAAAGGCTGAGTCCACCTGTCCTCACCCGTTAGATCCTCAAGCCCCATCCTGAGCTTGCATCAAATGTGCTGTTACGTCACTAAAGCAGCTATTTAAGTACAGGATCAATTTTTCCAAGTAAATGCTGCCAAATTTTTAGCACTTCTGAAAGCAAGGCCATGTTTAGGGCCCCAGATAAAACTCAGACTGGTGCGCGGCTCCTGAGCTCCTGTGGCAGAGTGCTGAGCAGTGACAAACGGTTCAGCTGTCACCACAAGTCCCCAGGCAGGGTTCAGAGTGTGCCACAACGAAGAGCTCTGAGCCCGCAGCAGACAATCTGCCTTATCCGACAGCTTTTCGAGCCTTTTTTTACCACCTTCCCTCCCCCCCTACCCCAAACTGGAAAATAATCTTCCAAGTGTCACACACAGAATCCAGGTTGGAATCTGCTCTGAGATATTACTGAACGTTCACTCTCTGACAAGCAAAGTCAAACAAATCGCAAATTAACTCACATCACTGGCGCCAATGTCAGTACCACAATTGGCTCTTGTCTAATTGCAGACGAGAACCTGGTTTTCCCCGCCCCCCTTCCTCCTTTGGAAGCGTTATCCCTAGATTGGTGTCTCAGCAGTACATTTCAGCCTAACAGAAGTGAGTGGGTTGTGAAGAACATGCTCTCCTCTGTAGGATGCATTATTCTCCGAAACTTCGTTTGAGCCAGTGGATTCAACGTGCAGTGCCAGCAGTGAGATTCTCGGGTGCCTCGGGATTCTGGGAGCTGCGCTGCAAACGGTTTATGGGATTTTTAAAAACACTGCCTGAAATCAAAAGCATAACATGCTCAGCTGTGTTAGGAGGCTGCAGCTAGACTCAGACAAGGAGTGACAAAACCCATTCAAGAGAAACTGCCTTAACAGTTGGCATATTTTGGATTGCTGAAGTTTCAGTTTTCAAATTCTAAACAAGGCTTCTTCAAACAGCTCCGCACCTAAGCGTAAACAGGAGTACAACTTCTGGGCCTACCTTTGCGAATTTTTGATCCGGACGCAAGGCATTTTGCCTAAAGGAAAAAGTGACATATTTAGCATGGAAGCCAGCACAGGCAGAACTGTAATTACTGATCCCAGAGCAGCAAAGTGAGATTACAGCAGTTTCACCCACCGCTTCAGAGCTCCTGCATCAGAGACTATATCATAACCCCCCAATATTTTGTCTCCCATGTTACCTAGAGTTACTTTAAATACAATATACAGGCTGCCACTCTCTGATCTTATGCTCTACCTTCTCACTGACGTCTCCAATGCATTAAAGAATATTAGAATATATTCTTTACAGAGGTCTCACTGACCTCTCCAATGCATTAAAGAGTATTATTAAAGAATACTTCAGAAAGCCAGTGTACTAGCCCCACAGGATCTCCATTTTACTCTTAGTCCCTCACAAGTCAAAATCAGTATTAGCTGTGCTACAGATAAGATTGACAACTAACGGTGGCCTCATTCTCATCTGTTTTTACCCCCACTTTATAAAAGGAGAAGTTCTTTGAATTTTGACATCACCATCAATAAACAGAAGCACCGGATGGCCCCATGTTGGAGGAAAACCCCAGGAGGTCGCCCTGCTTACTAGCCCGTTAGCACTAGGGGGCTAGAAGCATTGTTTCGAGCTACTGAGGGATTCCGAGCACCTGAATTAGGCTGGAGTCAGGTCAGTTACCTCTGTCTTCTGGCACTGTTTCCTTGCTCCCGAGATGGCACGCAGCAGCTGTTGAGCATATGACAACATTTCTGCACAGGTAGGATGTCAAAGAGCCATAGCTCAACAAGAGAAGGTGAGCTGTTCCCCTCCGCCAACTGCAGCACAAGTCTAACTCCCCATCCGCACCGGGGAAAAGCACGTAGCACCTGAGCCTGCCATCACCTGGCAGAGCATCACCACCACACAGTTAATTTGCTCAAGAAGCAGCCAAGAAAGAGTGCTTTGAGGGACGGCACCCCGTTTTGCTCTTTAGCAGAGCTGCAGGCTGGCTTTAAGTCTCTGCAGAAATGAGACACCATTAGGAATTCTGCAGCACACAGACCAGACCCTGACATTTGAAAGCCCTGACGGGCTTGCAACACCGCTGCAGTTCAGCAGAGCTGGTGGCTCAGGAACGTGTACTAGCAGCGGCTGCCTCCATCACGCATCCAGACAAGCTCAGCCGTGGCTGTATGTCACTGTCATTGGACACTCAGGAACCTTTTACTCCAGACCTATTATTAGAATCAGAGTTTCACCATCTGTCTTTCCTGTCACCCCCTCCCCATTCATCACTGAGACAGGAAGCGCCTTCCAGCACAGGTCCTCAAACATCAGCACTTCCTAATTAAAAACCACCAAATCCTGCCATTATCATGATCTGTACTTCCAGGTCAATTAGCAAAAATGGTCTTTTTGGAAAAAATTAATGCACTGACCAAGCTATTAACATTTTCTAATATTGCAGCTTCAGTATATTACAACATACTCAGGATTTGCTATTGTAAATGTGACCATGGCATGTTCTATACATGCAAGTTAATCTGGTTTTTGAAGGGCAGACCTAGCTAGCCATGGCCAGGAGGGCATCAGTCAAGTACCGGGTATTGCTTGCAATTTCTTCTTTCTCCTATACCACACTCGCTACATCACTTCTGCTCCACCTGTCTCAAAAAATCACTAATTACCAACAGCTAAATTTCAGCCTACAGAGAAGGATACCATCCACGTGCAAGATCTGGACTCCCCACAGGCGAGCGTTGGCGAGGATACTGCTGCCACTGCAGGTGTCCTGTACAAACAGAGAGGTTTGGCAAGGTATAGCTCAAAGCAGAGATGGCTGCATGAGCACATGCAGCTCTAAACCTAGTTTAGAGAGATTTTTCCCACTGCCCAGTTGACAGACCATTGCGTAGCTGTTACTAAAATCAGGGCACAGCGGAAAAGGTTTGAACTCATGCTTTATCTACCCCAAATTAACAGTAGCATCTAGGTCAAATTTTTAATCCCTGCTATAGCATAAGCTTCTGAGTGGGCACTGAGATTCTTTTGGCCACTTGTGATATCAGTGGAAGGACTGCAGGGGAGCCTTTTGTCCCAGATATATGGCTTTAGCTCTTTCTAGGCTAAAAATTCATCTAACAATGGGTCTTATGTTAATAGTTCTTTTGTGTTGAGCACCCAGACCACTGGGACAAGCCTTAGAAATACTTAACTTGGACAGATGACACAGTTTCATGAAGAACAGCACCCAGGAGCACTGCACAATATTCTGCAGAGCCACAAGCAACTGCTTCATACCTTCAGCCCCAGAATCTGCTCTCTTCAGCAGGCAGGGGCTCTGGAGAAGTGCCTGGCACTGGTTCTGCACTGCTCAGCAGTACTTCGAACGTACCCAGCTAGAGAAAAGCCCATCCATACGCTGCTTACCTGATTCTTCATGGCCTTCTGCAGCAGTTCCTTTCCCCTGCTGATCAGGGCCTGCAGAGAAAGAAGCCAAGTACTACGTTAAAGCAAAGAGCTACCAGGCAGCGGCAAGCTGAGGACAGCATGGCTGTCCAGTAAAAATGATTTCTAGTGATACCCGCTCTCTGCCGGGGAGGGGAGTCTGGCCAAGACTTCATCTCAAAGACAGCAGGACTGAGCATTTCCAAAGAACGCAAACCGCAGAGGCACCCATTAGGTCTACACTAAGCAGCTGTTCAGCCAAGGCTTGGCTTTTATTGAACAGCAGTGAATACTCCAGAGCGAGCCAAGAGGAAGCAGGAACTTAGCTCGGAAACATTGCCTGCCACATCCCGACAGGCTGGCAGAAGTTAGGAACAGCCTTGCTAGCCCTTCCTGGGAAGAGAGTTGCATTTGCAAGCCAATGATTTCCGCAAATAGATTAAGCTCTTTGTAAGACAAATGGGCAGCGCTGTGAGCAAGGACAGGGGAACAACTGCAGTGAGTGAAACCCCTGATATCAGCCCTGGCTTCCCACCTGCAGGAAGCCAGGTCCAGCTGACAGAGATGCCCCTGGCCTCGACCGGGGTAGCAGCAGGTTCTCCCCACAGTCACAGCTTCCAGCTGACACCTGTGTGCAACGCAGGATGTTGGAGCTTTGGCCACAAGCACTAATGACCAGAAAGCCCAGCTCCAGCAGGGTGAATAGGACCTACAGAAATACCTTGTTGCCAGCTGCCCTTGTAGATCTCCTCCCAAGCTGCAATGGCCTCGCCCCCCCGTGTCTGTGAGTCTGCATCCAGAGCCTGCAATGATTTTGTCTTGTCTACATTTCTCTGGATTTTCTAGACACACCTCTGCATCAGGACGACTGTCTATTCTGTTGGGAAGCCAGCCAAGCCCTCTATTTCCTCTGCCATTTGAGTAGCTATCCTTGTTTATTAGCTCAAAGCTGAGACACGCACATTTGAGCTGACAATGATGTAAGGAACATGGGTACGAATATGAACAGTCAGACCAGGGGAAAAACACCCACACAACATGTTTACTCAGAGCAGGAACAACTTTACCTTCCAACACTGGTCTCAGGTTCTACTCTATAGATCCCTTGGGCCAAACTTTGAGGTGGCTTAAACCTTTATAGAACTTACAGTGTCTGGTGGCTTCTGATGAGGTCTGGTATGGTTCCCTTTGGAGGTAGAAGGCACTGGGCTCGTGGCTTTTGCATCTTCTGAAGTTACGTTGCTCTGCTTCTCAGTCTGAGTCCTTGCTTTGTCTCGTTTAGCTTCTTTGTTACTGGAAACCACATAGCTGACTTCTTTACTTAGGAAGCTTTCAGTCACCTGCAGCAAGAGACAGAACAGAACAGCTCTGAAACTGTCCAACTCTGAGCTGGAAGAGTCCTGCCTTCAGCTTAACCCCCCCACACAGTTAAGCTGCTGAAAGTACTCATCTCTACAAGTAGGTCCTTCTTCCATTCCTTACTGCTGTCTCCCAGAAGGAGAGGAGATTCTATAACGCACAGAGAGAGTACGCCCTAGAGATACACTGCAAATAGTCACCAGAACATTCAGATTGAGACTTCCATGATGCTGTCTACCATTATCTACCCCTCAAGCAATGGCTTCAAAAAAAGGAAAAAAAAAGAAAAAAAGAAATAGCTGAGAAAAAGGCCCTGGACTTCATGCACCAGGGTGGAAGAGCTCTGTTCTCAGAACAGAACACATTTTAGCAAAATAAAGTAGAAAGTGAACAGCTGGGACAAGCAGCTCCACACAGAACAGGGCAGTAGGGAACCAGAAAGCCGAAACACACCCACACACCTTTCACACCTTTGCACAGAAGCTGAAGTCCGAGGAAGAGGTGGAAACCCAAAATTTGGGATACTAACAGTAGACTTATCAGAAACTCAGCAGAAGGCAGTCATAGGGCACTAACACACAGGTATGAAGCCCACAGAAAGACAAAGATCTGAGCAGTCTGAAATCACAGCTGCTGAACAAGCTGGTTCTGCTGTGTTACAGAATCCCTGTGGATCGAGATCCTGGACCCACCCGTGCAAAGTGTCACAAGTGACACTGCAGGCTGCCCTGAAATGGGATCTCCTGTGTTACAGGAGATCAAGGGGGCTGCAAGCACAGAAGTGAGTAAATCAAGATCTCGCTGTGCAAATAACACTCCAGGGTGTTACCACCCCTAAGCCCAGGCTAAGTTCAAGGCACCACACGAGGAAAGAGAACTCCACTCCTGGTGGACCACATTTCAGAGACATAAGTGACTCGAGATGGTGTTTGACAAGAAGCTAGAGGGACAGTCAAAAGGCTAAAATTATTTCCAAGTACTGTGGCAGCTATGAGAGAAATAACTGACTGCTGAGAGCAAGCGGTTCTCGGGCTCGAAGATGCATAGCTAAATAAGAGATGCTATAAGGAGAGCATCCCTGCATGCTGATGGCAAACCCAAGGAGGACAGAAAGAAATCAGCAAGTTCAGCATGAGGGTGTGATTAAAAAAAAAAAAAAGGAAATAAAAAAGGAAATAAGTGCAAGCCAGCTTCTCCACGTGTCTCTACAGCTGACACATGATCCCAGCAGCAGAGATACAACAGCAACAAGAACTAAACGATGATTTTATACATGCGTGTAGCATTGAAGGATGTAAGGAAATTTTGCAGTGCCTCAAACAGAGAGATTAAACAGTCTGAAAACAAATAGCAGCAACTATTAGGACCAAACAGTATGTAAGAGTCATAAGCAAACTGAAAGATGAAACAGATGAACATCAGCTGCTGGGTACAACCCCTGTCCTCCACTCTGACCTAGGTGATGGAAGTGACGCTACTTTCTGAAGTGTTTCGGGCGAGGATATAAGGAATTGGTGAGCAATATCAGCACCAAGGAAGCCTGGAGAGGCCACAAAGAACACCATATGAACCCACCCAAAAAACAGCTTCACAAGTGGAAAGGTCTAGATGGCTTTTCTGGGAAAGCTAGGGGAAAAGCACAGCTACATGACAAAAGAGGCTTGGCAGGCATTACCCTACTTGACCCTATGTTGAATTTCAGGAAACATTTGGAACTCCCACAGCTTCCCTAAAAAATTAAGCTGCCACAGGCTGTTGTGGGGGATGGTGGGAACCAGGCAACCAGTTACCACCACCCAGAAGACACTCTCCACAACCAGGCAATCAGGTATGACTGACTGAAAGATGCTCCCATCACCAGGTAACCAGTTAGCACCTACTGGAAAGCGCTCCCATCACCATACAACCAGTTACCACCACCCAGGAGGCGCACCCATGTCCCTGCAACCAGTCGCTATGTACTGGAATGTGCTCCCAGGACCAAGCAACCAGTCACCCCTGACTAGAAGGCACTCTGATGGCCAGGCAGCTAGTTACCACCAACTGGAAGGTGCTCCCATGGTTGGGCAACCAGTTGCCACCACTCAGAAGGTGCTGTCAGGACCAGGCAACCAGATGCCACCACCTATTAGGCAGGAGCAATCAGCACTTGCAATAGAATCATAGAAGTGTTGAGGTTGGAAGGGACCTTTAAGATCATCGAGTCCAAGCGCTTGCAATAGCAGGTCACAAGCAGGACTGAGCTGCCCAATGACTCATAAGGGGCCCAGAAAGAGCCAGTAGCGAGGGGAGGATAGTGGCAGGCAACAGATGGCGGCCTCCTTCCCCAAGTGGCTCCCTGTGGTGAGGCAAGGCCCATCAGAAAGAAAAACCGGGTGGATGCGTTACAGCGCTGAATCATAGAATCATCTCAGTGTGAAGGGACCCGTAANTCCTCATTAGACGTGTGCTCCAGACCCCTCACAGCTCCGTTGCCCTTCTCTGGACACGCTCCAGCCCCTCAATGTCTGTCTTGGTGTGAGGGGCCCAAAACTGAACGCAGTGTTCGAGGTGGGGCCTCACCAGTGCCGAGGACAGAGGGAACCAACCAAGAAAGCCAAGGAAGCCATGAAAGACCCGAGCAGGGGGAGGAACAGAGGGAGAAGGAGGCGCGGAGGCCGCTCACCCCGCCGAGCCGCGCGATGGCGGCCGCCAGCTCCCGGGCGCTCCGCCCGCTCGGCCGGTCGAGGGGGGAGGACT
>VZSZ01009850.1:16180-46994 GCA_013398815.1 Ibidorhyncha struthersii
GGAGCGTGGGGGGAGAAAAAGGTCGGGATTATTCGTGTGGAGGCCGCGGGGTTTAACCTGCGAGCTGGGTGGGTTTCTGGTAGTGCCCAAGCACGGTTTAAGAGATGATGTTTAAGGACAAATCCTTTAGAGTGGCTCAAGGATAGCTGTGTAATGTGGTCCTGGTTCCTCCGGCACATCCCGTTCCTCACAGCACGGTGTTGTTTTCCAGGGGTCAGGCCCTGGGATCAGGCCAGAGCCGGAGTCCGTCTCCCAGCCGGGACAGAGGTTACCTGAGCTGTCAGTGTGCGTGGGCAGGGGCTGGAGCTCTCGGGGGTGGGCAATGCTTGCCTCTCCCCTCCTCCCCTCCCCCCAAAAAAATACGTGGAAGAGAGTTAGGAGAGTGCAGAAAAGAATTTCTCTTCAATAATCATCTTCTCTGGGCACCGTGAGATTTACACAATATCTGCGTCTCAGGATGTTGCATAAATAGATGTAGTGTAAAATGTTAAATAGGGAGTGCATGCTGCTGTTGAATAACAGTCTGCTCAATGGCTATCACTGATTTCCTCCCAAAATGGCTGTATAGGAGCACAGAACCCAAAGGGACTTGGTCGTTACAATCAGCTTTTTGTTATCGCAGGTAACTGTGTCACGTAATTCCTTACGTTCACTGACTGCATGCCATTTTAAATTGGTTTTCCTAAAAGACAGAGCACCTCTTCACTGCCTCCACCATCCCTTCCCCACCCGAGGGCACTGGCAGTAAGTTGGTTTTTAAAAGAAACATAACTGTGGCAGTGTGGCTTTGTGCCTAAAATAATCAGAGGAGCAAATAGTGCATCCTGCTGACATTAGGCCAAACATCTTTGGAAAATGCTGTTCTAAAATAGCTGAGGTTAATTAACTTGCCTGTAGTTACCAGACTTGCTTCATTTCATCACCAAAGGCAGAGCCTGTGTCTGATCCTTGGCCGCGCTGGCTGCAGACTCACAAGCCTGAGATGGACCTCACGTTTCACTGTGCCTGCTCTGTCCAAGCTCTGGAGGTGCGTAGCACAGTGGCCATCCCTTGCCCGCAGCGGGCTGCGTTACGGTCTGATATTTCCCCTTTTCTCTTTAGTGCTGAGTTACCCTTCTCTTGTGCTGCCACCCAGTTTGAGAACCAGTGCGGGGTTGTTATGTTCTTCGAGTTCTGGGCTGTCTTTATCCTGTATATTTGCACCACAGCCCCATTTCTTCTCTCCGTTTTCTTTTTCGTGTCACGCTTGTAGCTGACTTTTGCTTCGTTTGCAAGTTTGAACTCAGTTTGATTTTTTTCTACAATCTTTTTTCCACTTGAATCCTCACACTTTTTAATTACTTTTTTTACTCAGTCAGTGCATTTTTTCTTTATTTGTTTATTTCTGTATTGACTTTTGAAATAATCTTTTATTTGGTTAATGTGAAGCCTTTCTTGCCAAGTATTTTCTCTTTGTTCTGTTCGCAAATTCCAGGTTGGTTTTTTTGACAGCCCTCACAAACATAAATTTCGGCCAACCTCTGCATTCATGTCCATGGTTCCTCAGTCCTGATGATGTCGTGCATTAGTTTCCTGAGTTTATTCAGATGTAACCATTTCAAATCAAGAAACTCGGAACCGAGATCTGTTTCTGTTCACTTCTCTTTAAACTAGACATAGTCCAGATCACTTGTATTTTCCATAGTTAATTTTTCTTGGTATTTACTAACCTCTAAAACAACATCATTTCTTGTTTGTGTGGGCAATACTAGATGAAGATATTTGGTTTTTGTACCCTCAGCGTTCTGAACTCCATTGCCATTAGTAGTGTTTGCTCATTTACGTGGGGGGCGAGTCTCCCAGGGGCACAGAAGTTGGTGCTGTGCTAGAGGTCTCCATCCAGACCGCGATCAGACGGAAGGGTGCTACAGCGAATGTCCTGCACTGTGTGACAAACTTCTCTTTGCCTCCTTCTGTAATGGTGTATTTTCACCCAGGATGCCCCATCGTGTTTCTCTTCTGTTGCTTCATTCATGTCCATTCGTGTAGTGCCATCTTGGTCTTTCGTTTCTTCTTTTCTGAATATGAGGACTCTCCAGCTCCAAGGCTGTTTTTTCATTCTGTTTCTGGGATCACTAGAACATCTCACTTTTGTGTTCTCCTCTCGTAGACCTACCTCCACTGATACACAAATACCTGGTTGTTCCTTATTGCTCAAACCCTCATTAGAAGGTTACGCAGGTCTCTTGCCATCGTTGTTAGTCTTCTGCCCTTCATTTTCCTTCCCACTTACTGCCATTCCTCTGTCATCACTTGCCTAATTTTCTTCCTCCTACGTACTGAAACCAGGCGTCCAGGGAATAAGTCTCTCCCAGCCTTCTCTCCTGGCGTAAGTGGCTCAAAGTTTTGCCAGCCTTGATTCCAATAAGCCAGTATTCCCCACACCTGGGGAGCCTGTCCATCGAGGAGGATCCTTTTGCTGTGAGTGTTTCTGGCACTTAAAAACCTTCATGTCTTTCGTGTCCTTGAACCGTGCTGATTTTCATGACTTAGCTGTGTCTCTGAGGGCTAAAAGGGTTCGTCTGACTGTCATGTGAAATGACGTTTCTGTGCATATCATGCTCGTTGCTGGTCTGCTCATCCAGCATGTGTTCCTGTGAGGATCTCTGTGTCATCTCCCGGTGGGAGTGGGGTCAGTGGGTTCTTCCAGACCTAAACCACCCGTTCTTATATCTGATTTAGCAGCATCATCCTGTCCTCTGGATCTACTGTGGTTAAAGGCACATTGACTTCTTAAAATGGAGTCTGATATCAGTGGGAATCAGAAACCCTTCATCCTTCTGCTGTTTCTCTGTTTGCACATCACATCCTCTCACAGCCTCGAGTATCTCGCATGTTTGTCCTTGTAGAGTCTCCTCCCCAACCCAGGGACCTTGTTCTGCTGTGTGTGCGGCCCTGAAGTGTGCTTGTGATCTCGGTGCTCAGCTGCTTTGTGTGATGGTATTGCTGTGTGTCGGTTCTCCTGCCGTCTGCCTGTTGCGTGCAGAATTTTGTGCTTAGGTATTGGAGGCTCATGGTGGGAGGACTTTATTCTGAGTTGTTCTTTATTTGTATTGGAGCAAAAGGTGGAGAGATTCTTGTGTACATTTTTATCTCCTCATCTGTCCCACAGTTGTGGAGGACTCAATGTTTTTTTGCTGTCCCCCACACAGTTGAGCTTTGCTCTGCTGGATGAGTAATGTTTTCAGTGATAGTCTCTCTCTGGAGCTTGAAAGTGCTTTCTCTAGGTACCTTGAGCCCAAGTTTTCAAGATGAGAATCGTGAACTTGGTGTCTCTTTGGTGGGCAGTCTGTACGCAGGGGTTTGGTGTGCTTGTCTTTGAAATGCCAATTACTCACACCTGGCTGTGAAGGGTGGGGAAAGGGGCAGATGGCAGAGGTCTGATGGCTACACAACTTTGTAAGAAATTCTTCTCTAGGTAGAGTGTATCAAGTTTTCTGCCTCTCAGAGCTTGCTTTTGGTGTAGGCAGGGCAGGTGATGGTCGGGGCTGGCAGAGCAGCTCTGGTAAGAGGTCACCATCGCTTTGCTGCCTGATTTGTGCTCGAGTGCAGTGCTGCTACCCCAGGAGAGCAGGATGACCGCAGGGATTTGCAGGCAGTGACAGATCTAGCCTGAGCGTTAACACCTGCAGTGCACCGGCCAGACCTGCCAAGGGGAAAGGGGTATCTCAGTTCCAGCTGGCTCATCCCTCAGGTGTCCCTGGCCAGCTAGTTTCTGTTTGTTATCAGCTCTCTTCAAGCCCCACTGCCTCTCTGTTGCTGTTTTTTCCTAAGCCGTGGGCAAACCTGATTTAGTGTTCATGAGCAAAATAAATAAAAAAATACTGAAACTTCCTGCCTGTTGTACACATAAGTCTTCCCCGTGAAGTGTTCCTGGCTGTAACTCTTCAAAACACTTTTCTCTTTTATCAGGATTGTGTTTCTTACCTGGATTCAGCTTCTGTAACCTGAACTCGCATGTTGGGCAATTCTCGCGGAAAGGCTGTCACTGCGTGTGCTGAGATGTGGTAGTGTATCGCCTGTCTGCTGCTGGAACTTGAGTTACGGTGTTGGTCAGTCCCCCGAGAAGCTGTACATAGGCACTGGGGAGAGAGCTAGTCACGGTGGAACTCCACAAGCGCAGGATCTAGTGATGGGAATACCGTCCTGTTGCTGGTTGGGTGTGTTTCCTTTCTCCTTGCATTTTAAAGTCTCCCTCAGCAATGAACAGCAGTGGGAATGCATTCCACTGGCACCTCTGCATTGTGGTTAATGCTCCAGGCAGGTCAAAGGGGACAAGAATATTCCTGTTGGTGGGAGGAGATGGTCTGTCAGTCCCACCAAAGTGGTTTCAGCTCTGTTCTGGCCCTCACCCATGTTGAATCTCATCTAATCTATCCGCTTTCATGAGACTGGCTTGAAGGTGGCCTTTGAGTAGCTTCTCCACAGCCTTGCTCAAGAGGAGAGATAATGCTGGGCAGTAGTTTCTAGAGTGAAGATACTGCCTTTCCTTCGGTGTTTGTAGCGCTGGTGCACCTAGAGACCCTGCTGATATGAAACCAGTGTGTATTGTTAGAGCTCTGCCATGTGAAAAGTAAACCACCGCAGCGATACGGCATTGCCCAGTGCAGTGCAGAGCTGGTGGATGGCAGCCTTGACACCTTGTGTTTGTGTAGCGGGTCAAGGCTATTTCTAGTCCTGAGCTGTGTCAACAAGTAAGTGCATCACATGACTTGTATCATCCCAGGTTAACCAAAGTCCCGTACGTGCGTTTAACGAGCAGATTTCGTGTGCAAAGCTGTATCTCTTGAGCTTATCGCTGGGTGTTCAGATTCTTTGCAGCTGGTGCTTTTCATATCTGATTCATGCTTGTTTAAAGCAGACCAACTTTGTTCCAAGATTGAGAAGTCTCTTTTCCCTTACTAGGAAGAAGATCTCTTAAACGATGTTTGCAGGGAAGTAGTCGAGAAGTGGTCTGAATCTCAGATTGTTGACGCCAAAGAGAAAAAAGAAGGTAGTGTTGCTGCTCGGTGTGCCTTTCCTCGTGGTATGAGTAATCTGCAGGGCCTTACCAAGATGAGAACTGTGTGTTCGTCCTGTTTGGAGTTAAAACCAACACTGCTAATATGTTTGCACATCTAGCTTGCTTCTCATTGCCATTGCTGCTTATGTACTGTTTTGTCTTGAAATACGAAATGAGGATGAGTAGGTTTCACTTCTGTCTGTCCCCTAGCATTCTGCTGCTCTTTGCCTTCATAATCCTGCAGAAGAAAAGCTCTTCCCCCCTCCCCCCCCGGTAGGATTTTTAAAATTTCCTTTTGCAAAACACCTGGGCTTTCTCTCTGTTAAATGCTAATGATGTAGCGATGGCAGCTAGTGCAGTTGTTACGGTATAAATGCCTCTGCTACTTTGGTTTATGCCAGTTTGGAAAGCAAGTGTTTTTATGCTACTAAACGGCACCTACGGTGAGCGGCACTGTCCCTTCTGCTGCTGCTCGCCCCAGGAGAAGGTTCCAGTACACCTCAGGAAAGCATCCTTATTTTCCTCTTTCAAAATCTTCTCTTAAAACTGTCCTTTTTTTCCCCATAAATGCTTGTAGGGGGGAAAGCTCTGTGAGGCTGCTGCTGCTATACTAACACTGCTTCTTTCCCAGTCACGTATAAAGCCCCACTGCTTCTTTGTACCCTCTCTGAATTCATTCCTCGTCTTCAGCTGTTGGCTTGGGAGTGAAGACCTTTGTCTTGTTCTTGCTTATTGGGGGGGCTTGTTCTGGTCATTGAGTAGAGCTCTGGGGTACAATGAAGTCATGTGCTGGAAAGATTTTGCTGGTTTAAGCACACTGCATGGATCAATTAGTGATCTTCCATCTGCACGGTCCTAACCGTAGTCCGTGCCAGTGTAACATCCCTTTTGGCTAAATCCAGCTTTTTGTTTGCTTTGCATTTTTTTGTTGGTTCTGGTTGCAAAGAGAATATTGTCACTGACTGATGTCATTCTAGAAATAGCGAGCCCATATCATGAGGCCTGCATTTATATAGTGCTTTTCTTCTCTAAACCTCAGCGTTTCACAACTATCGGTCACCTCCTCTTTGTAGATGGGGCGGCTGAAGCACACGGCAGTTCAGTGGCTTTCCACGAAAACTCACCAAAGCCTGTCCTTGGCCTAACCTTGCCTTGGGACGGGGAAAAGTTACGCTATTCTGTGCATTAAATAAAATAAATCTGTCTTTTGTGGAGAAGTGATTGGAATTGCTGGAGCTGCTGCTGGCCTCCTCCTGCTCACACCATTGGTTACCCACAGGGATTTTTCCTACTTGTCACAGAAAGAAGGTAGCAGTGTGTGTCTAGGTTGCTAGAAATGCAAGGATTTAATTATTTCACTGTGGTTCCATAACAGGATAAATCCCCAATGAAGTCAGTATCTACTTAGAATAACAGAATCCTGAGGATAAGTTATTAACAAACTAAAAAAAGTGTGGTGTCAAAACCCAAATGTTATTTTAAGAAATGGGCAGCAGAACTTCAATGTTAAAAGGTAAATCAGCTGTTCGTTTCCCTAGGTAGGTAGAAGAGAAAGAGTGTTAAACCGATCCGTCACTTTGGGTTTTCAGAATTTCTATTTAACGTGGCTTTAAGTACGTGGTTAAATGAACTAAGCCTTTTTTAACTGGAAGAGAATGCAATTTGGAGTAAAATGGATTTTCATTAGCAAGAGTCTTAATGATTTCAAAGCCTTGTTGTGAAACTTCCCTTGCTGCAGGAAAAATAGCATCTGATCATGGCTGCGTGCAGCACGGGAGGATTCCTCCTTGCGAGGAGAAGCTGGTGTCACAGCACTGCATCAGACACAGTGCTGGCCTGAGCCGCCTCCACGGTGGCTCTTCAGCAGCTCCTCAGACTGAATTCCCAAATACGGCCGGCTCGCTGCGCTCTGTGCGCTGACAGCACCACTAGTGACCTTGCGAGAAGGCTGCTGCAAGGAGGGTGGGGTATATTTTTTGGGTGAGGCTTCTCCCTTTTGCTTGGTGCACTTGTCCCCAGCGACATCTGCCTCCCTGCAGCCGGGATGGAGCCTGTGACAGTGGGATGGAGCCTGTGACAGTGGGATGGAGCCTGTGACAGTGGGATGGAGCCTTTTGGAGACTGCGGGTGTGGGAAGCAGCAGCGTGTGGCATCTGACAGCTGAGACTTGGCTGCTGGGACTGATGGTCTGACTCCTCTCCTTGCCAGATGAGATCCAGGCCATCGCCAGCATGATGGAGAAGCAGGCCAGGATTGTGGTGAAGCCAAAGGAGGTTTCCCAGGAGGAGAAGCAAAGGAAAGCTGCCCTCCTGGCCCAGTACGCCAACGTGACGGACGAGGAGGAATATCCTTTTCCTGACTTAGTGCTTCGAAGGACAGTATTTATTAAAAATCTCCTGAAACGCCTTTCCAGTTTTGCAGTGTCTAGTGGGGAGAATTGGAGAAACTTTTCAATCTTTTTTCTCTGTGATAAAATAATTTCCATGGAAGAAAGCATGGAAGCTCCTAGTTCGTGGTGTACCGCGAGCAGATACTGCTTTGAGTCTGTTCCTCTGCCATTTCCACACTCCCCACCGCCTGCTTGGCTGGAAGGTTTGCCCACTCTGGGTGTGTTACAGAAGGGGAGTGAAGCACCTCCCGGCAACTCTGTGTTAATGTATTTAATTTCCTTCTTGTTTTCTGATGAGAAATCTGCTGAAAAGATCCTCTTTAGAGAGAGTATGTGGAGAGTGGGAGAGTTTAAAGTTACCTTTTGTGGTGCTGAAGAACAAGCTCTTCCTTGAAGAGCAGAGCTGAATAGGAGGGAATGGTGCCTGGCGCTCGAGCAGCAGGAGGGAGCGGAACATGGGGGTTTGCACTTGCTGGCTCCTTGATTGTCTGCGTTAGTTTTTAGCTTCTTCCTCATGGCTTGATAAAGTTGTTACCTGACATGTTTTGAGTTTAGTGTGACTGTATGGAGGTGCAACTCCATTACTGATGTCCATATTTCCTTAATTCTCTCACTGGCGAGGATGAACAGGATGGATCGATTGCAACAGCAGTAAATATTGGATCGGAAAAATGTATCCTTTGAATCCTTGGTGACCCGGGCTTTTTGGAAGGAAGGTAGCTCCCACGGTGAGTTTCCCATCCTTCCTTATTTGGGCTGATACTCCCCGTTTCTTTAGGGCATCTTTTAAGTTTTCTTCTCATGTACCTGACCTTGCTCGTAGTGAAAGCTGGAGGTCTAGCCGCTCCCTGCCCCGCCTGCGCAGCTGAGACTGATCCTGTCATTCTCTTTTCTCCTCTCTGTTCCTTCCTTCCCTCTTTCCCCCTCTTGGGAACTTCACAGAACGTGCTATTAATAAGGATAATTCTTCCAGAACATCACCTTAATGTTAACTGGTGCCCAGAGAGGTAAATCATGTCAGGAATTATTAAAAGTCCAACTGAAACAAAATTACTGTGAAACTCGTGAGGCCGTGTTACAGATGAACTGTAATGGTGAACAAGGACCAAGTATCCCATGTTTTTCTCAACACAATCATTTGGGATGTTCCTTGAGCTCACCAGCTGGCTGGTTTAAGATGGAAGCCAGTTTTATCATGTAATTAAGAAGTAAAACCTAAATTATTCTTGTCCCTGCATTATTGATGGTTGGGAGGAAGAGACAAGCGGAGGAGGCACCCACGGGCTCTTTCTAACGCTCGTCTCAAAGCATTTGCCACTGGTGGCTGCAGGAGAGAGGACACGTGATGGTCTGTGGTGTGAGCTGCCTCAGCCCTTCCCCCACCTGCAGCCTCCTCCTGTGGCTGGTGCAGCATGGCACCGTTCCCATCCCGTCAGCTGGGACCGGTAGGAAGCTGTCAGGAATGCTCTGCACCCGCCGGCTGTTGGCTCCCTGTCCCAGGGGTGTCGGCTGTAATCGGTGTCTGCAGACATGCACACGTATGTATATGTATGTGAAAACATGCATGGCACACGCACAGCTGTAGTGAATCCACTCGAGGAAGCTGTACCATGTGTACTGTTTTTCCTCCTCTTCAGTTTGCAGAGGTTTTCCAATTTTTTTTTACGTATCTGTCTTAAAAACCTGTAAGTAACTTGATCTTTCTAGGAAAAAAGCCTTTTCTAGGCAGCGTGCATTTACCCTACGTGACTTTTCTATTTGGAAAAAGAGATTAGATTCCTTTTTCTTTCTCCATTCCTCGTTCCCAATTTCCTTACCTGCTAAGCAAGGAAGCCGAAGTGGGAGTCGGAAGGTGAAGGGGGAGGTAGAATAAAGGTGGTGTCTGGTTTAGAGCTCCAAAATACAGCTGTGGAGCAGAAGCTGTGCGGCTTCAGCCAGAGCATTGCCTGCCCTTAACTCACTGCCAGCGCTCTTCCGAAACACAAACGTGGAGGATGTCTTGAATGCCAGGAAACTGGAACGGGAGCTGCTGCGAGATGAGTTCCAGAAGAAAAAAGAGCAAGATAAGCTCCAGCGAGAGAAGGATAAGCTAGCCAAGCAGGAGCGGAAGGAAAAGGAGAAGAAAAGGACACAAAAAGGCGAGCGGAAGCGATAGCTGGGGTTTTGCAGTTGGACTCTCAAAGGATAAAATTAATTAAGAGTATGGTGTGTGTTTAAAAAGCAGCAGAAATTCTGGGCACGTGGCTGGCGAGTGGTTCTTCAGAAGCGTTTCCATTTTTTTTCCCTTTTTTTTTTAAATAGCAAAAAAAGAAATTTCAAGCACCTCTTAAACTCGAAGTGTGCCATGTGCTTGTGGTGTCAAATGTCCCAGTGGGTTATTGTGGCCAATGTCTGTACCAAAGAACGGTGAAGTGATTATGTCCATGTTTTAAACTGATCAATTTTTTTTTTCTTTTCACTTCTAACCACTTCAAGCAAAGCAAAGCAAGATGTTGGAGAGGGCTTCTGTGCTGGCTGCCTCCTCCTGCCGGCCTTGGTTTGCAGTGAGTGTGTTACGATTCGAGAACAGAGCAGAGCCCCTTTCTGACCTGTAATTAAGGACATGCTGCTGCAGGGCGAATGTGATTTTTATTTACACTAGGCTTGACAAAGGTATTTGTGAATCCACGTATTTACGCTGCCAAGAACAACGCTACATCTCTGCTCTGGCTGAGCTGAGAGTGCAGGGTTTGGAGCTGACCTCAGCGAGGGCAAATGCTTTTCTGCAGCAAGAGAAACGGTATGAAATATAGATGAGTTGCAGCTCCGAGACTGCATCACCCCCAGGCCCTGGGTAAGGGAAACGCTGCACCGAGACTGCATCCGCTGGAGCAGTAGCAGATCGGTCAAGCCCTTACGCTATTTTCAGACTTTATGCCAGTTAGCAGGAAAATGGTGCTCCCTGATGTTTCATGTGGGTGAACGTCGACTGTTATTTCTACAGCGGTTGCCAGGGCGAATGCTTTCACGCGGGCTCAGGGCGGAGCGGCTGTAAGCGATCCGGGTGTGCTGGGTTTACAAGCCGGCCGCTCTCAGCGGGCACAGCTGCACTCAGGAGCTGCCTGTCGGGGTTGAAGGCTTCTCTTGCCCCCGAAGGGTTCGTTACCTGCTGTTTCCTGCTGTTTTTGTGACAGTGTCACCCATCTCTGGAAAGGAGAACACTGATTTCTGTAAACTGAGCACCAAGGAGGTCCTGCAGCGCTGCCAGGGCTGCAGGAGGAACCGGTGTGCCTCGCCCCTGCGCTGCTTCGTGCTCCGGTTGCCGTGTTTGCTGGCGGGGTGTGCTCTGGGCAGCGGGTGTGCTCCGGGCAGCAGGCGGCTCCTGTCCCCATCGCCTGCGTTAAGGGCCATGCCTCCTGTTTAACCAGCTGCTGCAAGTGTGAGTATCGAACTACTTTATCTTTGGACTTGAATAATAAAACTGGTTGGCCAAGAAGTGGGTGTCTGTCTGTGCAAATGCTGCGGTTAGCAATTGGGGTGCCAGGTGGTGCAGTGCAGGGGCTCCCCTCAGAGCGGTCCTGCATCCTCCAGGAAGTATTTCCGAGAGCTGACATGCTGCTGTGGTGCTTATCCTCGTTTAGTCACACCGTGTGTCCCTGGCCCCGCAGGGCAGCAAGCGAGCTGTGCTTGTCCCCAGGGCTCACTGCCTGGCCCAGCCTGGGGCACTGCAGTGGATCCTGCCTGCAGCATCGCTGCCACGGTTTAAGGAACCATCAACAATTTATTGTCATTTAGACAATTCTCCCACCCGGGAAGGGGAAGTGGGGAAAAATAGGAAACCCGAGGGTTGAAATAGAAATAAATTTCATAGAATCATAGAATTGTCTGTGTTGGAAGGGACCTTGAAGATCATCGATCCAACCATCAACCCAACACTGCCCAAACCACCACTAACCCACGTCCCTCAGCACCACATCTGCCCCTCTGTTAAACACCTCCAGGGATGGNTACAGTATTCAAGGTGGGATCTCACCAGTGCTGGGGACAGGGGGACCATCACTGCCCTCATCCTGCAGGCCATGCTATTCCTGGTACGGGCCAGGATGCTGTTGGGCACACTGCTGGCTCAAGTTCAGCCGGCTGTCCACCAACACCCCCAGGTCCTTCTCTGCTGGGCAGCTTTCCAGCCACTCTGCCCCAAGCCTGTAGCACTGCGTGGGGTTGATGTGACCCAACAGAGTAAGGCTACATAATTAACATTAATAACACTAAAGAACCAACACTGATCCCAATACCAATAAAAATACACAAGGATTACCCTCAGCCCGTTCTGCCTGTAGAAGCTGTGCAATCCCAGCAGGGACAGCCGATGTGGGACCCTGCAAGCACTGCGGCTTCGGGAGGAAGGGAAGGGCTCAGGGCTCTGGCACTGGGGCAAGGAGTTCCCAGGGTGGCAGCCGTCACGGGAGAGAGAGAGAGGACTCCTCAGCAAACTTTCTAATTTATATTGAACATGGGTCAATGCCTGTGCCTGCAGCAGCCCAGGCCCCAGGTGGGTTTGAAGAAGCTGCTGGTTGTGCTGGGCCATCCAACATGCTTCCACTTGTACCACAGCTCCTCCAGCAGCAGCAGGTGGTAGGAGTCTTGTTTTTTTTTCCCCATGTTCCTAAGCTGGGCTCCAAGAGCTCCACGACCTGGTACTGAACTTCCCCAACCTCTGCTTCCACACAGAGAGCGAGCTGAGGGCTGGAGCTGCCCACCTGTGCAGATGCCAGCACTCCAGAGCATGGTACGGCTTCTGGAGACCTTTGGTTGTAAAGACCCAGAGAAAACAGCTGTGTTCACCTCCTCCTGACAGACTGAGCCCCCCCTGCCCACCGCTGAGGTCAAGAGCCAGGTGAAGAACGCAAGGCTACACCATATCTGCCAAAATGCATACATTCAGTGGAAGGGGGTATGGATTGAAGGGCACAGTTGTGAGCACACCATGGGAGCTCCCTCTCCCCTTTGCTGGTACCAGTCACACCCTGCACACACAGAGCGGCACAGGCTGCGAGTTCCTTTAGTGTCGGGGTAGCCAAGACGTCACTCCCAGTTAAGAAAGGCCCTTTCAGGGACAGGGGACCAGAAGCAGAGGGAAGGTCCAGTTCTCCCGGTCTTCAGCAGAAACACTCTGTGGCAGAGCAGGAGACCCACAACCATCCAGCAGTGCTGCAGCGAGGCAGCTTCACCAGTGGCCAGTGTTGGAACGCCAGGTGCACGCTGTGTAACTGCACAACCCCCTGAACCTGCTCTACCCAAGGGAACTTTCCCTTGGTTTGTCTGAAGTTACAGTCATTTATCTCTATGAAAGAGTCATTTCAGTAGCAGCTCTGGGACGGATGCGCTCCTCCTGTTTGCACTAACTGGCCTAACCAAAGTGAATCCTGTTGTGTGAGGTTATCAGGGAGAACTGGGCACCAAGCCCCAAAAAACCCAGTTTGGCTGGAGACTGGCCTGATAAGCAATCGAAACTGCGTGAACAGAGCACAAAATCTGACTATGAATCACCCACTGACGCTATAAATATCTGCAGCCATCAAGGCCCCTTGAGCTCTGCCTCCACAGCAGCTGGCTGCGTGGCAGGGATCTCCCCTCCAGCAGGGATGCCTCTCGAGGCCACCCCTCGAGCAGAGATCCCTTACTGACACCAGGCAGCGATGGCTGGCTAAGGCACATTTTCTGCATGTGTGTAACATCTGAGATACATATAGTAAGCGTATGCAGTGATCTTTGTATCCCACACCAACTTTAAGTGTAGTATTGACCACAAACCCATCTGTACTTATTAAGTATTTTACATACCTAAATTTACTGATTAGATCAGATCTGCCTGAGGGATCTCTGACTCCGCTCCTGTGACCACCTCTTAACATACTTCAGTAACTAACCAAAAATTACAGTCCCTGTTAACCGATCAAGTTCTAGGAGCTGAGGCTGTGAAGACAACAGCAGAACAAATGCTCGTCAACAAAAGCTAATTTATTTCTTACCAGACAGACGAAAGTCAGTACAGTATTCCTTTTAACATCAACACATCCTAGGTTAAACTTAACAAATCCTAATGCAGTGACTTGCAGTATGAAGATGGACTTTGTTCTCCTGCCCCAATACACTCACGCCGGCAGTGCTTGCGGTCCTTTCAGTGATCAAAACGGTTACTCCGCTTCCCGCTGCATTCTCATGCAGCTTCTCTCTCACATCATCTAATGACAATTTATGCGGTGTGATCACACCTTTTGCATATCAGGATTTCCAGAAGTAGGAAGAACACAGACATTGCAATTGCAGGGTATCTAGGCAAGGACAGCTGAATAAATTTAATCCACACATTATAAATGCGATGCTAGAAGTGTTAAACCCCTGTATCTCCTGAGCCACATAATACCAACATCCTGTATCGGTGAATAAATTACTTATATTCCAGGCAGATTAAGATATGCAGAGAAACACCAAGTATTAATAGCTATCAAAAATGCAGAGGTAAACCAATAAATCTAAAATATGACAACCAAATTTCAAACCAAACGAGTGAAAGAGTAACTTTAAGAAAACCTGAATTTCAGAACTTTGTGATGCCTCTTCCAATTTTAAAGTGAAGGTATTAAAAACAACACTCATCATTTCAGCTGCTGCACAGGTCTTTCAAGGATAATCCTGTGTGCACGTCATATTTTGATTATGTTTAAATACTTAAAACAGAGGTGCTTTTTTCTTCCCCAAGAGCATGCTCAAATGATTTGAACATATTTACTGAATTGCATGGTTTCACAACAGCAATTTTGTCATACCAGTAATTTAGTAGAACCCGGTGCATCTCCTTTTACAAACTTACATTCTAAAATCTCAAATTCATAAATATTTATATTTTAAATATTTAATTTCACATGAATATTGGGTATTCTTTGCATTTTTCCCTCCTGTTTCCAGGTACTAGTTTGATAAACCATTTTTACATCACAATCTTATCTGACACTGACCGGACACTCCATCAGACTACAGTCTTTAAGAATCATTATTTTAAAACCTATTTGCTAAAGCAAAACTAAAAGAAGTTATCGGAAGAGTTGTACACCAGGGTTCACCTGCAGAAGATAAATAATAGCTTGGCTGTTAATTAATTAGTCTGATTATTTTTTAAGTTAACACCAGTTTGGCTTTACAATATTCTGACACCGCCTGTCACGTTAACAGTTTAAGTAGAACCCAAGAGCCCTTAAAGCAAATGCAACTTCTTGTCAAGATACAGCTTTAAATATGAATATTAGTAGTTCAAACTTTACAAATAATTAAAAAGAATTAGCGTATCATCTCTCGTCCATCCAGACTGTGGAGTATATTTTTGCCTGCAACTGATATTTCATTAGTGCTTGCTTACTTCAGCCCTCTGATTTAGGATGCCGCAGCTGCTCGTGTTTTCGCACACTTTTTCTTCAGGCTGCACCGTCTCCCGCAGAGCCTTCTCTCGATCTAGTTTTCTGGCTGAAGATTTCGGTAAGGTCATCTGGAACGCGCACCAGAGAGTCGTACGCGCTTTACGCGTTGCTATGCTCATCTCTCTAATTGCCAAAGCAAGAGCAAACACATCTGCAGGGAAGAAACGGCATTTTAATCTTTATTACACAGGTCATCAGCAAGCGCTAGTTGGGATTAATTCACCCTGGCAATGCTAAAAAGAGCAAAACTTTTTAGGCCCTTTTCAGTGTCTGATTTTGTGTCTGTCTCTTTATAAGGTTGTAAAATTGAATCTAAGAAAGCAGTGATTTTTAGGCCCTCATACACAGAGTATATGGAATTTAGGTATTTATTTTGTTAAATCTCCTACTTAGCTGTCACCCATTATCAGGAGCCTTATGGTCACCTCTGGTTTCAAAAGTGTGCAACGTACACACACACTAAAGGCATCTCGCCCCTTCCTCTGTGAGCTCATAGCCGAACATTCACAGCAGCCCCACCAGATCCTTTGCCCATCTTGCCTAAGAAATTAGTCCAGGTGAAGGAATAGCTCGGTTCTGGCATTTTGTTAAAGCACACAGATCGCGTGCTGCAAAACTACATGATGTTGGGCTGCACAGAAAGCAGGCACGCGTGTTCCTCCCTGCTCAGACATGTCATGGGGTTTGGAAGTGGTGGAAGACTTTGACTTACAGTCTGCTCTTCCAAGTCCTCGCACTCAGTGAGTGTGATTGCAGTTTCATTTATTGCAAAAAGCTGGCACATACCTTGAATCAGTGTGCTTGGATTCACTGCTCCAGGTGAAAGCATTCCCCTCCTGGCAGTACTAGGGGTGCCTCAGAACAGGGCAGAATGTAAAGGCCCAACCTTATCCTCTCACCATCCCTCTTCACCACCTCCTCTGGCTGTCACTCCCTGGGCTGGTTTCTGCGAAACCCATTCCCAGACATCCCTGCTTCCTTCTGCACAGAGCGACCACCCATTCCTCCGCAGCGACCACCGCTAAAGCGGCTGGAAGGAGTGGTACAGAAAACTGGTTTAGGTAACTGTGAAGAATAACCATGAAAACCCACTTGTCCAACACAAGTGTCAGCCATCCAAGGCATTTCCAAAGGTGGTGTTTGGAAGGGTTAACTACAGAGAAATAAAGGACAGAATATACAGAGTGAGAGGATGTGATTATCAGGTCTTATATTTTCAAAATTCAAATTCCCACACCAAGCTTTGTGGAATCAAAAAGAGACCACAGAATGGTGTCACCTGGACTGCCCAGAAGAAGCTAAGAAACAACCGACACTCACATAAAAGGGCCTCTCAAAGCTGTAAGATACGGTTGGCACTTGGGTCGCTACCAGGGAAGAAGGGAAAATCCCACAGTAATAAGGAAGTTCTTTTAAAGTCTTTGGCTGAATGCAGTGCCTGAGAGTTACAGACATGAAAAAGGTCTTTTCTCCCCTCAAAAGATGATTTATAACTTCCATGTCCTTCTGAAAGATCTTCAACACTGAATCTAGAACAATCTCAAAGCAGAGGTATGGTCAGACAGCTCCGACAGGCTTGACAGTTGGTCTGAGTGACAGACAGCACTCTGTAAAACCCTTTTTCTGATCATTATGATTTCTTAAAGAACTTCATCAAGTGGTCAAAAACATTTACAAACAACTGCCAGATACCTCGTACAGTTCCACAACTTCTGTGTGTACTAGTAGAATTTTTCAGACCCACGTTGTGCATGAATACAATGGGTATGATGCAGCTCAGATCCATCTGCTTCCCACTGAAGTAAATCTGTGTCGCAACTAAAGCTGGGAGAAGAGATGACTGTAGCTTATGTATGAATTTTCTTTAAATCAAACTTCCTGGAAAACAGGACACAACAGACAGGTCCTGTCTGATAAGATACTTAATATCGGATCAGACGGAATAGAAAGGTGCTGTGGAAACTAGGTTGGGCCAGGGAAGACCTCTTCTCAAATAAAACAAGAAAGCTCTGCCAAAGAGAGGTGCACAGCTTCGGTCATGTTCCTCAAGGCTCTCCCAGACATGCAGCAAATAGAGTTACTACATTCGATAATCTACTGTTAGAAATATCCTCCCCAACTGCCACAACAGGCTGATGCATCTTGGAGAGAGGCAGTATGGGGAGGATGAGTGGTAGACAAAGAAAGCACAACCCTTTCGGTTAAGTAATGAGATCCCGTTGCGCAAAGCCCACTTTGTTCTCTTCTCTTTACCCAGGGAGCAGATCTCGGGGTCTGACACCTACTCTTTCCCAGACTACTCGGTTCCAAAAAGCTCACTGATCTGGTTAAGACATAACACCAAGTAAAGCCAGCGCCAGTTATTTTCATGGACTTCAACACTCAAAAAACCCCTTCATATTAACAAGTCACGTAATCATCAATCAGGGTAAAAAGGAACAAGAATGACGGTGAACCGGCAAAAAGAAAAATTGCTATAGTGTATCTTTTGAAGTAACCTTGAGAATTACAGAACTGCATGACGGGACACCCCGAAGGAGTAAAATATAATCCCCCTAATTCAGTTGTGGAAAGAAAGACAGGAAGTGAACAGAGGACTCTCAGAAATGGAACAGAGCTTCCAACACAACGCCGTAGGTTAGAGCATCACAGGTAGCAGGAATTTATTCTGCTTCACATCTAAGAGAGAAGGGAATCTGCCATTCTGTCTGCACACTAGTGAAGGATTAAGCTGAATATTCTGCCTATTTTGGATACCATTAAGAATAAAAACATTCTGACCAATATATTTTTGTGTATCCATCTAAAATATGATTTGTATTTTATGTTAATCTACACCAGAACACGCTTGAAGAGGAAATCCATTCATAATGCATCTTGGTCTCCCTGCACAGATTCAGCACGGAGATACCAAGGGAAGTTCTCCACAGAAATACAGACAGGGCTAGAGGGGGGATGCGAACAGGAACGTGAGGGACACGGGGAAGAAAGAGACAATAGCTTAGTATCATCCCCAGTCCCAAACTGCAGTACAAAACCAACCCCGCTACCTTTTCATTAGTTGCTAATTAACTGAATAAATACACTCCAAATTAATTTAACCCACTTATCTCTAAACCCCAGTTTTAGTGTCCTCTCAAAACCGTCATCTAAACCCCATACAGTCTAACTTTCTCAAAGCTCTAGACATGAAAAATAAATTAAAACTTTAATACGAACCCCCTCACACTTAATTTTTTTTTTTTAAAGACTTGCAATACGTGTGGAGTTTTTCAGCTACCTTATAAAAGTACGTAAGCATAGTTATACCTCTGTCATCTTGGCATCTGGGAGCTCCTTGCCTCTGTCGATTTGAAGCATTTACAATTTCATCTTTTCTACGTGACTGCACTACATGAATTACCTCCAGATGTTTATCAAGAGCAGTAGAAATGTTAGCATGAAGGGGAGAACTGCGAAGGCGTTCCATTTTTCTCAGTAAAGTCACAACCTAATAAACATTTTACATGTTACAGGAGTTCAAACTATACTCATCTAGACTTACAAGAAAATTAACTAGATTAGGAAGAACAGATTAATGATAACCATTATTTTCTTTTGAGAACAGTTCATAAAGTTACAGTTAAATTCTAGTTAAATTCTTACCTAGGATTTCTTCTTCTCCAAAACCGAAACTGTAGAATACCTGGGTGTGCACAGCACAAGAGCAAAGCTAAAATACTCAAATATTAGGACAACCAGCTTACTAGTTAATAATAGATAAATACAGCCTTGAGACAACCATGTGACAGGACGTGGTTCCATGACAATGTGCGTTCCTCTGAATCAAGACCACTGTGGTCCTCCCTTCCATCAGCACTGCCGCAATTACCCCGGTGAAAACCAATCCCACAAAGACCGCCCAGTTTTCACCCAGATGATCTCCCTGTGCTGCACCAGCACAAAGCAACAGGCAATGTGGGAGAGCAGCAGTCTGTTTGGATTGGCCAAAGCTGCTGTGGAACCACACACGTAGGCTGACTTTCAGGATGGATACTCAGCGCTAAAGGAGCTCTTTCAGAGAATATCGAGCACAACCACTCAACAATCATTCAGTTTTGATTAGTTAATTGAACATCTGCATGTTTGTTTATCCTACAACAGCCACATTACTATTAAATTCCCTTTGGTGAGCAATTCCTCAACCGAGGTTCGTGGAGCACTGAAGAACCTGGTTACTGGTCTGCAAAAACAGATAAAACTCAGAATTCCGAAATTGTAATGTTTATTGGGCGATGACTACACTTGATCACCTATAAAGAAGCCTGATGATTAATGGTCATCCACAGGTTTAAAATAAGAAACAGAGGGTCTGGGAGCACAGTACAAAGCGATGCTCTTGATGTTTCCTTGCAACAAAACAATTGTAGGCTTCCCTAGGAAAAGGACTGGCACGGAGTTTTTAAAACGTAAGAAAGAGTGGCGGACAAAGGCATTTGAACCAGGACGATTTGTCCAACCTGTCCCAAGTATCCTCAGAGCAGGCTGCTGGCCAAGACAGTTATTTTGGTAACAGCATCCACAGCAGCAGAACAGAGCAGCCTACTCCTCGCTAAGGGCTCAGGAGAGAGCATTCAGGAAGGAACAAGCTCCCACTGCCAGACTTGTCCTGCTCCCCCTCAGATCCAGAAAAAGCCAGGGCCGGGGGGGGTGGGGGGGGGAATACAGAATACAGGTAGGAATAAACTGCACAAGTTACTGTGACAGCAGCAACAACCAATAAACTCAAAAACTGACATTTCACGTTTGTAAGGAAGCTAAAAAAATAGCAAAGGGAGAACTTCACACAAACAACTGAGGGATCAGTCACTAGGACAGGAAACTAAAGTAGGTAAGATTGTTTGAAAATCACTAGATTTGTTTCTGAAGAAAAAAAAGAACAGATTTTAAGGACTGGCATAGTAGGATTACGTAAGCAAGTGAAACAAAGCAAGATGAACCTGACAGTCATTTGCCAGTCTCACTTAATAGTACATCCACAAAAGGACTTACATTCTGAAGACCTGGTTTTCAGGTACCACAGCCTCATCCAGTGGAATCCACAGCTGAGAGTTAAATCCCTACGTTCTTTATACTAAGCCTGGGAGAAGTGCCAGGTGTCCAAAAGCAAAATCCACACAAGTCAGCAAAGCCGGGCTGCCCCAGCAACCCAACGGGAACCACTGAAGGCTCAGATGCTTGCTTTCCTATCCCCTCAGGTTTTTCAGAAGTTCATCCTGCACTCTCAAGAGAACATTTCCTTCTGCTCACGACTCAGAGGCGTTAACTAAACCTGCCCTTCTCTCGCAAAGCACAACTGATGCCCTTTGACTGTCACAGGGCTTGCCCAGCAATTCAGATCCTTCATTGGCAAAAGCAGGAAGCCACCAACGATGCTGAGGCTGCCGCCGGAGTGGCAGGGTCCCAGCGAAACGGCCAGCAGAGCCACAGACCCCACAGGCCAGAGGTGAGCGTATACCGTGGGATAAAGCCTGACATTTCAGGCCCAGCTTTGATGGCTGTTCTTCATAGAACACTATATTTGGAGCAGGGACTATAATGCTTTCCCTACCTGTACAGACATCCTCACTACTAGAAATAAGCTGGTATTTCCCCTCTCTGGCAGAAATCACTACCAGTCCAAGGTAGAAGAGCTTCAACAGAACAAGCTGAATGTCTAGCCTCAGAGTACCCCACAGTGGGGTGACTATGACATTCCCTGGTTACAACGGAGCTATGGATTTACGTCTCCCCAGATAAGGGAGATGAGACAGTCTGTGGAGAGGAGATCCTGGTTTAGAGTTTGTTCTCTGACTATTAAGTGGTTTTAACAACTACCAATGACATCGTGGAGGAAGCTACTGCCACCTCTCTAGCAGCTATGCTTTATTCTGGGACTGAAAGCAACTGCAAGTGGAAGTCTCGAATGAGAAGAACAAAATAAAGTGTGTGGCCACAAACAGGATTTTAACTAGATGCTCCACACTACAAAGAGTTAGTCCTAGATTCAGCCAGCTCAACTTCCACTTGTACCTTTGTACCAGTGTTTCTCTTTGGCCATCACTAAGCTTTTTGATTTTAGAATCCAGGTCTAGCAGCCCCACGGTGCTTTTCAGCATTCTTAAAACTACTTTTCAGTTGGTACCTAACAAGCGTTTGAGGTTCCATACCCTTAGGTTTGGTTCCTCAAGTGGCTAAAGAAGGCAAAGTTCTTTTTCAGATGCAGTTTTAAAGTACTAGGACAAGGACAGGCAAGTCTTCTCAAAGCAGAAACTTCTTAACACTGTTCTTTTGGGGTTCATAAAACAGAAGTTTAAAAAATGCACACTAAGCCTATCAACACATCTTTCACTATACTCTACTCAGCTGTATGAACAAAACCAGGCAGCTGCACAAGCCAGATTTCAGCAGGCAGTAAGCAGACATGGCTCCAATGCTTATTTCACCTGTGTGAGGCTGCTCGGAAAGACTGCTTCTTAGCACCACTGCTTTGGGAGCGGCTGAGCTCAGCAGTACCAGTTCCTCCAAGACCCAGCATTGCTCAGAACAACAGCTGCTGCTTGTAATCCCACGCCCCCTCACAGGGGCAGGTTTGCCTTCAGCCCACATTTGTCCTCCCCCTGCAGCATGAGCATCCTGGCTTTGGCCTCTCAGCCTCAGAAGAGCCAGATCAGATCCTTGCTATTCTGCTGGCAGCACAGATCAGCTCTACTTGCGCTCGTCTCCTCCCTCTGGTCTCCCTTGCAGAATTCTGCGCAGGCTGCTGCCTCACAAAGAAGCTCGACTGCACACTGGCACCATCGTTTGGGCACAGAGCCACAGGCAGCTCAGAAGACACTGGTCACACTCGCCCTACAGGTTATGGCTGTTTGGCCTAAGTAGCAAATTAGTAAAAATTCTGGCTGAAGTTGCATCAATTAACTATTCTGTATTTAAAAAAACAAAAAAAAACCAAAAAAAAACAACTCTCAAGCAAATATATATAAAAGTCTTACAAACATTAATTTAACTTGCTTTTTCCCCACAAATACTTCCTCTAATACAGTGTCTACAAATCTATAGTGAACATTTCTCTGCTGAGCTGCTCAAACCAGAAGAGCTCCAAGGTCAGGCACATCTTGGAGCTGTGCAAGCAGTTAGGTTAGATGACTGATTCTGGCATCTCATGCACGCTCTTGTACTAGAGAACACATCCTCCTGGCACGTATGCGCATAAACGTGAGCCTCAGCTCCTCAGCGGGTTCCCTGGTAACAGTAGCAGTGAACCTGGAGCTGTAAAAATTCTAGCACGGACTGCTGAAAGATTATTCCCCACATAGCATTGAAGAACAAAGCTATTTTGGGAAAAGCTGCTCTGATCATCTTACATCTTTTATACTGTTCTCTAAGTTCTCTGTCATAAGTTCAATAGATTTTTTTTTTTTTTTTAATCCTACAACTCACTCTGGCTTGTTCGCGTAGTTGATCCACAATTAAGCGATCAACTCTTGATGGGTTTGATGTCAGCCTTGGAATCGGAGTGTTGTTAGCACTGGAAACCTTTTTCCCTTGGAAATTCTTAGCAAGAGCTGATTCAGTCTGCAGGAAAACAAAAGAATAACTCCCTAAGAATGTAAGCTGCAAAGTGTGCTTTACTACAGAAACAAGAAGTATCAGATATGTAAATTTTTTCCCTCAGAGTTTTGAATTTTTTTTAAAGCAGATAATGAGGATTCAGGCATTTAACCACTTGTTAAGAAAATCACCTGTTTTAAGTGAACAACCACTTTACTCAAAGCAGTTCAACTAAAGTAATTATGCCAACATAATCTGTTTCAGAAGTGCTGTGTCTTCTCACACTCTGACTACAGCCTGCACTAATTTAGCCTGTAAATAAAATGGAGGCAAGTTAGAATTACAAGGCAAAAAAGAACAAGCAAACAGGTGTGGACCTCATCCACAAAAGTAAAATAAAATTACGTCAGCAATTAAGCTAAATTTTGTACAGATTAGTCAAACTACAGAAAGTTGTTTTTTTTTTTGTTAAAATGAAATCACATTTTATTTAGCCATCGGAAAGTTACTTTGAAACCTGACTGCAAGATTTCAAATTTCAATTTCTCTCACCCCATTGTTATGTCACTCTGCAACACCTATAACATTATATAGCTGGCTAAATCTGTTTAAAAATCGCATTTCTTAGATTGTTTGGTGGTGCTCCAGATGAAGCTGCAGCCTAGATTTCTCCCCCCCTCGTCCCCCCAACTTCTTAGCATGTGTCAACTCCTCCTCTTTTGCACTTTTCTGTGCAAGCCTGGGCATCAATCTCCCCTCTCAAGTCAAGCTCCTTCTCTCTCTAACCCCTCTATTCAAAGGAACAACTGGCTTTTGTTAGGAAACACTTTGGCAAACCCCTTCCTGCATTACATCCCCTCATGATGAAGTTTCTTCAGGTGGACTGGCCCCGCAGAGCTTCCACAGAGCTACATGGCCGGCCTCTTCAATTCCCAGGTAATATTGGTCGAGCTTCTCTCTCAGACAGCTCCGGATCGTTTCTGAATTTCAATACCAGCTAAACTGGTGAATTTAAGGCAGCTTTTACATTCAACAAGGGTAGCCTGAAGCACTCCACTGATGACCAAAAAGGGCAATTGCTTTCAGTAGGGCTTCGTACAGAACTACCTGAATTTTGATCAAGTGTTTTAATATTACCCTTTCTTCAAAAAAGAGCCCCTTCAAATACATCTTAGGTTTAAAACATCAGGGAAACAGGAGGTGATAAGTCATTGAAAGAACTAAAGGTGTATGGCCTAAGAAATTTAATTAATTCTTCAAAGGATTAAAGTTTAGTCCCAATTAAAAATAAAATTAATGATTCTGCTTTCAAAGTTTCCAGACTCATTGTATTTATTGTATTAAAAAAAGAAAGTGTAACACGGCTTTGCTAGTCACACAACACACCTTCCCCAGCCCCAACACAGGGGCTGAAAAAGTCACTGAACTCCTGCTTTAAGTGTAACATTCAATACAGCATTAGTTATGCTCCCAACCAGGCTACAAACCTTCAAAGCTTCTGTTTTCGGTCCCAAATATACAGGAAATCAAAGCCTTTTACCTCCGAAGTCCCATTAAGCATTTCAACTCGTAACAGTGAGAATTACCCATGACCTATTACTTAACTGAGTAGGATGAGATCTACAGCAAATCTGTGAAACAGCACATTAATTTCGAGGTTTTGTTGGGGTTTTTTGGGGTTTGGTTTGTTTTTTTTTTTTTTTACCTTCTTTCTTTCTTTCTCCAAAGCTCTCCACTGTTCGTAACATTCTTCTAGTCTAACATGAAGTTCGCTGGCAGGCCCACTACGGGTTTTAACTTGCCTTTGAAATCCAAATGCTGGTACAAAACCAGAAAAAGAACTGTCACCGTACATCTTATCGTTAAAATAAGGGTAGAAGCATTTGAAATCATCACGGGAGAACAAGTCAGGAGACTCCATCAGAGGGACAATGGAACGGCCAAACAGACGAGCTGATCTCAAGGGGAATGCACTTGAACCGAGCTGCTGGTTACGCCTGAAGTCACCCATCATGCAGTTCTTGGAAAAGCCTGGAGCCTGTAGGCAAGTCATAGAATTGATGGTGTTACTGTCTCCGCTCCCCTGCCTGAGATTAAACTGACCCTGAGACTCCAGTAAATCTTGGTACATGGTCTGCAAAAACCCATCTGCATGTTTTTGTCCTTCCAGATCATAGTGCTCACTCTGTGGCTTCAACTGGAAACAGTGTTTGTTCATATTTTCAATGATCCCAAACTGCTGAGCTGAATAATTGTCACAGAATCCGTTTGGCTGCTTTAATTTCTTTTCACTTAAATACTCAAAGAGATTCTCTTCTCCGCTCCTAACTAGTGCTTCCATGCAAGCAGCAGAGCGAGCTCGTTCTGCAGTGCTATAACCAGTATCAGGACTTGAAAAAAATGGATTATCTTGACAGTACTTGTGAAATATATTACTATTTAAAGGGAAATTTGAAGATGATAACTGAAAAAAATCATTAGAATGACTGGAACTTTTTGGAAAAGCAGGTATATGATTATTCAGTTTCAACAAAGGACTTGGATTCTGAAACGGGACGGAAGCAGCGGTTTTAGTCTGAATGTTCATCCAAGCTGGCCTCACATTAGTGCCCGCTGAAGGGTTTGCTGAGTTTGGCAATAATGGAAGTGATTTACAGTATTCAGAATTCTGAAGATCGGACTTGAAAAACTGCTGCTTTTCTACACCATTTGCCCAGTCACCATTCCCTGGACAAGCTCCAAATGATTTTAGTCCATATTCAAATTTTTGCCCCAAATCAGTGCAAAATGAAGCATTATTTGCAAATTGTTTTTCTGATAGAAGTCCTGCAGCCTTGGGCAATGTAAAGTTTTGCTGATCTGAAATTGTATCTTCATTTTTTTTCTGAGTTCCTGATTTAACTTGAAATAATTTAGTATAGGGGTCTGTGTCCAGAGGTGGTGCCTCAATGGTTCCATTTACTGACTTTTTATTTTCTTGGAGGCTACAGTTGGTGCTCTTGTTTGGCTTCGCTTTACTAGCATGAGAATATTCAGCGCATCTACTAAAATCGGTATTTTCATTGTATCTGTAAAACTGCGGAAGAAACGTTTCTGCCCGCTTTTGGTGCAACTGCCCATCTGCTCCTTTGGGACACACCCTCTCCCTTCCATAAGAATAAGCATCATCTCCCAAGTCTTTGATTAATTCTGAATACCCAGCTTGGGATGTAAAGGTGTTTTTGATGTATGGATAGTTCTGATACATGGGTGTTGTCTTAATATTCTCACTAGTCTGCATGTTGCAACAGTTGGCATGATCATTCCGAGAAGGGTAGAAACACAGCTCTTCAAGGTCTATGCCAGTAAACCCACGACAACATTCCTCTACTTTTTGCTGCGATGCAAGATTACTGCTTTGCAAATACTGTTTTTCAGCAGCAGATACAGATTCGCTACTAGAAAAACCCTGTTGTGAGACAGCTCCGACAACTGGTCTTTTAGTTTCTGGCAGCAGGTCATGGTGGTCTACGACTCTGGTTGCATTCATGGGCCACACTGACTTCAAGTTGGAAGGGCAACTCCTTGAAAAACAAGAAATACGTGGTTAGATTCTTGTAACTGGTGCTCCTCTTCCACCCCCAAATGCAGAAATAGGTTTAAAAACCCAATTCTTTCCCCAGCCATTCCTCTGGAATGATTCAACAATGTCTTACTCCAACTTCTATCCACATCTTTGCAGTTTCCCTTAACTAAATGAGAAAACGGATTATGGCTTGTCTAAACCCACCCCTATACCTTAGGAGATCCATACAATGCCTTCAAGCTGCAAGCGATGTGTACACACCAAATTACGGCCAGTCAATCCCATCAAGAGGTTTACTATCCACCACCACCAAAATACTCCTGGATAAGCAACAAGCTAAGATAACCACACTTGGCAAACCACCCACAACCTTTTAAAGCCATGTCCCAGCACACCAGACAAAACGCTTCTCTGTATCATCTTGCTTATTGCTTCAGAATTGCCCGTGTTTTTACACTGGTTTACACTGCTTCCTGCAGGTAGATCAAGAATAAGCATCTCTGCGCATTCCCTTTCCTTCCACTGATTACTGTGGATTAACACAGGACATCACTGACTGTTCAAGGAAAGCTGTAAACAGACTAAGTAAAAAATGGAATTGTGCCTCGAAGTCATTACAGTCACAGCCAAATTTGGCAGCACTGAAAACAGGAATCAACCTTAATTGTCTGAAGCAAAGGAATTAGTAAGCTATCTAGTGATCAAGACTGACTCTCTCTAAAGTCTTCCCTCACTTTGGCCATATAACTCAGCACACATACAGAAATCGCTGGGATTTTGGGAGAAGACAGAAAGGAAGAGTGGTGCCTGGCTTGGGAACCTTGAGAACTGGATTCTCTTTCTTACCCTCTACAATACTCGCATTCGGGCACACGACCGTGAGCCCTCTTAAGTATCTCGGGGATGCTGGATCTGAATCCTTCTGTGTCAAGTTATTTTGACTATCTAATAGTTTCTTCTGGTACTAGAATATAGGCGTAATAAATCTGACATTTAGATAAACAAATATTGCTTAGGTAGCACTGACATGAAGAAATACTCATTTCGCATGAATTCTTCTCTCCTGCCAGTTCATGAAAGCATGAAAGAATATGATTATGTTTTCTGTACTCTTTCTGTGAATTGAAATTAATCAAGAAAGAAACATAAAGTCTGAATTAAGTCGATCTAAAAAAATAGGCCAAGGCATAAGTTCCCAGAAATTTACCTGAATACAGCATTTCCACAATGCTTGTTAAGGAGTTATTTAAAAAAAATGCCAATTAAAGAGTTCTGTAAATACCAGAAAGCTAGAAACTACCATGTAATTTGAGTACCCAGAGAAAAGCTTTCAAGTATCACAAGTGAAATATTAGAAGGTTAAGGGGAAGGAAGGGAAACCATAAAGAGCATGAGGACTTGCCAGCAGCAGACACAAAGCTGACTAACAGAACGCAGACACTGAGATCAGCGAGCATAGTTTTTGTCAGAGGAAGAGAAGGCACCAGTGCTCGGATGGCAACACACTCACCCCTCAGCACAATATGGCTGTGGTTTATCTTGTTCTTCCAAGATGTTAGACACGAGTCCATATAAATCTGTTTCACTGCCATAATCATTCCTTTCAGGTTGAATCCTGAAAATTAATTACATGTTAATTATAACAATTACGTCATTCAAAATATTTCATGAGCTAAATTAAGTTTAAAAAAAATAATGCATCTACTCCATCAACACACACATTCTCTCGCTGTTACAAACGACTACCTGGACTTCATATTAATCTGAGAAGCAGCAAGCTGCTTAGTATCATCTCCATAGGTAGACCACGGTGCATACAAAATGGAAGAGTCCACAGGTGCAGAGTACTCTGATGTTGAAAAGGAAGAACTGTAGGTCTGAGGTAGCTCTACATTTTCTTCATTCTGCATTTTATATACAATAAAAACACCGATTTTAATATTAAACACATCAAATTGTCATTTCATCATTCTGCGAGGTTGTAATCTTGGAGTAACCACAGCATGAGAAGCAAGCAAGCCACATATTTTTGACACGCTAGAGGCAATTTCTGCTGATGACTACTGCCCAGCACACATACACATAGGAGTGGAAATTTCAGACCATGTCAGCCTAAAACGTCTCTGCAAGTTTCTGATACATGATCACCAACAGCAGTCAGGAGACATCCCCTTCCCGCCAATTGTTACAGGTTATTTAACCTACTGAAGAAAACTTACAGCCAATTCTTTTCTAGAGGAAAGGTCTTCTACCCAGTTTAAGTGGAAAGGCACATTTGCTTGTTTGGTTTAAACATGCTATGCTTTCTTAGCTCTTAGTAACTGAGAAAATTAAGAGTGTTTTCACAGGGTTAAATGTTAAAGATGCACAATATACTCCTTTATGGGGGAAAGCAGTCTAGCAGCTACAGAAAGCAACTCCTGCAATCAGGTTTTATTCCCAGTGAGGCTTTCTTCCTGACTACGGGCAGATGTCTACTTCACATCTCCATTCCCCATGTCTGCAAAATACTTCTGTAAGCAAGAAAGGTGCCCAGCTGCTGGACTGAAGGACATGGAAGAACAAAGCCACACAAGTCTTGGGCAGAGTAAGTAATAGGTCTATTCTTAAAGTATTCGGAATGAGTTTTCATTCACTTATTTGGGTCTTTTACCTCAGTGAAAGTTTATGGCTATGAAAGGCAAAATGAAAAGAGAAGTTTGATGTACTTAAATGCCCTGGCATTTTCTGCTGGTCAGACTAAGAACCCCCCGCTCAACAGGCTGCTTTATATGAGCGTTTGGACTCTACATCTGTGCTTTGCCACAGAAATAGCTGTTGCAATACCTAAGCTTCTCCTCCTTACCAACTTCCCAGTTTTCCTAAAAATAGTCATTTGCTCCTCACTTTGTCTACAGTTGTTTATGCTAACAGAAGAATAAAGAATACAGTGAAATACTGTTTTACCGAACACCACATAGTCCTTCATCTGTGGCTATATTAAAAAAGTCACTGTCGTGACTAACATTACGATGATGGAGATTTATTATGAATAAATCAAACACAGTGATTTATGTTCACCAGTATATAAGCAATGGTACTAGAAATATTTTTTGACCATTTTATTTACAAGCAACCCGAACTCTTACAGATATACAAAATTCATTTATAATCAACTGAACCTGTGATTTGTAGCAAGCGTATAGCGAGCCAGAGCCTGTCATTCCACCACTGAATACATCAGTCAGCCTCCCGCCAGCTTCTGTGCTACTCCAGCAGCGACTGCCACCTCTCAAGGCAACTTTAGGCTATGCAAGACAAGGAAAAAAGAGTGGTAGAACAACATAATTATACACAGCCTTGAGAATTGTAGATTTTATACCAACACGAACTTCTTTAACACTTTAATTTACCTGTGAATTCTGCTCCATCTGGGTTTTTAAGGAATTGGTTCTACACATTGATATTAGAACACTTCCGTATTTGCCCTTAGAGAAAACCTTAACCCAACAAACCACAAGAAATTCGCAAGGGGTGTAGAAACAGAGGAGGTGTAGGTTAAGAGGAAATCTGCATTCTCTCCGTTTACACTAGCTGAGCTTCCAAATGGCTGAACCACGATAGAACACCAACTACAGAAGTGTAAGAATTATCACCCCTTTCCCCAGCAGCAGCGGACGCATCTTTTAGCCTTCCACGCACTGCTAGACACCTCTTGTCCCTTCGTCACTGGTCCTATTACATCCTTCACATTACACGAATGCATATATGTGCATTTTCAGATTTCAGGAGCTAGAGTTTTGCTATAATACACACACTGGGAGCTACAGTGGGTCGGCTCCATTCTGTAACTATGAGAGAAACCAACTTCCACCTCAGAAACACCCGTCTCCCCATCACCAACCTGGAGGTGCTCAGAAATAGGTAGCCAGTGAGAGCAAGGAATGAAAACAAAACAGTTAGGTGTCTTCTCTTCCCTTCTTCAGTAGGTGAGGTACACAAGGCAAATTTAAAGTTAAAATAAAACCGACTAGCTAAAAACCCTTTAGCTCACAAATAATAAAAGTGAAGTTACTTGCATAATATTGAAAAAGTTACCATAGCAGCTCATTTGAAATGCTTACTAAATTGAAAAGCTCAAGTTTCACAGGACTAGCGTTCAGCAAGCATTCTGAACAAGCACTCCTCTCAATAAAAAGTTGTTCTTCTGTAGCTACCTGAGCATGGAAACAAACTCTACATCTGACATACGTGGTCTACAGCACGGTCTTCCTTCTAGTTTACACTGCAGCTACACCGATGTATTAACACACTGTTTTTCTCACACGCATTTTACAAATACGTGAACGCACAGAGCCAGACTCGGTGGGGAATCACAGCTCCATTTTTTATACTAATTACACCACATTTTCTCCTTAGTTATCTCCTTGTTCAGCAAGGACACCTACCACTGACAAGATTTGTGATCTCAAAGAAAGAGGAAATGCATACAGAATCACAGACTGGTCAGGGTGGGAAGAGCCCTCTGGAGCTCATCCAGTCCAACCCCCTGCCAGAGCAGGGGCACCTACAGCACTTGCACAGCAAACTGTGACAGATCTGTGACACGCCCACACTCAATTTTTTTTTCCCCACACGGAACTTTTTCAGGACACTGAAAAGTGTTTCCCCGGCACTTTCGAGCGCCGTTTCACAGCACCCTTTACCACAAGACGGGCCCAGCTCCAGACGACCCCACACAGGAGGCCGCCGCCGCACTAAGCCCGGTGGTGGCGAAGTCTGAGCCCTGGAACAGCCCCGGCCCCGGCTGGGTT
>VZSZ01009850.1:51811-77279 GCA_013398815.1 Ibidorhyncha struthersii
GGTAGTTCAGCCCTGGGGGGGTGGGGGGTTTCCTCAGCGTGCTGTGGGGCTATGGTGAGCCCCCTTAGTGGTGTGGGGTCCCCTGAGGCTGCTGTGAGGATGTGGTGATCCCCCTGCGTGGTGTGGGGTCCCCTCAGGGTGCTGTGAGGCTGTGGTGAGCCCCTGAGTGGTGTGGGGTCCCCTCAGGGTGCTGTGAGGCCGGGGTGGCCCCTCTCGCTGTGGAGCAGGACTGTACGGTCCCCCGGGGTGCCGTAAGGCTGAGGTGGCCCCTTGGTGATGTGTAGTGTGGGGCAGGACTGCGGGGTTCCCTCAGGAGTGATGTGAGGCCAGGGTGACCCCTTTCCCCCTGGGGCAGGATTTTAGGGTCCCCCAGAGATGCTGTGGAGCCAGGGTGGCCCCTTGGTGTTGTAGGGTGTGGGGCAGGACTGTGGGGCTCTCAGGAGTGCTGTGAGGCCAGGGTGACCCCTCTCCCTGTGGGTGTGAGGCAGGATTTAGGGTTCCCTAAGGGTGCTGTGAGGTTGCAGTGGCCCTGTGGGATGCAGGGCAGGATTTTCAGGGTGTCCTGGGGGTAGTGTGAGGCCGTGGTGACCCCTGTGTTGTGGGGTGAGCTTCTAGGGCTCCCTCAGGAGCACTGTGAGGCTGGGGTGACCCCTCTCCCTGTGGGGTGTGGGGCAGGATGCTGGGGTCCCCTAAGAGTGCTATGAAGCCCTAGTGATCTCGTGGTGCTGCTGTCAGGATTTAGGGTCCGCTAAGGGTGCTGTAAGGCTGCAGCAGCCCTCGGGCCCTATGGGGAGCAGGGCAGGATTTTAGGGTGCCCTAGGGATGTTGTAAGGCTGTGGTGACCCCTCTCCTGTGGGTTGTGGGGCAGGGCCCTCTAAGGATGCTGTGAGAGTGGGGTGACCACGTAGTGCTCCGAGATGTGGGGCATGACTGTGGGATTCCCTTGAGGGCCTCCATAAGGCTGGGGTGACCCCTGTCCCCATGGGGTGTGGGGCAGGATTTCAGAGTCCCCTGAGGGTGCTATGAGGCCCTGGTGACCCCTTGGTGATGTGGGATGTGGGGCAGGTTTGTAGGGTTCTTTGAGGCCCTAGATACTCCTCTGCCCTTTGGGCACCAGCCAAGGACCATGCTGTGATGGGGGTCCAAATGGTGTCATGTTAAAACGCACCTTAAGGGTTCTGCAGTGGTTTTATTCCGTATTTATTTAAAAAATAAAAAATCCCTTATCAGTGATTGCTTAGATAACATCAGCAAGTGGCCAAAAAGGCCTTAAAATGTGAAGGAAAAGTCTTGTCTGTCCAACTGCTTTTTATGGTGCCTTGTATATCTCCTCTGTTTTCAGGTGTCCATCTCCAAGTGCTGCAAGATGCAGCTAAGATTGCTCTTCTCTTTGCCATCAGCTCAGTCATGCTTTGCTGGATATCAGCTGGTGAAAGTCACATTTTTCATTAATATCTGCTTCAGGCTGAAATCTTTTGTCTTGGCCAAACAATTCAGTGATTGAGATCTTGGGGAATGGGTTTTCTCATAGTTTTTTGCATAATGATTTGTCTGGTGGATCCGTCGACAGATGGTGCAGTGGTGTGATGCAGAGCGGTGGAGGTTAGAGCAGTGGTGAGAAATTTGGCCCAGTGATAAGCTGTGCGTCACAGGTGAGCAGATCTACTCGAGTGCCACCTCTAAGATGCAGCTGATTAATTGAGAAAAAAAATCACATGTTTTGCAGTCTCTCTCTTGTTAAGAGCTTTTTTTCTGTCTCTGCTCTAGATATGTGGTCTCACTTTCTTCCTTGTACCTTTTTTTCTTCATCTCACCCTTTGCAGCTAATCCAGGAGAAATCTCTGTGTTTTGACTATCTTATTTTCAGCTTTCTGTTGCCAGAATCAGGAGCCCAGTGCTTTCATTAGTGGTAAGATCATTTTAGCCATAATGAACGTTGTTCCGAGACTCCTTGTAGCCTAAACCAATCTGGCTGCAGTGGTCTTGTCTTACCCCCCTATTCACTTGCTCCCCTGAGCCTTTTCAGCATGCTAAGTCGACAGAGAAAACTATCTGTGTAGTTTGGTGAGTTAATTTTCAGCTGCCCTCGTGTACTGGAAAGGCTCAGTGAACGGTCCAAGTGCTGGAGGCGGTGACTGGGGATGTCGGGAGGAAGGAGAGGGATCAGCCACAGCTTTTTCCTGCTGCTGTGAGCTTTTTTGCTACTACACAGCTGAAAAAATGTGCCTTTATTTGGCCAACTTGGAAGCCTGGTGGAAGAAAGGGGGAATGCAAATTTAAGAGAAGGATGGGAGCTTAATTGCGTGGTAATCTGGCAATTCGAGTGGGTGATGCTTTCCTTGGGTTACTAGGATGCTTCTTACTATGCAGTGTTTTCATGATTTATCTACAAATATAATTGTTGCAGAATTATCAGATTATTTAATACTGTGAAGAGAGTTCTTAAGCATAGTGTTTAATATAATTTTCTGGGCTTGATCCAATCTTGCAGTGTGTTGAATGCTGTTAATGTAAATTAACAAATGAGCTGCCTGCTCCCTCCAACTTGCACGTGGGATAGCAGCAGCTCTGGAAAGAATGTGGAGGTCAGGGTGAGCAAACATCAGCGTACATTTCGGATGTGACATTGGATCTATTGTGATGCTTGTCTGTATAAATAAGGAATAGTAGGTAGGAGGATGGAGGTGTGTGATATTGCTGGGTGCCAACAGGTGAGTCTGATCCTGGAACACTGATGCTATTCTGTTGTCAGCATTTTTAAAAGATGCTTAAACCTGGAGAATGGGTAGAGAAAGCTTCAGTGACTACTTCTGGCCTGAAAAAAACAATTTAGAGCTTAGACTTTTTTATTAGACTCATATGATTTGATTTGTGTATGTATACTTCTATGGAGAGAAATGAATGACTTCCCTGATGCAGAAGAGAAACAAAATCTTTAAAATTCTAGTTATGTTTTAAATAATTTAGACAAATGATAAGCCAAATCTTATTAATTGTCTAGTGATGTTTCAGGTACTACTCCCTTAATTGCACTGGCTTTCCTCAATCACAAGGAAGAGACGGTGATTAATGGTGATTGAAGTTTACAGGAAAAATAGTTTATGATGATTAGAAATAATGGCTGTTTCTGTTGTAATTTATTCTGTAGCGCTCTCTGCATGGTAATCATTAGGCATGCAAACAGAGCTCTGAGTCTTGCCGAGACATCAGCCAGCATCTACTACAGAAGAAGGAATGGCATAAAGCTGTCTTGCTGTGTCTGTAGTTGATTATGGATCCCTTGTACGAAGACTGGACTTTTGGAAGTTAACTGGTGCTGTCTGTAGCTAATTGATTTGAACCTCATTAGGAATTAGTTCTCAAATGGCTATAGAAAGGCCAGATGATTTCTCTGCCTTGTTCCTGCTAGCGTCAGGCTGTTGATCCAGAACAGCTGCATTTCTACTTGTATCTGTACCAGATGGAAGAGCTACAAAGAGAAATGGTGTAGGAAACGAAGCAGGTCTATGTGGCTGCAGCTTTACTCTTGCAAGCTGGCAGCAGGTCTGTCTGTCTTCAAAGAGGAAATCGTGCGTGGTAGATTTGGTAGCGTGGCTGTTGGGGATGATCCCCTATCTGGTGGGTTTTCTATTTAAGGAATATTAAAGTCTTGTAATAGCTGCAACTTGTATAACAGTTCATGATGATTAGAAATAATGGCTGTTTTCTATGGTGTAAATGGTATAACAACCTTAATTTTTCTTTATTTGCTATTTTGGACTCATTTGGAGTGGTTTTGCTGTTGGCGCAGTGATAGAAGACACTCAGCTGTTTGCTTCTCTGAAGAGATTCATGCCTGTGTGGGTTGGAAATGATTTTGGTTTTACTTAGGTCCTAGCAGGTGTTGGTTTCCCTTGCGGAACTGTGCCATAACTCCTCTAGGAGAGCTTGTGACTTGAGCAGATGTGTTACTGTTGAAATCAACTGGTCAGATTAAGAAGTGTAGTGGTAGTGGGAAGGGTGGTGAAGGACAGGCTGTGTCCCTCGGTGTTTTGTGGTGCTGAAGATATTGCTGGACATGCTCTCTTGTACTCCTTGTAGTCAATCCCAGCAAAGTTTTAGGTTGGATAGTTTGCTAGAAACTTTGAAATAACGAGGGCTGGATTTTTCTGCTGAAATATGGAAACAGCCTTTATAGATGCAGGTGTCATCAGGCAACTAAAGAAACATTTGTGAATCAGCTTAGTTCCTTCTTGCAGTGTGGCACTGATCCTTCTGTCATCACTTATCTTTTTTTAGTGTTTCCTAATATGTACTATGAAGAAATAGGTTTTTAGCAATGTTTAGGGAAATGGGAGAAAACTAAATCTGAATCTGTTTCTGAGATCACTTCTTCAACTGCGTACCTGTCTTGTGAAATCATCGCAGATAGATTTGTGTCCTTCTTACAGGACTTATGTATTATAAAAACCCATGCTAAATTATTTAGAATAAAATTCTGACAACTGTGTGACCACGGGAATGTTTGTGAGCATGGGATATCTGACCTTGTCATCTTTGATCAACTTTAATTTGTTGCTTGGCTTAGTTTTGCAGAAGCAGTGTGTCCAAAGGTTATACCTAAAAAAACAATGCAATAGGGAGATGTCAGTGCTGCCACTCCATCTCCAGTTTTGGGGGTGCTGGTATGTTGCACTTCTTTTCTTATTGTGGACAGGCTGGAATGACTACATTTGATTATGAATTTTTCTTAGTAGGAGAAAATCTGGAAAAATCAAAGAATCCTTTTGAGAATCATTTCAAGTGTGAATTTCTTAAATATTACTTTTTAAATTTTATTTCCATTGCACGGCAAGGTCTCTTCTGTTCTATGTCCTGTACCTTAGAGCACAGAGGTCGTTCAGGAGAAGACCCTGTGGTTTAGCAGATGTCCTAGCTATAAATTTGGAGGATGTTCTGCACGCTCAAGCAGAGTTGATTTTATGACAGAAAACCAGTCCTTAGAAAGTAGCCATACTTATATTTTGCTACATTTTTCACCACACAGGACATACTTTTCAGTGGAATAAAGTAATCATTGATTTCTGTCTTTACATGAAAATGTACAAAAAAATCTTCAGAACTGAAAAATAAGATCCTTAAGGCATGGTTTGATCTTTTTTTTGTTCCAGGTGGGAGTTGGTGGATACTGCCCAAATACATGAGTGTGAGAGAGGGACAAGCTTTAGGAAGCCCTGGAGGTGGTGACTGCTAGCTGACCCCCAGCAGTGTGACAGATAGTGATGATCTGAGTAACCCCAGCATTTTTTTGGAGGGACGAGGTTCAGAGTGTGGTCTCTACATTATGCAGCCATTCGCATAGCTGTCAGGATGCTGTCTCAAATCAGGGATGCTCTCTGGCAGAGACTGGAGTTTAGTGACTAGATTTCTGTATTGGCCATCATCAGAAGTCTTTTTTACCTCCAGGAATTGGAGAAGATCTGTGAGCAGAAAAATTCAAGCAGGGAACACAGTTGCTACAATTAATAGAAAAGCTTTCAACACAGTATCCTATTACTCTATGTTTGAGCCAACTGACACTACTACTGCTTGTTAAAATCAAGGCTGAATATATAGTTCTTCAGGTGCACTCTTGCCCTGCCTCTGTGCTGGTTATGCTCTTTCTGTGTGTTTATGTCAGATACTCAGTTCAGGAAGGTCAAATGTTTGCAGCATAAAAAGATTTAACACGTTTGTCTAGTCTCCTGGGATGCAATAAAGCAGTGACCGTCTGTCAAGAAATCTGGAATAATTTATGCCCTAGAGTTGTGTCAAGTTACATGCTTTTTGTGTAGAAAATACAGAAATATTTGCAAGGTATTGTGTCTTAAACACAAACTGTTTGTAACCGGGTAGTGTTTGGTACATTAGTCAGTGTCCTGGAGAAGTTTAGTGCCAGATGCAGCCCATCAGCTGTGGATGAGTTGCAAATATGAAAGGGTAGCAGCATCTCAGGCTTTCACAAGGGAAATTCCAAGTTTCATGGGATATTTTTAGTCTTGTGCCTATTGATATTGGGTAACTTTTCTAAATAAATGAGAAGAAATTTGTATCCATTGGGTGTCCTCACAGCTGGTATGTCAGAATCCTGTGACTTGCATGTGAGGCTGGTGGCATCTTACACGTGGTTGCGTGATGTTTCATTCCTTTAAGCATTTTTAAAAGAGGTTTAGATGAAACACACTGAGTAGCGATCCCTGTAATTAAATTGTTGATCATCTTGGCTTGCGGAAGAAATGTGAGGCAACATCCAGTCCAAAAATGGATGTGTTAATTACAAATGCACGTATTCTGGGTCATTATTGCTTAATTAGAAGGTGAAGTTGATGTTCATGCTGAACTATCAGGCAACAGCTTCCCAGTTGCATGGCACAGCAGCACAAGTACAGAGAGATTCTCTGAAATCACTTCACTGATCATATTGTAAGGAACTGGTATGGAGAATGACATCTTTGCGCAGAGCAACCAATTTAGTTAGATTATAAATTCTCCTAGTAGCTTGTAGAAGTTCTCCTTTAGCACACTTGTTTCTCCTGTGCTTTTAGATCAGGCAAACCATTCAGTCTTGGAACTGTAAATTGTGTTTCTGATAACATTGCAAAATAATGGAAATGGTACAGACAAATTCCCGAAGCTACCTACATCTTCTTAACTGCCCTGGGTAAATTAGTGTTGGAGTTACAAAGCTCCCATTGCAGAGCTGAATTCATTTGGCTGTAAACTTTGCAAACAAAGGGCGAGCAGCAGTCGCCACCCTCAAAAACAGTATCCTCTAAGATAGGCACTTCCCTCCTAATAAAGTGGCTTTCATGTGCTAAGACGGAAGTAATGTCTAGATTACTGCCCAGGCCTGATATTAGATAAAGAAAATGGAAAATGTGTTAAGTGTATATTGTATATAAAGAACTGCCAGGGAATTGTAGAATCACAGAATGGTTTAGGTTGGAAGGGACCTTAAAGACCATCCAGTCCCACCTCCCTGCCCTGGGCAGGGACACCTCCCCCCAGCCCAGGTTGCTCCAAGCCCCGTCCAACCTGGCCTTGAACACCTCCAGGGATGGGGCAGCCACAGCTTCTCGGGGCAACCTGCCCCAGGGGCTCACCGCCCTCACGGTCAACAACTTCTTCCTAATACCCAATCTAAATCTCTCCTCTTCCAGTTTGAAGCCATTCCCCCTTGTCCTATCACTCCATGCCTTTGTAAAAAGTCCTTCCCTCCTGTAGCCCCTTTAGGCACTGGAAGAGGCTCTGAGGTCTCCCTGGAGCCTTCTCCTCTCCAGGCTGAACACCCCCAACTCTCTCAGCCTGTCCTCCCAGCAGAGGGGCTCCAGCCCTCGCAGCATCTCCGTGGCCTCCTCTGGCCTCATTCCAACAGGTCCGTGTCCTTCTCCTGTTAAGGGCTCCAGAGCTGGATGCAGTATTCCAGGTGGGGTCTCATGAAGAAGTGAAGACTAGTTGGCATCTGTATTGCTGACCCCTGCTGACGATTGGGCTTGACCTTCTTTGCTTATGTAGGTAATTCTATTTGTTATCAGATGAGGAAGAGAAAGTTACTGGTGGTGCAGGTGTGAAACAACGCAGGGAAAAACATTCCCTGTTTCCTTCCCAGCCCTGGATGATTCAGGAGGTGGTGATGTGAACTCTTCCCTCGTCCATAGTTCAAGCTGTTTCAGCTTCTGTGCTGCCCGACAGCTGGTGTGGATGCGGCGCAGCCATGGTGCCTCCTTGGCTGCTGGAGCGAGTGCAGGGAGGTGATTCATACTGGTGGGGGCATGGGAAGGAGGGCTGCGTCTCATCCATCGCTCTTGTCTGGACTCTGTGTTGAGGCTGTCTTGGCGTTGGCTTGCTCAGAGTTCCCTGGCTTTTACAAAAATTTGAATATTAATTTTGAGATTTTAACTTTCGTAATGCGTTCCTCTTTTAATAGGAGAAGAAAAGTGGAATTTATGAGCTTGTTATCGAGAGAGAATGCAGCTCGTTCCCGATGAGAATAAAAGCTTACAGCAAAGTAAACCAGAGGTCAAATGGAGCAGATGGAAAGGCCGGTCCCGAGCAGCCAGTCAGGGCTGCTTGTCGCAGGGGACAGCGTGCTTAACCTGCTGGGCAAAGCAGGGTGCTCTCTGAGTGATTGTAGAGCTGGAAAGAAAACCTGTCTTGCCAAGCCTACTGTTCTGAAAAGTTATTTGTAAGTGTTTGATCTTTTCTTGCAGCTGCAGAACTCTGGAAGCTTTATTTAAGTATTTTTTTGAGATGTTCAGAAAAACCTCCTGCAAACTCCTCCCCCCCCCCCCTTTTTTTTTTCCCTTAAAATTTTAGAAACACAGCATTTAAGATGTTTCCTGTTGCTGAGTCTGGTCCCTGGTGTAGGCACCATGTTGTCATTCCTTTCATAAATATTACTGAATGCCTTCTTTAAAGGAGTTTTGGTTTTGTCTTTACTGTTTCCCACTGTAGGGTATTACAGTGCCGGCTTCCTCTTCTGGTTAGGAACACTTTCTTCACTGCTAGTCAGTGGTTGTGGTAGTGTTGCTATTGTTTTATACCAATTTCTTCTCTCCTTTAGTGTAGAGCTGTTTTTCCTCTCCATTTTCAGCTCCATCGTGTGTGTGTGTAGAGAGAAAGTCGTCATAATCCTCCTCAGGCTTTCCTATGCTGGGAGAGCTTGATTTGTCTCCTTCTCCCAGGCCATTGCTGACCCAGCTCTGCTCCAGCTCATCTTTCTGCCTGCCAGTGCTGGTGTTTGTCTTCTGTGTGCAGCTGGCTCCTGATGTTTGCAGTTTTAATGTTCATCTCAGATTCTGTTGTCACTTTGTCCGTTGGATCTTTATATCAGCTGATGGTTCATGCATGTCTGCTCTCCACCAGGAACATAGTCCTGGGTAGTGTAGGGTCTACATATCATCATCTCAGTTCCCTGTTCATCTTCAGAGCTACTTTAATATCATAATTCTTTCTTTTGGTATTCAAACTTAATTTTATTTGCAGACTTTCAGTGGTGAATGAGTGTTCGACTTCAAACACCTTGAGTCAGCCGTGCTACCATGCTGCCAGCAGGCAGGCACACATCTGCTCCATCCCTAGTAAATGGGGACTAAACTTTCTTCCCGAGAATATCTGACTATCTCCAGCGCAGGTTCTTTGTTGTCTCCTTCGCTGGGTGGTGGAGCTCTGGGCTTAGAGGTACTTTGGTGCCCAACAGCTGTTGCAGTAGAGTGTTTTGGAGTGGGGATCCCCGTTTCTATGCAGCGGGCAGTGGGCTCTCCAGGGGAAACTGAAATTTCAAGTACCCAGAGGTGTCATGTTTCCTAACCCTTGTCTGCCAACATCAGCATGACAAAAATTATATATATGTACAGATGCATATACATGTGTGCATCTCTATCTCTGTCTGTATGTTTTACACAAAAGAAAAATTTAAACGTACAGCACTTTAATTGTTTGTCTTATACAAACCCTGTCAAAACAGTGCGTAGGACAAAACCTGCCTCAGCTTTAGAAGCTGTTTCATAATCTCTCGGGTAGGATTAAGAAATGAAACGAGTTAAGCTGTTTCAAATGAAGAGCATCTCTGTGTTAGTGTATAATATTTTAGCTCTTCTATTCAGTAACGACTGACAGGTAGTAGTGCACTTGTATTACATACCACCAACTTACCTCCTGTGGGGTCTGAGTAATGGAAAATGTGTTTTTCTTTAGCTTCTTCTATCATCAGCCTTAACAATTCACAAATATTAACCGTATTTTTGTACTATGTGCTCGCCCACGTAACAATGTAATGTAGTGTACTATGTGTAATGTTCCAGAGATTTTATTATTCATTCTTTTTCCCAGTCATATTTTAAACCAGCAGGCCTTTGCTTTTGCTTCAGATGTTTGTTTTGAAATTCAGAAGGGGAAAAAATGTGTTTTATGTATGGATGCAAATATCCAAATAACTGAGCATTGCTTGCTGGGCTGAGCTCTCCTGAAATGCAAGAAAATCTCGGTTTCATATTTTTATGGAAGAAAAACGGAATCCATGCAACTTTGAAAAAAAAAATCTCTGAAAGATCAGATGTTATGGTGATTGTTTCTATTACGAAGCTGTTTGCTCTTTGGGGTGACTTTTACTTCGCAAAAGTAAAATATGTCAGCCTCAGTGAGCCTCTGGGTGCTGGATTTTCATGGTTAGCACCAGCTTAGTAGCGGAGGGGCTACTAAGCAGAGAGGCTTAGGGGCAACGTCACTGTGTTGTCATAAATGTAAAGGTGAGGTCCTTCACGTTTGTCTTTCAGCATGAGATTTACCTGTGTGTCATTTGGTCTCATTTTCTCTTGGTGAACAGAAGGAATATCACAGTAGACCTCTGCGTAGACATGGATTTAATAGTGGATGCTGCATGACTGATGATGGATGCCTCTCGCTGAGGATGTATTAGAACGAAGACACTGTCTCAGATGAGAGTCACCTCCCTGGAGCTGGTCCTTGGAGTCTCCTTGCAGAAAGCACAGCAATAGCTGGAGGCAGGGAAGACTTCTTTTGCTACTTTAAGCCTAGTATGTCTATATTGTGGACATGGGCATAACTGCAACCTGTGAAGATGTACACAGGTCACCTTCAAACCAGCAGTGACAGCAGTGTAACTGCAGCAGATGGCATTTGCTGTCAGCTGTGAGATCTGCTCTGGTGGTTTGCTAGAGCTGAGCTTTATGTTGCCTTGCCTAGTTGCTAGCAGTAACCTGCTAGTTCGCTTAAAATTAGCTTCTGAAAATATACTTGAAGATTTCTTAGAAACGCTCTGAAGGATTTTGCTTTCTCTGTTCCCTGATGCGTGGCATGCGAGTGCAGCAGTCAGAGTGGTGGGTGGCAGAGAGGGGAGAGGGTGCAGCGTTCCGGCAGTCCTTGTGCTGGTATCTTGGTAAGCTGCAACCCAAAATGCTTGAAGTGTTCCTTGACAATATTGCCACTGGCATATGGCAGCCCTCCAGGCTCCGGTAGCTCATGTTACAGCTTTGGACTGCTGCATTTGTGCCAGAAAAAACTCACTCGGGAGCAGTCGATGCCCCTGTCCTTGCTGCGCCAGCGCAATTGCTTGACAGACAAGAGAAGGACCCCGGTGAGCCGTGGTGCTGGGGACTGAGCACTGGGCTGAGGGCAGGTAAGAGGAAGCACCTGCAGTTCACAAGAACAGGGTTCCTCCTTCTTCTCTGGGTGCTTTCCAGCTTAATTGTCATCTCTTAAATGACCAGATTTCCTCAAATCGTCCCTTGTACACTCGTGAAAACGTGCACCCATTGAGTGATGCCCATTTCTTGCATGAGCTGTATTACATTAAGGACACTTCTCTGTATTGATAACGTATCGAAGTTCTGCAAAATGGTCTAGGAGCTTGAGGAGGGCATATACTGGAGAGCTGAGAGCACAGTGTAGATTATAGATGATGTTGGTCATTGCCAAGGGAGAAATGGAGTCTGCCAGACTCCCCAGAAGGAGGACGTGCTGGGCTATGGGATGGCTGTTGCAGGCAGTGCCGGTACTGCTGCAGAAGCAGCTATGTTATTTCGCATGTCCGATACCAAAGGATGGTTTGCCATGCATTGATTGTGCTCTGGCAGGGGGGTTGGACTAAATGATCTCCAGAGGTCCCTTCCAACCCTGACCATTCTGTGATTCTGTGATCGTATTGCGGAGCTTGCAAAAGGAGCACTTGGTGCTGGGTTTGAAATGCGTTCCTTTATGTTTATGTCTATGTCTTTCCTTAAAGCAAAGCTTGCATGTTCCCAAAGGTGGACAGGGATAACACAGAAGAATGGTGGCTTTGCCAGGCGAAGCAGTTTGTCAGTAAGGATTAAAAATGCAGTCGAGGACTAGTGCTGTAAAAAGGTTTAATCCAGGAGCTCTGCGTTCAGTTTTCTCCAGAAATATCCTACCTAATGCGTTTTATCAGGGCATGCCCTTCACAAAATAGTCCCCTTGCAAATGGAAGGAGAAATGATAAAATAGTGAATGCTTTTTTTTGTGTGAAGTGCCCAAAGATGATGAACCTTAACAGGCAGGTCGTGTATTTCAGATGTCCACTGATGTTCATGTATGTTTCTTTTATTAGAAGAATATTTCATTGAATCTCTTATTCCACTTGAGATTCAGGTAGATAAATCTATTTCAAGGCTGAAAACAGAATCCGTTTGTTTTGTCACATCAGTCACGGGCAATTGAACATTATTCAATAAAAATAATGAATTAGACCTTTTCTAAATTGCAAGTACTCTAGGAAAATGACATTACGACGCAAAAAGTTGGTTTGTGATGCAGGGCAGGCTTGCTTCAGTCCACGTGGAGATGATTTTTCTCTGGTTCTTTTCTCAAATGGCCCAAAGGGGTCGGAGGCGAAAGGTTGATCAGGATCGTAACTCAGGGGAAATTATCTAGATGTGTGCATTGGCATCAGTGCGTTTCCTTCTCTTGTTGCTGGGATTTAAGGGTGTCTTAAGAGAAAGTCCCTTCTGCATTGCTTTTAGGAATAGGTTGGTACTGACAGTTTCTGTTGCACTGCCTGCAAATTTGTATCTGTCAAAGAAAATAGTTGTGCTTTGATTTTGAAAATAACATCCTGGAGGTCAAGTTTAGCTTTTCTCCAAATGATTTTCTTCAGTCTATAGCTAATGTTAGAGACCTCTTGCCTTTTTTGTCCTTTTCTCCACTTCTAGAGGCATTTTGAGCCCAATTTTCATCTTTCAGCTGTTGTTTTGTGGAATAATTCTGCAGAAGCAGATGGGGTTAAGGATGTAGGAAAGGGCTGAAGTTTCTCTTTGGTGCTGCTCTGCTGTGCTCCCCCTGTGTGCTGTGTGCTGCCGGCTCATGGGATGGGGCAGCCGGGGCTGGGAGTGGCGGGATTTGGTTATTTTAGCTGCTGATTTGTGCCTAACAGTGGAGGGGGGGAGGAAATTGAACAGGTACACTTGAAGTAGGATTGCTCCTGTGACTTGAGGGGGGAAACAAAAATAAAAGGAGGGGGGAGGACACCCCCACAAAATTTGTTACGTTGAATTTTTTAATAGTGACAGGCTGGAACTGTCCGTTTAACTTAATTTTCTTCTGTTTGTTACTCATCTGCGGTGTTTCCTGTAGAGTAGGAAATATTTGCATTGTGACAGTTCTTTTGGGAAGCTTTGTAGAGACTGTGTAGTTGGATAGCGGCTGGCTGAGAATTAAACCTTCTTGTCGACTTTCAGTGCTGCTCTGCGCTGCCTTGTTTGAAGTTGTGTATCCAGAATGGATGTGCTCGAATTTCAGTTTTCTGACTAAAGTGAGGGGAGAATGGTAACATCTTTATTCCACCCTCTATTCCTCACATAGCCTCTCTAACCAAGAGGTGTAGTGAGGGAGGTCGGTGTCTTCTCCCAAGTAACAAGTGATAAGACAAGAGGAAATGGCCTCAGGTTGCACCAGGGAAGGTTTAGGATGGATATTAGGAAAAATTTCTTCACGGAAAGGGTTGTGAAGCATTGGCAGAGACTGCCCAGGGCAGTGGTGGAGTCGCCATCCCTGGAGGTGTTTAACAGAGGGGCAGACGTGGTGCTGAGGGACGTGGTTTAGTGGTGGTTTGGGCAGTGTTGGGTTGATGGTTGGACTCGATCTTATGGGTCCCTTCATACCGAGACGATTCTATGATTCCAACCCAGGGAAGGACAGGGTTACCCAGGGTTGTAGTGGAACTGGTCTGCCTCTAGGCTGCTTTGCCTTACCAGCTCTCAAAATATCCCAATATCTTGTTATTTGGCAAGAAATGAATGATGCTCCAACGGCTGGAGCCCCTCTGGTGGGAGGACAGGCTGAGAGAGTTGGGGGTGTTCAGCCTGGAGAAGAGAAGGCTCCGGGGAGACCTTATTGCGTCCTTCCAATCTCTAAAGGGGCTACAGGAAAGCTGGAGAGGGACTTTTTACACGGGCATGGAGCGATGGGATGAGGGGGAATGGCTTCAAACTGGAAGAAGATAGATTGAGATGAGATCTGAGGAAGAAATTCTTGCCTGTGAGGGTTGTGAGCAGGTTGCCCCGAGAAGCTGTGGCTGCCCCATCCCTGGAGGTGTTCAAGGCCAGGTTGGACGGGGCTTGGAGCAACCTGGGCTGGTGGGAGGTGTCCCTGCCCAGGGCAGGGGGGTTGGAACTCGGTGATCTTAAAGGTCGCTTCCAACCTAAACCATTCTATGATTCCATGATAAATGCCGTCCAAGTGAATGCTTTGCTACCTGCTGGCATGTTGCAGGGTTCAGGGAAGTGGTAGGAACACCAGCGTTCACTAGCAAGTTAACGGCATTGGCCTTGAAGGCTTTTTCCTAGGTAATTTTTAGGTACTTTCCTGGGCATGATAGGAAATATAAGGTATACCAGACTCACAAATTCTAGAGCTTTTGGGTACAAACATCTGTATCAAACAGAAATGTTTGGAGAAGTTGTGGAGAGAGAGAGGAGATGTCAATGCCAGTGGACTGTGCTCTCCCAGTGTGTTAATACTCATGAGGCCTATTTGTGTTTTATGGGTTTACAGAAGTTTTGAGGCTTGGCTTATTAAAGGTAAAATAAAACTTTTATTTGATCCCCCCCCCCTTCTCTCTTGCAGTCTATGCAAGCAGCAAGATGTCCCACTGATGAACTGTCGTTAACCAACTGTGCTGTGGTGAATGAGAAGGACTTCCAATCCGGGCAGTAAGTGTGCTCTGTTGCTCTTTTGACTTTTAACCACAAAGGAATTGCTTTCAAAATTTTGGTGGAGGTGGAATGGAATTTCAGATTTGTGAAGGTGAATACAGCAGGTTAATTAACCAAACTTCTGTGTCTTCAGAGACCAAAACTGAAAATATGCCTCTTTCTCAGAACTGGAGATACCAAAAAAACTGGTAAATTTTTCTCTGAAGCATTTCTCGCTCAGACACTGGATCTGCTTAACTAATTATTATCACTATTTTAATGAAGGACTTCAGGCCTTTTTTGATTTTTTTTGTTCCTGTTCCATAGTTAGAATATTTGAGCTATTTCAAGTAGATTTTTATCATTTAATTGTGTTACTAGGGGAATCTTTCTCACTTTCACGTCATATATTGGAGCGCTGAGAGGAGTCAGTAGAAACTCTCTCTTGTTTTAGGGGTTGCATGAGAAGAAATGGGGAAGACAACCAGGGTGTGGGCACAACAATTTGGGTTCTTTAATTACAGTTCTGTGGTGACTGATAGAAGCTGACTCTGGATTTCACTTTTGGGAGAAAGGGAGAAAACACATTAATTTCTCAACCCAGCCCACGCAGAAGGGCTTTGTATTAAAAGAAACCAATTCAGATAATTAGTTTCCTTGCTTTGCTGCAACTGTATGGTGGCTCTCTAAAAGATTTCAATGTGTGGATTATAGACAGAAGTAATTAAATTCAACAGGGAAAGCATCCCATACAGCAGAAGGCGGAAGAGCTTGGGTTTAAAAAATGGGTTTTGGGTTACAAAAGATACTGTATGATACACTTAGGGCCTCAGCATAAAATACCTGGCCCAGATGAATTCTGCTAAGGATGGGGAATGAAGCAGCTCTGAACTGCGGGGAACAAGGCAGCGGTGTGTTTTAAGATTTGCCTCTTTTTGTGCTGTCAGTCTGCTGTGCTGTTACCCTGGAGAGCTGTCCTGGCCCTTCAGTGGTTACCTTAAATGTGATTTCACAAGCCCAACTTTAGTATAAACTGTCAAAACAAAAACACTCCCCCTGAAAAAGCAGTAAAAACCCAGACGAGCACAACTTTTCAAGTCAGAAGCAGGCAAAAGTATCTGCGTGGACAGGGTAGTGTCCTGGTCTCTTCAAATGATGTTTTTTCCCCAGGTGGATTTTTTCAAACTAATTGACTTACAAAAATACCTGAACTGAGTGTTGTACCTCATGCATTATAAAAATGTTCATTTCCTCAAAGATGAATGTCCTGGAGGGACCCAGCTTCCAGACCTGCAGCAGCCAGCTGCTTTCCTTTCACTCGAGAACCCTCTTTCATCGCATGCAGGAAACAATATCCCAGTACGCAGGCTGGCCGTGATTCTGCCCGTACTGATTCTTCTTGAGAGAGCTGCTTATTTCTAGAAATCGGGGCTCGTAAAAGGACACAGCATATGTTTGGTTGTGAGCAGATGCTATAAATCGCTTTGAAAAGTGTAAGACTGGAGTGCAGAGAAACATCACAATACTTAGCTGCTGCTGAAGGGATGGAGTCATTCTGCTGCATTGCAGATACACTGAGCAAGACCATCCCTACGATCCACTGCAGTAGGCTGCACACAGTCAGCAAATTTGGTTTGTACCATCCTAACCATGACTGGCTGCACAGAGTGCTTTTTGGTAACAGTTACACAAAAACCTTTGCTTTAACACTTCTGTTTTGTGCTGGTGGTCTTGAGCTGGGAGTTTGCCCTTGGATCAGTGAGCTGGTTTATCTCAAGATGTACTGTTGATCTTTTCACACTTCATTTTCTGCATCCTGCAAGTTGGACAAGTGTGAGTCACCATTATGTGGCACATGAGTTCATGGGATGCATTGCATTATTCAGAGTACTGCGTTGGTTTGATAAGTTCCACTGTCTTAAGTTCCTGTGACATCTATCTTGAGGACTCCCAATGTATTTTGGAGAGAAAAACAAGTGCTGAAAACACCCAGGCAGTGGAGGGGACAATGGTCTGGGAGGAAGCCAGGGCAGGTTATAGAGCCAGAGAATGGTTTGGGTTGGAAGGGACCTTAAAGACCATCTAGTTCCAACCCCCTGCCATGGGCAAGGACACCTCCCAGTAGACCTAGACCCTTATCTCAATGGCGATTTTTTTATTATGTTGAGAACTGACTAATTATTCTTACCTTTTATTCCTGCCTTTTATATGGGAAGACCATCCCTCTTGTCTCATGCCATTGTAGTTATATGAGGAGCCTTGCTGAATAATTTACGTGGGTTTCCAAACATGCACCAGAGGAATATCTGCCTGTATTGTTCAGGTGCTTACTGGCACCTTTGCATAGATATGTAAGTTAAAAAAGCTGTGCTTATTCTTCATGAACATAAAAACTTGTGAACACACAGGTTAATATTATCTGTTATAGTTTCTGTTGGTTTGCTCAACCTGGCCAGCACACTTACCAACTGACCAGTGCCTGGATCTGGTCTGGAGCCCTTCTTAAATTCTTAAATTTGGCATCAGAGCCATGGTTTGGTTCTGATGGGTTCAGCCATGGCTTTACCTACGGGTTAGAGCAGCAGTTTCATCTCTTGGGAGAGATCTGGCTCTGGTAACTCACTGTTCCTTTTGTTCCTTTATAAGCAGAAGCTGTTAATGAGGTTGAGATTTCCTGCATGTGTCTCCGTGAGCTCTCCAAGCTCCTTTCTGGCAAACATCAATGTAGGGAAATGCACTTCCTTTTCCCTGTTACTGCGTTGTTTTGAACATTCTTAATACTTAGGTTGCTTACAGCCTGTTGGAAACTGCCTGCTCCTGCTGTCTTTGAGAAGAAACATGGTTGTTCCTGTGCCTTTTGCAGATTCTTCTCAAAGAATCTGTCAGGATTTGACCTTTCTAATCTTCTCACTTAGCTAGAGATTTTGTTCAGAAAGCTGGTCATTTTTTAATCTTTCTTTTTTCATTTTTTTCCCCCTTTTCTTCCTGGCATACATTTGCCTGCTGTTAGGCTCTGCTGTCTTTCTGGTCTGCTGGAAATGCTTTGGTGAATGCTATGCTCCAATATAGTAAATTTAATTTGTATCAAATCTTTGTGGATAACTCCCCCCCCTCCCTGCCCTGCAGTATTTTTACCAGGTATCCTTATTTTCTTGCATTTTGCTGCTTTGAAGTGAAACCCAACCGTGGTGGAGTTTTTGTCTTCCTGCAGAGATGCTGAATCTGTACACATTAAAGTCACTGTTGTGTTTCGAGCCAAACTTAGTGCATTGCTCAAGATTCATCTCAGTCTTAAGAAGAAGTTTTAATCCTGTGTCTCTTACTGTCTGATGAGCTGTGTCTGGTAGGGTGTTTTTTGTCATCAAGCATATTTCTTGGTGAGGTATTCCAGTAGCAGAGCTGGAACTTGTATTTTCCCTACAGGCATGTTTGTCTAACACTCTGCAACATAATACTTTGCTTTCCAGTTGGTTGTGTATTGATATTAATTTGAATTACTCAGGCTGATAAACTCTGTGCTGGAAACCTCCTGATTTCATTCCTGCCTTCCTGGACAGCTTCTCTATTTTATCTGCTACTCAATTTAAAATGAAACAGTCCTTGGAGCAACATTCAGTCTGAGAAGGATCATTTCGCTTCACCTGCTGGCTACATTCTTCCTAGTGCAGCCGGAGATGTTGGCCACCTTTGCTGCAAGTGGCATGTTGCTGACTCATGTTCAGCTCATCCACCAGGATTCCAGGTCTTTCTCTGCAAAGCCAGTTGCCAGCCAGTTGGCCCCCAGCCTGTACTGGTACATGGGATTATTACTGTAGAATCACAGAATGGTTTGGGTTGGAAGGGACCTTAAAGACCATCCAGTTCCACCCTCCTGCCCTGGGCAGGGACACCTCCCCCCAGCCCAGGTTGCTCCAAGCCCCGTCCAACCTGGCCTTGAACCCCTCCAGGGATGGGGCAGCCACAGCTTCTCGGGGCAGCCACAGCTTCTCAGGGCAACCTGCACCAGTGCCTCACCGCCCTCACGGTCAACAACTTCTTCCTAATACCCAATCTAAATCTCCCCACTTTCAGTTTAAAACCATTCCCCCTCATCCCATCGCTCCCCTCCCTGATCAAGAGTCCCTCCCCAGCTTTCCTGTAGCCCCTTTAGGGACTGGAAGGCCGCAGTAAGGTCTCCCCGGAGCCTTCTCTTCTCCAGGCTGAACACCCCCAACTCTCTCAGCCTGTCCTCCCAGCAGAGGGGCTCCAGCCCTCGCAGCATCTCCGTGGCCTCCTCTGGCCCTGTTCCAACAGGTCCATGTCGTTCTGCTGTTGAGGTCTCCAGAGCCCATGTGGAGGACTTTACATTTTCCTGTACTGAAGTTGATGGGATTTGTGTCAGCCCATCTCTCCACCCTGTCAACGTCCCTCTGAATGGCAGCACAATCAGCAGGTGCCTCATCTGCAGACTGGTGAAGTGTGCACTCTGTCCCATCACCCCAGTCAGGAATGAAGAGTTTAAGTAGTTTTGGCCCTGTGTGGACACCCGGGGTAGGCACACCCATAGTGAACTGCTTGAAGCTGGACCTCGTGCTGCTGACCACAACCCTCTGAGATCAGCGGCTCTGGCAGTTTTCAAGCCACCGCACTGCTCACTTAACTAGTCCGTATTTCATCGTTGGTCTGTAAGGATTGTTGGCGAGGCAGTGTAGAAAGCATTGCTGATGTTGAGATAAACAATACCCACTGCTCTCCCTTCATCCTTGGAGCTCGCCATGTCATCATAGCAGGCTGTGACATTGGTCAGGCCTGATTTTCCTTTTTGAATCCGTGCTGACTACTCCTACTCGCTTTCTTGTCCTTGAATATGTTTGGCTTCCAGGAGTAGTCGCTCCATCACTTTCCCAGGGACTGAAGTGAGGATCACCAGCCTGTAGTCCTTGGATCCTCCTTCTGGCCCTTCCTGGAGGTAGGAGTGACATCTGCTTTCTCCCACTCCTTGGAAACCTTCCCTGGTCACCATGAAGCACCATTACATGTCTTACGCTCCCTCTGTAAGATTTTAGTGAACCAAACCGCCTGTAACAGGTTTATCCAGAAACGTGGGGCAGGGGGAGATGGGCAAGAAGGGTGTACGTCCCTGCAGCTGTGCTTTTGGGCAGCTAATGGGTGATTTAGGGCCAGAACCAGTGCACAGTCAAATCCCTGGTCCACCTGCCCGAGAAGGTATGTGTCACTGTGTGATACGTTTAAAATGCTTTCTTACCCTGCTGTGCCAGCAAGCACTAGCAGTTCCTGGGAAGGTTTTGCAAGCTTCCCCATCTGTCTGGGCTAGAGCTAGCAAGGTCTAGTGGTTTTGGCTGTGCAGGGCACACATTCCCTCCAGTCTCAAAGGGCTACATGTGCTTTCCTACCATGTGGCTGAAGCTGTTATGTGTACATGGCGTAGTGAATGTATACATGTGCTGCAGATCTGCTTTTGGATGGTGCTGGATTCGCTGTGCATATGGAAATGAAATATACGGAGCATCTGTGGATGTAATCCATGCTGTGCCAGGGAAGGAGGTTGGCCAGGAGCGTGGGCCATGGCTGTTAGCGTAGTTCAGGTAGCCCTTAGTTTCTGACTATGGGTGAGAGGGTTGGTGAGAGGGGAACGCTGCAGGAGTTGGTGGTCTCGTGTACCCAAGGGGTAGTTGAAGTACAGGCAGTTGTGAAGAAGATGATGAGGTGGAACCTGATTCTGCCATTGTCCCTGCACACAAATCCCATCTTCCTTTTGTTTTGCTGTCTTCTGCCAAAAAGAAGTCTGCCTATCGCACGATAAGAGCTATCAGGTGTAGTCTGAGTTTAACTATAAGCAGCTTTTGGGTATCTTTGTTCCTGTCAGCTTAGCTTCTGTGAGTGACAGACAGGCACATGCAATTGCTGCTGCGTCTGCTCCTGACTGTATTGTTCTTTTTTTATAACCTTATTCATGCTCTTCCAGTGCTGTCTGAGTTCAAGATCTCTTGGTCACTAGCAAACAGGAGGAAGAGCCTCAGCGCCTATGTGATTTTCCATTTTGTGCAGGAATTCCTTCCATTTTTTTTTCTGCAGTCAGACTTCTAAACAATATACTGAGATCCTTGTTTAGGCTTTGCATACGTTTCTTGTTGAAATCACAGCTGGGGCATACTGCTTGTATGGCGGTAAAATATGGAGGCTTTGGTGTTGGATGCTTGAAATGTGAAACCAGGGTTGATTTTTTAGATACAGCAGCCTTGGTCATTGTGGTTATAGTTTGGTTCTCTCACATTTGTATGGTGCAATTGCTGAAGTAAAGGGCTGGTGGTGGGGGAATGCAAGTAGTAATGATTAGTACAGTGTCTTGCAGTGGGGCTTCGAGATCACGTTATGTCACTGTGAAAGACTGCTGTGTGCCTGCCTTGTGGTGGAGGTCTAAAGCTTTTATTTTGTCCTTTATAGGGCCAGATATAAGCTGGCTTGTTTCTTTTGAATTCTCGCAGCACTGGGAGTGATGAAAAATCCTCCTGGGTATATATTGGAGTAAAATACTGTTTTTTCTCTCTTCTAGACATGTTGTTGTGAAGACTTCTCCCAACCACAAATACATTTTCACGCTGAGAACCCATTCCTCGGTTGTTCCTGGCAGCATTGCATTCAGCTTGCCCCAGGTACTATATGGTTTGACTTACTGTTTTGCTATAGAATAAGCAAAATCTCTTTTGAGATCAGGATTGAAGATAACTGTTCTAATTGGAGGGAAATGTCTGTGTAAATGTATGCTGCAAGTTTGATTTCTGACAGGAAGAATTCAAGGAGACTTTTACTATAGCTGAAGCAAACTTGCTCATATTACTTTGAGCTATTTTTAGTGCATGGTGGCGTAAAAATACTAGAAAAGCTGTAATTTAACCTTTTAAAAAACATCAGAAGCAAACTATTTAGAAAAGAAAAGCCTAAGCAATGTCTCCTTCTTTCTGAATTTTATTGTTCCCTGGTTTCCTTTGACTTTAAAGGCTTTTTGTTGCTGCGTTGCTCTTTTAAAGATTGCAGAAAGTTTTATTGGCTATACTCGGTCATTGTTAGTATTTCTAGATGACAAGTGCGATGTAATGCATAAAATAGATTTAACTTGTCTCTTCTTAATTAAGTTATTGCATGTTAAATGATGGTTAGAATAAATAATCAATACAATTAACTTCTAAATAGAAAAGTGAATCTTGTAGCCTTTAACTGGCTTAAACAGGGAGGTGCGTGACATGAAACTGTGACAACCGTGGTCACTGATTTAATGTTCTCATAGTTTCCTGCTAGTAACTGGCCTAGAAGTTGAGTCGCTGTGCTGCAAATGCAAAATTTTTTTTCCTGAGCAGATGACTTGGCAGAGGCCCCAAAAATTCCTTTTTGCTTTTTGATGTCTTGTTGAAATTCAGATTTGTCCGTATGAGTGGGTGGAGAGGATGTTATGTCAACCATATGCCTAGTTATGGTTTGTGATGCCCAAACTGAAAAACAGTTATCAGCAGAAGATATTTGTATCGCAGGGTTACAGTAGATGCGTTCATGGTCTAGGGTTGATTTTTGTAGATTCCAGTAGTTGTTGTAAAGCTTGCAGAGCTCTTCTGCTAGGGAATGAGATAGGTTGCTTAACCCTAAAAGGTAACTGTGGTAGCAAGTGTAACGGCTGCTGGCATAGGAATGTTTTATTTGAGTATTCCTGGTGCTAGGATTTGATTTCCAGTATTTCCTGAAGCCTTGGGTAATTGTAACCAGCGTTACGCAAAATGTGTGTTTATCTCCTGTATTCTCGGAGGGTCGGGTAGTGTGCACTTAGGCCCTAAGACCTCTGAGAGAATCTGTTGTGTGTTCATTACACACATAAAGTTCATGCCCACCTTTATTCTGTAATAATCTTAACTCTTAGGCCTAAATACTGAAAGCCATGGAGAATTTTGTATACTGCAGAGCCCAAAAGATGAAGGGCCAGGCAGTGATGACAAATTTCTTAGCACAAAGTACCCAAATGAATGTAGGAATTGAGCGATATCTCTTGCCACAGAGAAGATCCTAACTAATCTTTCTAGCTGAACTTGAGCAGCTTTCCTTCCTGTCCTGAAATTTGGTGATGGGCTTAACCTGGAGGGTCTCAGCAAAGCCCGGTGTTTGCAGGAGTTCTTGCACTGGTGGTCAGCAGTGCCTGGTACTTCAGGTGAAGGTGAGTTTAGGGTATCTTTTGCAGAAGAATTGGAATGTCAAGGAGGGGGCGAGAATTCTTCCTGGCCTTGCATGTAAGCAGTGTGGAAGCAGTAAAGCATGAGATTAAATACGGAAGCATAATTTGTTTTCACCTTCTTGGGAATACCAGTAAATACACGTAAGACTTCCTGCACTGGGCTTTGGTTTATATCAGGTTGATCCCTGTTGTGCCAAGGGAATTCTTTCCTTAAGCTTAACTTCCATCTTGAACCATAAACTTATTGGAAAGGGAGTGTAGGGGGGGGTATTTTCATTTTTTAAAAAAGGTCATTGTATTCCTTCTCCCAGACTTGTTCCTTCCAGATAAAAAGCCAAACATAAATGACCATAAAGTACAACACTTCGAATGCGATCTTACCAGAGCCTTGTGTAATGACGCTTATATATTTTTGTTATTCATGGCTCTCTAAGGCTTAGATATTTGAGAGATGGTGAATACTGTGTAGCCTGAGATGTGGATTGTAAATATACACTAACAGGTCTGTAGCAAAGAGTCACTAGAAAAATACCATTTTTGCATTTATCAAGCCAGAACTTTTGGCATAGTAAAGGTCATAGATTTTTGGTGTCATGTAATTCTTGAACCGTTTTTCATTTCCCATGCAGGTCTGTGCTGCACAAGTCTTTTTAGAGGAATTTAAAGGGACCGAAAGGGTTTGAACAGTTCCATTCTTAGTAGTTCTCTGAACAAGTTTTGGTTTAGGTAATTTTAAAACTAAAGGCATGTCACAACAATTTCCTGCAGCTATTATATACATATAAGCTTTTAAAACGACCGTGGAGTGTATAGTGGCCTTTCTTGCCTGTTGCATTACGTCTTGTGTGATCAGCACCTGAACTTGGGTAGAAAAAGAGCAAAATGACAAAATCCCCATCCAGTATGATAATTTCTGCCTCCATGGTGGTGGGGTGACCAATAACATGAAGGATGTTGGACAGAACAACCTCCTGAGGTCAGAAAATAGAATTATAAATAGAAATGTTTCTGTGGTTTTGACTTGTTTCCTGGTAACTTGGGGGTCTTTGTAAGAGCCTATTGTGCCCTTTTTACTGCTTCTTTAGGTTCTTATGGGGGAGCCTGCTTTTCTGTGAGGGTACTAACTTTGGGTGGGCACTTGTTCTATGCAAGGACAGGCTTTCTGAAGTTTTTGTCTTGTTTTTACAGAGAAAATGGGCTGGACTTTCCATCGGACAAGAAATAGACGGTAAGTCAGACAGCAGCACAGTCCTGATGTATGATTATAAAAGCAGAATTCTGTGTTTCCATACAGAAGTGAAACTGAGTTGGAAAATTTCAGATCTTCAACCCTTCTTCAGGTAATGTGAGGCTCTCATTAGGGAAAGGGAGTTACTCTCGTATCTGCAGGCATTCTCTCTCTCCACATTTTCAAAACCTGGAGGACTATTTTGACTGTTATCTTCAGACATCTGCTAGAATATATCAGCATAGCTCTATATGGGACGTCAGGGTCCACATGCAGATGTGAACACTTAACATGTCCTGGATAGTTTATTCTTGTGGCTTTGGAGAACACTTACCAGCTAACGCAAAACAGCTGTTGTTGTTGAGGGTATTCTTGGCATCTAAATTTGAGTATTGAGAATGGGGAAGCTTTAGTGCTAAGGGTTTCCAAAGCCAGCAGTGTGCTCTGCATAGCTGGAGTGACGAGCTTTGTGAGTAGCACTGATGTTTTCACCAGTAACTGACCAGAATATTCTGCAGTGTGATGAAGGGAAAGGGATGCCATCTTGAGTTTGTGCAAAGTGAAGATTTTATTCCAATTTCAAGTCTTAATTGAGCCTGACGAGTCTTTGCCAATGTTCAAAGAGCAGACTGATTTGTGTCTCTCAGCTTGCAAGCTCTATCTTTCATTCATTCACGCTGGCTCTCACTGTTACCTCTGGTTTATGAACGACTGGCATCACTGTCAGTTATAGGTGTTGCTGTTTCATCTGTCTGTAGCTGCTGGAGTATTGACTAAACTCCTGGAAGCAGTTTGTCCTAGGAGGGCCTCCCTGTACTTTGCAGCAGCAGATTGAGGTAATGGATCATGTCTGTTCTTTTCACAGAATCATAGAATTGTCTAGGTTGGAAGGGACCTTGAAGATCATCGATCCAACCAACAACCCAACACTGCCCAAACCACCACTAACCCACGTCCCTCAGCACCACGTCTGCCCCTCTGTTAAACACCTCCAGGGATGGCGACTCCACCACTGCCCTGGGCAGCCTCTGCCAACGCTTCACAACCCTTTCCGTGAAGAAATTTTTCTTAATATGTATCCTAAACCTCTCCTGGTCCAACTTGAGGCCATTTCCTCTTGTTGCATCGCCTGTTACTTGGGAGAAGAGACCAACCCCCCCCTCGCTACACCTTCCTTTTAGGGAGCTGTAGAGAGCAATAAGGTCTCCCCTCAGCCTCCTTTTCTCCAGCCTCAAGACCACCAGTTCCTTCAGCCACTCCTCATCAGACTTGTGCTCCAGACCCTTCACAGCTCCGTTGCCCTTCTCTGGACACGCTCCAGCCCCTCAATGTCTGTCTTGG
>VZSZ01009850.1:77442-102820 GCA_013398815.1 Ibidorhyncha struthersii
CAGCTTTCCAGCCACTCCTCCCCAAGCCTGTAGTGTCCATGGGGTTGGTGTGACCCCAGTGCAGGATCCAGCACTTGGCCTGGTTGAACCTCACACCATTGTCCTCGGCCCATCAATCCAGCCTGTCCAGATCCCTCTGTAGAGCCATCCTTCCCTCAAGCAGATCAACACTCCTGCTGTCTTTTGACCATCAGGGATTACCCGGGGCAGCCATCTCCTCCCTTTCTTTGACAAGGTTGCTGTGATGAAGCCTGCCCTAGCGGTTGGCTGACTGATGGTCATTGATGTGGAGCCAACAGTTCCTTAGGCCACTGTTTTGCCGTCTGAGGGGTTTACAGTGATTCCAGGGAATTCTCCTCTCATTTGAGGGTTGTGGGCAGAGCTGATGACTGCATCCTGTGTCCAAAAGTGAGGAGGACCTAGGGTGAGAAGTGGTACAGCTGTGGACGTGAGGTACTGTTAGGGAGCTCGCTCCTTGGCTGTTTGTTTTTCCGGCTTCGTTGGTCTCAGTGGGTCCATGCTCGAGTGTGAGATCTGATGCCTTTGTGGATCTCTTTTTGTAGTGACAAAGTGTAGAGTGAGTCTGTTTGCTTCTACACAACTAGATGCCTTTCAGATCTTGCTTGGAAGCCATTTCTTTTTGCTCGCTGGTTTTGTTTTGGTTTTTAAACTGAAGAATAACCTATAATGAGGCGGGGAGACCCATAAATTCGTTTGTTTCTCACCCTTGTTTGGTTGCTGATTGTGTGCCAGCTGCCTTACAGATAAATGCATTTTAGTACTAAAGTTATTTGGGGAAAGAAACACTAATATTCAGCATGATTAGCTGTTAGCAGATTTGTGATTGTACTTGTACTAGACCTTGCTATGAACTTACAAACTATGTGGGAACATGTATTAAGAAAAATAATGCAGTAATTTTGTGCAGAGTGACTAAATGTCATATGACTCCCTGCTGAGTGTAAAGGATTTGTAAAGCTATTCTGCAGGTAGGGAGAAGTATTCATAAAACTAGTGATTTACCCGGGCTCTCTCTTTGTCTTGTTCCCCTAATAATGTGAAAACTATGATTTAAACATTGGTTTTAAATGCAGTCTGCTGCTTAGTGGTACAGTGAAGCTGAGTCCCACTGGGCCCCTGATGCTATGGTAAAGGCTTTCCAGGTGAGTCAGTCTTGTTAGTTTGCCTTTGTGGAAAGGTTGAGTGCCGTGAGTGGATGTGGTTGTCTCGCCTTTGGTGTGGTTCGGGTTCATCAGCTGCCCTGTTTCCATTGGAGGTGCGCAGCCGGAGCCGGGGGCTGGCCGCCTCCACTGCATTCTCAGCACCCGGAGGTCACTGCCACCTTCTCAGCCTGCCCCTCTCTTTCTCGGACATCACAGGTTTTTGGTGCTGCTGGATATTGCTCACTGGACTGCATCCCCTGTGGTGCATTACTGTTCTCCGCTGTGCCAGACATCCCCAGCATTCAGTCCTTGATGGAAGGGCTACTTGTATTCAGTTGACACCTCTGTTCTGTGATGTGACCAGGGACTGATACTCTTTCTGGAAGCTTTGTTTGACAAAGCCCTGAGATAGGCAAGTAAAGGGAAGTAACTGCCCTGGAGTGACCTGTAAGTGCCTCATGTCCAGAGAAGGGCAATGAAGTGGCTGAGGGAACTGGGGGTGTTGAGGCTGGAGAAAAGGAGGCTGAGGGGAGACCTTATCGCTTTCTACAGCTCCCTGAAGGAGGGTGTCAGTCTCTTCTCCCAAGTAGCAAGCAATAGGACAAGAGGAAATGGCCTCAAGTTGTGCCAGGGGAGGTTTAGGATGGATATTAGGAAAAATTTCTTCACGGAAAGGGTTGTGAAGCATTGGCAGAGGCTGCCCAGGGCAGTGGTGGAGTCGCCATCCCTGGAGGTGTTTAACAGAGGGGCAGATGTGGTGCTGAGGAACGTGGTTTAGTGGTGGTTTGGGCAGTGTTGGGTTGATGGTTGGACTCGATCTTCAAGGTCCCTTCCAACCTAGACGATTCTATGATTCTGTGAAGAACTCCTATTGTGCCCTGGCAGGACCAAAGTCCCTCCTTCATTACCTATGACTTGCGTGGTAACCCTGCTGCCATTTCGCTTTGTGAAAGAACTAGTTGATATAGTAGATATACCTCAATTCAGGAAGTGGTTTAGTGTTCCTTCTTTATTCCTATTTCCTGCAAGATCTTTCTTTGACAGCTCAGCTCTCAGGGGCCTATTCTTACACCAGGAAGGACATTAAATGTGCATGCTGCGATGACCTATGTGTCGTCTTGTAACAACTTACGCAAGAGGCAGGCTCTCTTTATTCTCTTAACTTTAACAAATCATGTATCACATAGCGGGCTGGATGCTTGTTTTGACATCACGTCTTCCCAGGAGTCTGCAGGTTTATTCTGGATCCATTCTACTGCCCAGAGATTTGATAGAAATAGTAGGTTGTGTGTGAAGTACATTTCCCATATTCACCTGCTGCTGCTTTATCCTTAGCTGTGACTTCTGTATCAGAGAAGACTTTCTTCTCTAGGTTCAAAGCCAACCTGTAATGTTCCTCAGTCTGCTGGAGAAACATCTGCTTCTGTCCCTTGCTGCAGTCTGGTTTGTGAATTATTAGGGCTGTGTGCTTTGTCAGAGCCCGTCCTTGTGATGAGTTGTGCTGAGGCAGTATCCCTGAAGTTGTGGTGGACCACACTCTCCTTTCTATCCTCTTTCCTCCAGCAGCAACAGCCCGAAGTGGCCCCTTGTTTTTGACTTGATGTACCTGGAGACCTGTAGGGATTAGATGCAATGACTGTGAAGTACCTTCCATGGCACTTTGCTTTCTGCCCCCTTTCAACGGCTGTTCAGTTGATTTGGCATTACTGAAGGTAATTGGAGCATGTTAGGATGTACACCAAGTGCACCTTTGGCGTAGGGGCCGTTCCCTCTGATAGATTATATTACTGCACTTGAATTTACAGTAATCTAACTTTCTGCTACTGAATCTCGACAAGAGCTAGTCAATTAGTTGCTACCGAAAACCAGTTATGACCTCTCATCATTGTTTTTTTTGTTCAAGACTTTTCTTAATGCTTGCTTTTGGGCTTTCTGAAAACATGTCCTTCAAACCATTCAATGTAGATATAGCTATCGTGGCACTACAGCATGTGTGAATTTGCTGTCATTGTCCTCATCCCCCAAAGCTTGTATGGTGTTTGAGCTGTTTTAAAGGAGACTATTAGAGTTTTTAAAGAAATGCAGGGATTTTCAATGGAGATACATTTGCTGTATTTTTGGTCTTGTTGTAGAACATGGTTGTAAGAGCAACAAGGGTCTCTATGAGAAATAATATATTCAATTTTATTAAATACTCGTTCTGAATGGAAGAACATGTATTGCCAAACTCATAGTGTGTTTAATGAAGAATGTGTTTAATGTTGGAAGACCTTGCTGTTCTGAAGTGTGCTGTTTCTTTTTCTTTCTTTCTTTTTTTTTTTTTTTTTTAACAGTTTCCTTATACACTTTCGACAAGGCTAAGCAGTGTATCGGCACGATGACAATCGAGATAGATTTTCTGCAGAAGAAGAGCATTGACTCCAACCCCTACGACACGGACAAGATGGCTGCTGAATTCATCCAGCAGTTCAACAGCCAGGCCTTCTCAGTAGGCCAGCAGGTGTGGGTTTGGTTTTGTGTTTTAAAGCTAAGATGTTCTTAAGTAACACGTGCATGCTTGTACTACAGCGATGTAAAGTACTGAATGCCTCGGTGCTGGCTCTGTGCTGCAAAGGACAGCTAATAGGCAGAAATTGTTTATTTTGTGTCCGATTTCTTTATGAAAAGTTGAACCATTGTGACTTTCACTGAGAGCATGAGCAGAGTGGTTTAAAATCTGCCTTTTCCTTATCTAAAGAAATCTGTCTTTCAAATCCCAAGGCTTTGCTGCGTTCTCTCTCTGTTGGGGCCTGGTTGGATATAAGCATGACAGATCCTCGAATCTTTTGAGAAGTAGCTTTTGTCTTCCTTCTATGCAAGATAAAAATGAACACCAGTTTTAATAAAATCTCAGTAACACCTTTCAAGTGCAGTGTATTTTAATGTAACATTTATGTGGACTGGCAGTGGATATTATCTACCTTGACTTCAGCAAGGCTTTCGACACTACCTCCCACACCAACCTCACGGGCAAGCTTAGGAAGTGTGGGTTAGATGAATGGACAGTGGGGTGGCTTGAACACTGGCTGACAGGTAGAGCCCAGAGGGTTGTGGTTAGTGGTGCAGAGTCTAGTTGGAGGTCAGTAACAAGTGGTGTTCCCCAGGGATCAGTACTGGTTCCAGTCCTGTTCAATACATTCATCACTGACCTGGATGAAGGGATGGAGTGTACCATCAGCAAGATTGCTGATGATACAAAACTGGGAGGAGTGGCTGACATGCTGGAAGGCTGTGCTGCCATACAGCATGACCTGGACAGCCTGGAGAATTGGGTGGAAAGGAACCTAATGAAGTCCAACGAGGGCAAGGGTAGGGTCCTGCACCTGGGGAGGAATAACCCCATGGACCAGTACAGGTTGGGGGTTCACCTGCTGGAGAGCAGCTCTGTGGAAAGGGACCCGGGAGACCTGGGAGACAACAGGATGCCCATGAGGCAGCAGTGTGCCCTGGTGGCCAAGAAGGCCAATGGCATCCTGGGGGGCATCAAGCAGAGTGTGGGCAGCAGGTGGAGGGAGGTCATCCTCCCCCTCTGCTCTGCCCTGGTGAGGCCACGTCTGGAGCACTGTGTCCAGTTGTGGGCTCCCCCGTTCAAGGACAGGGAACTGCTGGAGAGGGTCCAGCAAAGGGCTACAAAGATGATGAGGGGATTGGAGCATCTCTCTGCTGAGGAAAGGCTGAGGGACTTGGGGCTTTTCAGTCTGGAGAAGAGAAGACTGAGGGGGGATCTTATCAACGCTGATAAATCCTTAAAGGGCGGGTGCCAGGGGGATGGGAACAGTCTTTTTTCAGTGGTTCCCGGTGACAGGACAAGAGGGAACGGGCACAAACTTGAGCCTAGGAAGTTCCATCTCAACCTGAGGAGGGGCTTCTTTCCTGTGAGGGTGGCAGAGCAGTGGCACAGGCTGCCCAGAGAGGCTGTGGAGTCTCCCCCTCTGGAGCCATTCCAAACCCGCCTGGACACCATCCTGTGCAAGTGCTGGAGGTGCCCCTGCTCTGGCAGGGGGTGGCACTGGGTGAGCTCCAGAGGTCCCTTCCAACCCTGACCAGTCTGTGATTTTGTGATTATATGGCTACTCTACAGACTCCAGTAGTAAAATAGGTATGAAGCGTTTGACTTGGGGATCTCTGAAAGCTGACGTCCCTTTAATTGAGACTTCTCAGCTCTGCAGCAGATGGGCTTCTGCCCCTGCCAATGTCTGTGATAGCCTCTGGTTTGCCATATTCGCAGGACAGGTCGAGATATGTCTCATGGTAGTTTACAGCTTGCAGGGTCTGAATCTTAACTCAGTTGCAAATGTAGTCTTGGAGGGAAGGAATTGCGCGGTGACAGCCTGCTTTTCTCTAGGATGGACCCTAGTTCTAATAGTGATTCTGTCTTTCACTAGTCTGGCACCATTTTTGAGGTGTCCTTGTCAAACTGAAATGCCAAAGAACAAAAAGGTTTGAGCTAAATTCTTCTCCTTGCCTACCACCAATATTTAAAGTGAGAAGAAAGTGTCAATAGATCATATAGAATATTTAGCCAGGGAGAAAAGGTGGGGAAATAGAAGATTTTCTTGAAAGGAGAATTTTTCTTTGATATTTTTCCACTTGACTTCATGTTCTGCTGCTTTTGATACGTTAAGTATGGGACATGAAAAGGACATGTTTGGTGCACCAGACCTTTACAGGATAAAAACTACATGGAATTTGTTGGGTGGTAAACTCATTCTTCAGGCCTCTTTCTCTTCAAATCTTAGTAGCCTTGTCAAAATCCTTTTTCACTTTTTAACGAGTTAAAATCCCCTACTGTTTGTTTTGTTTTTTTTTTCCACAGCTTGTGTTCAGCTTTAATGACAAACTTTTTGGCCTGTTGGTAAAGGACATGGAAGCTATGGACCCCAGCATTCTCAAAGGGGAGTCTGGAGCAAGCAAAAAGCAGAAGGTAGGCTTGCAGGAATTCTTGTTCATTCTGTTTGACTGCAGAGATCCAAGCACTGGTCGGGTCTGGCTACAAGGAGGAATTTGGGTTACTCGCATTTGGAGAAATTGCACCTTTGTTTTATCTGGCTGCATCTTTTGGCTCAGAGAAGGTAATGAGTGTTGTTTCCAGTTTAATGCAGTGTACTTGTGTAGTTGGGAGCTTGGAGTTGCACCCACTAAACTGCAGAGCTGGAGAAGATGCAAGGAAGATCTTTTGGTCTTTATGTACTAATTCATGAAAAAAATCATCTTTTGAGTCTTCCTGTCTTTCAGATATGTAAAGTTTTGATTTTTGTTTTTCCTTCTGTAGAAAGGACATGATTTTATTTTCTTCTTTATTTGCCAGATCTCGCTGAAATAAAATAGTTGGTTTTGAACTAAACGAATAACTTTAAAAAGCCAATTTATTATACCTGATGAGCTTCTGCATTCAGTGATGATAGTTTTAGAGGAGGTGTTGGTATTTCATATTCTTCCCAATGACTTTTGTAGTGGAGCTTTTGCTGCTGTTTCTTGCCCTCTGAGATGTGCTTGGAAATACCTAAGGAGCAACTGAAGTTGAGCCTAATAGCTTAATGTAATTACCTGTTTCCTTCCCTTCTGCAGATTGAGGTTGGTTTGGTTCTTGGAAACAGTCAAGTCGCCTTTGAAAAAGCTGAGAACTCCTCTCTCAATCTGATTGGTAAGTGCCATTCTATCCAGAGACATAAATAGTGCTTGAAGTTTACTGCTTTTCAGGCCTCAGAGACTTGTATGTCTTGACGTCGCTTGACCTAATCCATTGAAAACTGCGTCTCAAAATGTCTCCCAGGTATTTGTTTAAACTAGCAGATGACTGGATTTGATCCCTTAGGAACCTGTCACACCCTTTAGAGAGCAGTTTGTAGATGCTCAGGACTGTCTTAAAAACCACTGTGCTGGGAAGACACCATCCCTCCAGCAGACGTTGGAGCTCTGCAGGGGCTCTACAAAAGTCACTGTCCTCCCCATGTGAAGCTCCAGCACTGACTGATGTACGGGAGCAGTTCTGTGGGTCTCGCTACCATGCTTATTACTGTGGTGTATCTAAAATAGACACAGAGCTAGAAGGAGAAAAGGTGAGTGTGACTTCGAGAGATTCTGACAATGGCAAATGGAGTTAGATGAGTAGAGAAGTTATCCCAAGCACTCTGGACTTCTAGGCCTAGATTGGAAAGGCACTGTGCAACAGTAGCGTCAGCAACTAGTTAAAATATTTTAACTATCAGAGAATATTTTCAGGGACACTAACTAGCCAACACCTCTTCAGTGGAATTTAATTAAAACAGCAAGGAAATAGGAAATTGAGAACTTTTTTGAATGTGCAGCCAAAGTTTCAAAATGAGTGCAAAACTGCTGAAAATGCCATCTCTAATGAGATCTCTCCTTCAAGGAGAGAGGACAGGTTCTGAAGAGCTCTTCAGTTTTCATGACTTCTGAAAGTCCTGCTTTTCAGAAATGGCTGACAGCTGCAAAACACAGCACAGAGGGCTCATTGTATGTGTTTGTTTTAACTGTTTGTACAGCAAGATTATTAACAAAACTGTGAACTTTTTTTAAAAAGAGACAGTTTCTAAAACCTCAAAAAACCAGATCTTTATGGACAATTTCAGACCTTATTAGCAAAGAAATTGGGGGATAACTGATGTGTCCTCCACACATTCATTCAGAAAGAAACTGGTGTGTGGCTGGGGAGGAATCTGGTGTGTTCCCATAGAGCCACCAGCTTGAATGGTGGGGACCTGGACCACAACATGGGCCGTGAGGGCCCCTTCCCTGCGGGTGGTTTCGCGTGTGCCCTGGGACGATGGTAGCTGTGCTGCAGAGCAGGGACACACTCTGTTAGTCTGGCTCTTCCTTTTCTTATCAATGTTATGAAGTGGGTCATACTTAGCAAGCCTAAATTGCAAATCCCTCCCTCACTGGTAATATGGCTCTAGGCATTCTTTTCTGGGTGTGATTCAAGTCCTGTACTCGAACTTCTTTATTTTGAGGGTGGTGGAGCACTGGCACAGGCTGCCCAGAGAGGTTGTGGAGTCTCCCACTCTGAAGACATTCAAAACCCGCCTGGACGCTGTCCTGTGCAACCTGTTGTAGGTGACCCTGCTCTGGCGGGGGGGTGGACTAGATGATCTCCAGAGGTCCCTTCCAACCCAGACTATTCTGTGATTCTGTGAACAGACACTCTTATTTTTTTCTTCTTTTCCTTTCCTATTTTTTCCTCGTCCTGGAGTCTGTGAGGTGAGAAAACAGTTGCTTTTATTGCTGCTCTTCCACAGATAAGAAGTGGGAGGTGAAGGCTGCTGTGAGTGGGGTTCAGTGAACCGGGCCCGCTCAGATGAGCGCTCAGTTGAGTTTTAATACTTACTATTTTTGCTGTAGGCTTCAAAGCACAGCTCTCCTTGACTGTGAATGCTCAGTACTTTGAGTATTTGGTACAGAAATAAAACATATGAGGGTAGCAGCCACTTGGGAAAGTAGAATTCAACTCATTCAGCGTTGGGAAAGTAGAAATCAATGCATTCAGCTTGTGGCAAAGGCTGAGTTTTGACACTGCCCTGAAGTGCCATCTTCCCTCAAATGCAAGGCTGTGACTTCATGTTCTGTAGTTGTCTGGTTCGGGTGCTACAGTCACCCCCAAAAATGGGGAGACATGAGGCTGTTGTGTGACCGCATGCTTTGCATCTTACATGGACATTGTTATCTGAAAGTACAGCCAGTCATCTGTACTGAAAAAAACCCCACCAGAGGGTCCGTGGGCTGAGTTGTAGATGACTGTAATTAAGCATATTAACAAGGATACGGGTTTTAAGAGCACCGAATAAAATTTGCATGGGCAATTAGTTCATACCTGTGATTACATGATTACAGCCCATTTAGTTTTTACCGTGTTTGGATAGGACAGCTTGAGGTGAGTATTAACATAATCCAATTTATTGCATCAGAGCAAGCGGTGATATTTTACCGGGTTAATATTCAAAGCCATATAATGACCCGTGATCTCCCTCCTAGTGTGTATAGGCGTGAAGAGTGGTGCTGTGGGAGAGCTGATGGATTGGAAACAGGGACCTTCACTGTGACTCGATTTCATTACCTGCAGAAAAGACAAAAGCGTTGCTTATGCCTCAGTTTACTTCTGTCAGATTGATGCTTTATTTAATCTCCTCGTTGATCTGAGGCAGAGCTACTTAATGTGCTTTGTTAGTCTCTGGAGAATTGTAAAGTTGTGAATAATTAAATTCTGAGAGGAGATAAAAGTAAAGTAAGTGTCACTGAGCACTGCCTTTATTTTTTTCAATAGAAAAGGATTGTGATCATTTAAAAAAACCCCAATTCTATTTCTTCTACTTAGCATAAAATCATATGCTGTAAAATCAATGGATGATGTTTTAATTCAATCTGCAAGAGTTTTATTGTGGTTGGATGCAGCCAGAAGGGGGGGGTGTAGGCTAAGCTCTGTGGGAAGAGGAGCATCCCTGGCGGAGCGGAGCGCCTGATCTGCAAACTGCAGCGGAGCAAGGAGGCAATAAATACACAGTAATCGGTGAATCAGCTGCTCCCTGCTGCCCTGCATGGTACGATGTATTACTGCAATATGTTCTGTGTTCTACCGTGTTGTCCCTAATGTCTTCGTTAGAGGCGTGTTCTTGTTTGTTGGGTTTTTTTTTTTGCTGCTGTTGTAACTGAAGTATGGATTCCAGCTCTGTTTAGACCAAGATTAACAGCAGTCTAATTCAGCTGACACAGAACTCTTATTTAGTGTATTTACTGGACTTCTAGATGTTACTTCAAGTTGAGGCGGATGATGAGTTATCTCTAGAAGAGGTTATGGAACAAATCAACAAATGCACAGTTGTGGTTTGCCAGGACTGGCTTTTCAGAGGGGATTAATGGTCCCCAGGCCAATCCTGTAAAGCACCATGTGAATGTAAGAAAATACAAGACATCAAATTTCTGCACGAATCAAGGATAATCTTCAGTCTTTACTTTCTCCCTGGGTTTTTATCTTACTGTTGGTTTCGCTGGTAGCTAAGCAAAGTGATGTTGCAGTTGTTTGGCAGTGTTGATCTAGCTGATAAGAGTGTCAGTGCTTGTTTATAAATACCCTCGAATAAACTTAAGGTGAGACTATGTGGATTTGATGGCATCTCAGCAGTATTTTTATAGGAGTGTTTATGCTTATTGTCTACCTCCTAAATGCCCTGAGTACTTTAAAGATTCTCTGAAAAGGGAGTAAGGAGCTCTGTAAGACTAAAACGCAACGAAAGGGAAAGGCGGAGGGGTTACACCATTGCGTGGAGACTGCAAAACCTGTGCCCAGGGGATCCGGCTGAACTGGAAGTAGCTCTACAAGAGGTTCTGAAACAAACAGACAAAACGAACCATGTTGTTTTGCCAAGATTGGCTTTTACTCTCCTGAGCTGCTCTGTTATCTGAAGACTGGAAGATTGTGAATGCGCTGTCTGTTTTTAAAAGGATTCCCGAGAAAGTCTGGAGAGCTACAGATCATTGAACCTGAAATCTGTACAGAAAAAAATCAACAGAAAGTGTAATAAAGAATCAAATTAGTGGGTACCTGTATAGAGATGATACGCTGGGAAGGGGCAGCCTGTCTTCTGTAAGAGCAGTCCAACTTCGTGATCCCATGGGAGTTCGTTACAGGAATCGAGGTGCATGGGGATAGGGGCTGAAGGTTTTCTGCTGGCTCAAAGCTATTCCAGCAAAGTTCCTTATCAAAGTTTCTTTAAAAAGAAACTAAATAGAGCTCTGTAAGAGAGAAGATCCTTGCATGAGTAGGTGAGTGATGAAAGGGTAGAAGTAAGTAGCCAGTGCCAGTGGAGTTCAGCATGAATCTTGGCTGGGGGCTTTGCTTTTCATTATAATTATTGGATAAACTGGAAAAAAGACTGAGTAATGAGGTGACAAAGCTTGCTCTTGCAGAGCTTGGTGACTAAGAAATAAAATGGCAGAGGAAATTTGATATAAATAACCTTAAAGTGATGTGTGGGAGGAAGAACACTTCTAACTTTGGTCAAAAATGATTGCGGTTTTGGGCCCAGATCCCAGGTGTGATTGTTTCAGGGAAATGCTGGACCCATGCTGGGCGGCAGCCTGAGCCCTGTTAAAAATCGCTAAGCACGGCCATTAAGAATTATTACACCTTATTAATAAAGGAATATGAATGAAGCGGAGCACGATTTCGTACCTGTGTTTAAGAGAAACAAACCACAGTGTGTGCGGTTCTGCCTGTCTGTCAAAGGACGTAGTAGAGAGAGAGAAGACAGAGAAGAAGGGTGCTGAGTTGTGGAGCAGCTGCTGCATGAGGAGGGAAGAACAAGTGAGGAGTGCTCTGCCTGGACAAGGCACCACTGAGGAGGGTGCAGGACAAGCCTAACATCATACCAGGAAGCCTGGAAGAGAGGGGACACTGGTGCTCTTTACTGTCTTTACAGGTATTGGACTTGGGGACCATGAAGTGAAGCTGGTAGGAGCTGGCTCAGACACTCGGAAGGAGGTGCAGCCAGTAGACATGGTGGGCTAGATGCTGGAGGTCACTCCGGGTGCTGAGTTTACATGGGTTCGAGGGGACCCAGGTAAATTTGTGGCAGCGAAATCTTCTGTGGATTCTTAAATACATATGAGCAACAACTGGCCTGAAAAAATATCTGACCTGGATGGTTGGAAGGCTGGGAAAATAGTTCACTATGTAAGCTGAGTCTCTGACTGCCCTTGTGTCCTTGTGCGTTCTCCTGGCTAACGTCTGAAACTGAACATCCAGTTAGCTGGACGTGGGTCTGACCCGGTAGAACTGTGCTGGTGTTTGTACTTTGGTTTGCTGTCATTCTGCTGTACTGCGTGTCTGAAACAATTTCTTTTTGTTTCTTTGCAGGTAAATCAAAGACCAAGGAGAACCGCCAGTCAATCATTAACCCAGACTGGAATTTTGAGAAAATGGGCATCGGGGGCCTTGACAAAGAGTTCTCAGATATTTTCCGACGAGCTTTTGCTTCTCGAGTTTTTCCACCGGAAATTGTGGAGCAAATGGGTGAGTATGATCCTGAGAAGTATGGCCGGGGTGTACGCTGCCGGCCTGTTTCTGCTTTGTAGAGACAGGGTGTCAGCTAGCGACCTAATGACACAATAATGTGGCAGTTGCTTAGGGATCCAGTATACTAACAAAGCCTTTTCTTCTCCTGTTGTTTCCAAATGTGTTTTGTAGTCTTGTTCCTTGGCTAGAGAGAGGGACAAAGAGACAACAGGAATACTCAACACTGTACCTGAAACATCTGAAGGGATGAGATACATGTTTTAACTGAAGTGAATACTTTGCTGTTGGAACTGAAACGCTCCTGATTCTTTTGAATGCTTCATTTATTCATTGCAGCGAGACCGTATGCTCCTATTCCTGACTTACTGGCACTGGGCTGTCTGTATAGGTCAAAGGAAATTGTCTTAATGATCCTGCCTTGTAGATTAAATGTCTGTTGTCCCGGCAGTTGCACTATAAACCTATACCCTTCTCACAGCGTTAGCCCAAGAAATACAGGATCTTGTGTGATCTGTGCTTGGTCAGATTTGAAGCGCTGGAGAGGATGGACAGGCCATGGCACGTCTTGGAGTTTGTGAAATAAAAGCACAGATTCTAAATATAACTTTTTTTTTTTTTTTTAGGGTCGGGGGAAGGAAAAGCAGTCCCATTACTTTGTAAACATGTGCTGGCAGGCAGATAAATGGTGCTGGCTTTAATTTTTAGTAAGCAGTATGCAGCTGCAGGTATCTTATTTTGTCACGTAAAGTGGCTGGGGATGTTATAGCTGGTCCTCGTTCTCGAAATATAATCTCTGCGGGTTCGTATTTAAACTTGGAATCTGTAGTGGTATAATTTCTGTGTATGTTTATATTTCTTGATCCACCTTCCCTCTCCCCACAAATGAAGCAATCAAGATTTTGATTACAAAACAGATTTTCATCAGAAGATACCTCCTGTTTGTGTGTGACTGTGTAAGTGCGTCCGTTTCCAGTGAGTGTGGAATTGATATTAGAGTAAACTTCCCTGTGAGGTGTGTTAGGTCTTTTCTTAGCCATTTGAGCACTTATGGAGAAACACTGAAGAAACAAACCCTGTAGGCTAAATGCAATTAGCGCATGATTCTCTCTCTCCTGCCTTTTTACGTCATATCGATCTGATAGCCGAGGCCTTCTGGGGGCTGATCTCGGTTCTCTTGGCTTTTGCAGCTGTGAGCAAGTCATAACTTCTCTGCCGAGAAGATCAGACGCTTGAATTTGTTAAATATTTAGTTGCTCTGCTGAGAGAGGAAATGAGAGAAATGGTGTTGGCTATGGAAAGAAAAGCTTTTCCCTCCACATTGTTGTGTCCAGTTGAGCAGTGTTGCTGACAGATGGGCTTGGGGAGGCACCGCATCCCTTACTTGAAATATTTTTACCTTTTGAAGCAACTATCATATATATATATATATATATTCACAGCTGCAATGCAGAGTCCTTAGTTGTGACCATATGTGAAGGTAAAAGATTTAGACTTTGGGAATTACCAGTGTCACCGGATTGTGATGAGAAACACGTTAGTAGACTAGAGATAATTAGAGCTTGTTTTTGTTTTGCTGTAGCTTCACCTATTCAACTTCCCTGGCTGCGTGCAATCTGGCAGCGTGTTAAGCAGTCGGGTGTCAGACTACCGTTGCATTCCCTTGGTATCATCGTTAGCTGAATTAAGCTGACAGCTGGGCACTCTGTGGTAACGATGAGCAGGAGCTCACTTTGCCATGGAGGACTGACATATCCATCACATCCCCATTGGGTACCTCTGGAGAAGGTGGTGCCATGCTGACTGCAGAGGGAGGTTGTGGAGCTGCTTTGCGGGGTTCCTCTTGTTAATTGGTATTGCTTAATACAGGAAGAAAAAAATTCTCTGAAGGACCACTAGTATTTTGATTACCCTGGGCAATGAATTAAAGGTGTGCCATATTATTTATATAAATATATATACCCTTATCTGTGCGTGTTTACACACATACTACACAAAGAAACATTTTTCTGGTAAGAAGTTAGACTCCAAACAGAGCTCTCCAGCTCTCTGATTAACCCTAGGGCTAAAGAGCTTATCTGAAATTTGAAAAAACAAAACTTTCTGACATTCATTTTCTTTGCCTTAGTTATAACTTGCTCTTAACTATATTTCAGATCTGAAATGTCAGCGTGACAGCTGTTCACCTTTGTATATAATTTATTGGGAAAGGAAAAGAAAGAATTTGCTTGCTATCTGGTGCTCCAGTGCTCGCCCAGTTCTGGTTTTTGCCCACTGCTTATAGACTGCAGCTTCCATGCCAAATGCAATAAATATTTCTGTCCCGTAACTACACAGAGGCTGTATAGACCCTTCAAAAATTGCTTGCAATTTGTGTTTGGTTTACCTAACTTCCAAGGAATGTTCTGGGTTTGGAGCGTATAAATCAATGTTAGTTAACCATGTCATCCAAGGGTGCAAATACTACTCTGATGCTACAATCTTTGGTTTATCCAAGAAAAGAAATCGTAGATCAACTTCAGCTGATCATTAAACCTTGCCGTGGCTCCCTGCTGCCCTGGAAAGGGGCAATTGGCTTTTCCCTACCCGCACTTTCCCTGTACGTGTGTCTACCACCTATGCTATGCCAGCTTTGGGCTTCTACGGCTCTGCAGAGTGCTAATATAACTGGAAGCAAAAAGTACTGCTACTGAAAAAAAAATTGATAGGGTTAGCATTCGGCTAGATCAGCTCGCTGATGGGCTTGGTGTGCTGTGACTGGGTGGATGCTGGGGGCGGCAGGAGGAAGGCAGTGGGCGGTCGGGGTAAGGGCACTTTTGAAACACAATGCGACCTTCATCAGTTTAAGCTGATTGCTTTTAGGGCTACAGTTTCACTGTCATTTACTGGAGGTTCTTTAGTAGTACAAACATTGGTGATGCTGTTGTCTGTCACCTAATGCTTGACTGGCAAATGGAAAGAAATCCTTATCTGGATGAGGACCGAGGAAGGTGTCCTGAACGAAAGGGGCGCTCCTTTAGTATGCCATCCATGAGGCCTCTCTGTCCTGGGAAGGAACTTCATACTTGCAGGGTGCTGATGGAGGTAAGACAGCAGCTGCTTTTGGAAGGACAGCCCTATGAAAGCTGTTTTTAGGGAATTGTCCTTTTCAAGCCCTCTCTGGATCTCTCTGACGCTCGTAGCAAAGCTGTGCAACATTGCGGTGAACTGCAGGTTGGTTTTGGTTACCTAGTTCAAAGCATCCTCTTGCTCAAGCAAAAGTGCCTCCTTTTATTTTATAAACATTACATTTTCCTAAACTGTTCCTGCAGATAAGCCCTTTCTTCACAGCCATGTTAAATGCTATTTTTTCTGCTGAGACTTCAAATTCAACTCATTCAATGGCTTGTGCCATTGTCTAACATTAAGATTGCTGAAGACTTAGACCACTGTTCTCTCTCTCTTCTCTCTCTTTTTTTTTTTTTTTTTTTTAGTCCTGACTTCCAACAGCTATTTAGCCATTTGGACTAAAGTATTTGATATTTGGTGCCTGGAGCTGTAAATTTCAACAAAACTGAAAAGCATTTTCTCAGACCTGAAAAGAAAATGCTAGCACTGAGCTCTTGTTTTTGTTTTTAAAGAACACTCTAGTGTCTCCATGCATTGAAACACAATCTTGACTTTCAGCAGGGAAGTGATTTTGCTGACTTACGTGGCACATTAGTTGTTGTAGAGGCCACTGAAAAAGCAGATTCTGTATGTACGTGGTGTAGTTATGGTTTAGTAACGGGTATAGAAATGTTTGTTACAGATCATGTTCTCTAAGAGATTGACTTGGAACCCAAATTCCCCATCCTCTCCTGTCACCATCAATAAGTAGGTTAAATCGGTCTTTACAAAGTGATTTCTATTTCCTGGTAACCATCTTAACTTGTCATAGAATCATAGAATTGTTGAGGTTGGAAGGGACCTTTAACATCATCAAGCCCAACCATTAACCTAACCTGACAAAAACCACTTCTAAACCATATCTGAGAGCCCCCCTCGGGCTCTGTCCTCAGACTTTTTAGGATCAATGGGTTCCAGTGCTCTGTGTTTTTGAAATACAGCTTACTATATAAACGTGAAGTATTAACAAAACACAAGATGAACATTTAAATTAGGAAATACTCAGATACTGTTTTCTTTCTTGGATTCTGCTTGTGAAGTGAAGGCTTGTCTTTTAAGCTTAAAAATTAATACATTAATGTTCTTGAAGTACTCAGATACTATAAGAGAAGAATGATAATGGAAAGAATCTCATCGAGTCTGTTCTTAAAATAGGATAACGTGAATGAAGAATCAGGGTCAGACATGTCTAACCTGTAACTGCGGTGACAGAAATGCCAGAGCCTCCCAAGGCAGCTTATTCCACTGCTCAGAGCATCTTTACTGTCAAAATTTTTCACGTGTTTGTTCTCAGTCTTGCAGCAGTTCATCATATATTGTTCATTTCTTTTATGGTTTTGGATGAGGCTTTTTCATACTTGTCTGTTCGTGTTTCTCTTCAGTATTCTCAAGACCAGATCTCAGTTTCTTAAACCATTTCTCATATCCCTTAGACCACCGATCGTTGTTCTTTCTCTTCCCTTGGTCATTCTTCACTGCTGACAAGTGTGATGACCGAAACAGTGCAGGGTACCCAAGGTGCTCGCCAGTCCTGGGGCACTTGGCAGGATTTGTCCGTGCCTGGCTGTACCTGCCTGTTTAGAATCCTCAATATGCTGTTTTTTTTTGTTTTTGTTTTGCAACATGCAGTTAATTATTCCTACCCCAATTTAGAAACTTGTGCATCAAGTTACATTGTTTTTAAATGAATTTAATCCTGCCCGACAGTGTGTTTGTAGATCTTGGCTTTGTAATGTGCGGATTTAGTAGGTGCGTTCTGTCCCATCTGGGCTATTAATAAAAGCACCACGTACCAGTAAATCATGATGGATCCTTTCTTGTGTGTTTTAAAGTTTGTGGGTTTTTTTTCCATCCACTTTTCGTCTACCTTTAATTTCGTTCAGCCTGTGTTTTTCCTACATGTTTATGAAGATATCTAAGACCTATTTATATCTTTATGAAAGTCTAAATCTCCTCTATTGCTTTATTTGTTTTCTCAAACCCTCTGTGTGTGACCTCCTACCCTCTCCTAGAGGGGAGCTGTCGCAGGCTGATCTAATAAATACCTTTTGGCTATTTCTTATATCCTTGTTTTCTTCTACCTGCTTAAAAAAGACATTGTGCCAGAATTTTCCAGGAATTAAGTAAGTGATAGCGCTATACCACACAATCAGAAAATAGCTGAGAATTAGTCCAACCCCATGGCTCCCTCCCTTTTCCCTTTATAACACTATGGATGATGCTCACTTTCTTCCCCCCAGTGTCTCACCCACCCTGTCCAAGTTCCCACTGACTTTGAGATGATTTCTCTGCGCTCTTGGGTACAGTTCATGTCCAGGTAATCTCTAATACTCTCGTGGGCTGTCTGTTGTTCTTACTCCTTTTTGCTATTCTTGCTCACTTGTCACTAATATTAACTGCCACATAACACATGAAGTCTTCGTTTATGTAAAAAAAGTATTTAGCAGTTTGAACTTACCATTTTCTGCAGTTAACTTTTCTTCTTTATTGAGGAGTGGACCAATGCTTTCCTGGGTCTTCTCCTCCTAATGGCATTATAAAAGGAAGCGTTCTGAAGCACATGGCTCCCTGTGGCCAGTGAGGCTGAATCTGGTCACTTAACTTCCTCCGCATATCTGCGTGTACTTTCTTTGGGGAGGACAGCTAAGAAGTCCCTGATATCTGTCTTTTCCCTCACCTTCTTAAAACCAAGAGATTGACTTCACACCACGCAAGCATCCTCCATATTATAGAGACTCGAAGGAAGCGAAGAAACTCGTAATGTGAGGAGAGGTTGTGCGTGGCTGAGTAAATAGTTGAGGGGACAATTGTAGGAACAGCTGGTCCGCGCTCACAGTGGAGGAGAGTTGCAGAGTTCCCTGCTGTTTAGCGTGTTCATGAATGACTTGGGAAAGGAGGCTGTTGAAATGAATCTGAACTGAAAACTGAGTTGCAGTTGGGGTCTGATGGATGCACCCATGAGTGCTGTGGAAGCTGACCCGTGTCATTGTGAGGCCACTCTCAGTTCTCTTTGAAAGACTGTTGCAATCAGGAGGTGTTCTTGAGGACTGGAAGAAAGCAAGTGTCACTCCTGTCTCCAAGAAGGCCAGGCAGGAGAAGCCAGGTACTACAGGCCTGTCTGCCTCACCCTCAGTCTCTGGGAGGTGATGGAGCAACTAATTATGGAGATCATTTCCAGACAAATGAAGGATCAGAAGGTGATCATGAGTGGTTGAGCATGGTTTTATGAAGTAGATGTTGTGTTTAACGAACCTGATAGCATTCTACCATGAAATGACTAGCTCATGGGATGAGGGAGAGCTGTGGATGTTTATCTCAAATGTATTAAGGTTCTCAACACTGTCTCCCGTAACAGCTTTATAGAAAAAGTGATGGAAGACAGACGAGGTAAGCGGTCAGCATGGTGGACTGAAAACTGGCTTGACTGCTGGGCTTGAAGAGTTGTGATCAGCAGTACAAAGCCCATATGGAGGCCAGTCACTAGTGGTGTATCCCACGTGTTCATGCTGGGGCCAGCAGTGTTTAAACTCTTTGTTAATGACCTGGATGATTGTATGGAGTGCACCCTTAGCAAGTCTGCAGGTGACATAAAACTGGGAGGAGTGGCTGATGCACTGGGCAGCCTGCTCTAGCTGACTCTGCTTTGCACAGTGGGACTGGACAAGATGATCTCCAGAGGTTTCTTCCAACCTCAACTGTTGTGTGGTTCTGCAGAAGGACTTTCCAAGACCTGAGTGACTCAGCAATTAAACAACAAATGGAACCTCATGTTGAGCAGTAAAAAACGAGGTGTGTGAAAATCACAACTTGTAAGATGATGGCTGTGCTGACTTTCCACTTGAGCAAAACTTTGGGGCTGTAGTAGATCTAGAAAAACAAACGCTCACAGGCGCAGAAGAGGTCAGTCAATTCGTACTTGAATTTGGTAATTATTAAGAAGAATGAAATAAACCCCCATAAAATAGAACATAATTATGCCACTGTGTAAACCTGTAATTTCTTCACGTGTTGAATTGCTAGATGCAGTCTTGGTCTTGGCCTTTGTATCAGAAAGGATGCGGTAAAAGTGGATAAACTTTGGAGGAGATCATCAGGATGGTCGGGTCCAAAAAGCTTGTGTACACAGAGTGAATTGGCTTGAAGATCTTCAGCCTTGGAAGGAGAGCAGTGGGAGGGATATGAGAGAGAGGGCTTCAAACTTCTGCATGGCCAGGAAAGAAGAACATTCTATCTTTCACCACGGGAATGTGGAAATGTCATGTGAAGGTCGCAGATAGCAGGGTTGGAAGGAAGGGAAGGGGCTTTACACCAAATGCGCTGTGAGGAATTTCTGCATTTCTGTGTTGATGGCCACAATCACCAGCAGATACTGTGAGGACTTTTGCTCTTCCTTCACGTGGCTGGGGTTGAGGTGCTGGTTAGCAGGCATCATCCCCACTGCTTGGCAACTACAGGTTTTCTCCAGCTGGAAAAGCAGGCCTTGAGACATCCCGGTGACCCTGTTATGTTGATACTTGTTTACTCTGTAATGCTCTGCGGGTAAGTGTTCCATAAGGCATTTACAAATTACATCGTGTTGACTTTCTAAGGAGACAGAAATGATCGAGCTTTATTCCAAAAAATAGAAAATGCTGATGAGATTTATGGTGATTAACACCCAGGTGGGATAAGGCTGTAAACATCAGCTGCTGCATTCAGCAATCCATCCCACAGCTCTGCATAATCTTCATCTTAAATTAGCTACGTTTTTGTAGCTCCTCTGTGAAGAGAAAGAGGCATTTACTTTTTTTTTTTTTCTGCAGTGGTGACTTCTTTTAAAGAGTGGCTTGTTTTGTATATACTTTCATCAAAATCTCTTTTTCTGAGAGTCATGATTTTGTTTGTGTAGCCAAAGGCATTCTGTTGGAAGCCTCTCGAAAGCTGATTTATTTTCATTTTTATCACATTCCATCAGAAATTGATAAATGTCCTGCCATAGCTGTAAATCTAGTTATTGCCTCCTTACATATGCACACGTTAAACTTCTCGCAGCCAAACAAGAGATGAGGAGAAAGCTGTTCTAGGAAGAGCTTAGCGACGTGATTGTCTTCTCTTTATGTTGGCAAGTGATTTGATTGATTAAACAAACCTGGCTATTGAGAGTCCGCTTAAAATAAAACCTTCTGTTTCAGATGTCCCCCTTTGCCTGTCCCAGCTTTGAATGAAAAGCAGAAACAATTTACTTTGGTCTTGCTTCTTGTCGGTAGCGCGTAAATCCTACAGGAAGATTAACTGGAGGCAGTGACGGAGGCTGGAATAATGCTGGGTTTACAGGCTGAGGGGAGGGGGAAATTCCAGCCAGCTATATTTTTTGGGGAAATTTTGTCTGTGTGGCAGGTGAAGTCTGGGAACCCTGATCTTACTCTAACCTGCTTGAAGATTAATGTGCAAAGATAAGCATCGCTCCCTGATGTATTCAGGATCGGTGTGTTACTCTCAGTGTTGATTCCTGATAGGTGCATCTGAATGATACAATCACACCAGAATGCTTTGATTTTAATTAAAAGGGGAATTACACTCCCAAGTAGAAAGCCCCTATTATACTAAAACATTTCTTCTGATCTTTCAAAAACCAAGTGAATAGTGAGAGTTGAATAAATAAACTTCACCTTGTCTTTGGGTAAATGACATTCTGGTTCAAAATAGTGTTTGGTTTCCCTTGGGAACACTAATAATTCTCCCATTCTTACCAGTTTTTATGATTTTCCCTAATATTTTGGGTAGAATGTTTCCCGTATTGGTATATTTTAGTTCCCGTTAACATACCTATTCAGCCTCTAACTGTGTGTCATTAAATTGCATAATTAAGTATCACGTTACAGGAATGACCTTTGATTTGGGGTCCTAATGGTAAGCTTACTGAGTTAGAGATGTCTGCACTGCTAATGATTTGTGTTTATAAGATTCTCATAATAGTATTGACATTTGGGCTTCATTGGTGAAATCAGCAAAGGGGAGATAAACTTAATCAAAATCCCTGTGTGGTGCACAGGATCCCACTGTGATTTGAGACATAACATTTGTGGTTTGTCATCACCTGTCTATTTTAATAAAGTCCTGCTTGTGTTTAAAACTTTAATTTTAGCCAGGTGAAGGTAGCTATACAGGGAAATCTACTTGCGTAGCTCATGGCAATTTTATTTAAAGAGGAACTAATTACTTTGGTTTCAGGAATGTTCTTCCACCTGGCTGAGACCCAGCTCTCAATGTTGCCCATTCAGTGGCAACCAAGTCTTGCAGCAGATGATCAGTAACGTCTTTGATGTTCAGATGTGGGGCAACACACGTGTGTGGTGTTACTTGCTGAAGTCTGAGCGTGGGCTCCCCGACACTGCTGAGCTTGTCTGGGTAAGGTTTGGTAGTTGTCACGTTGTCTCTGGGAACCTGCTGTGTCCCAGAGTTGGTATTTTTGCTCTAGAGGGGTCTCTGGTCTCATTTAGAGGGGTCCAAAGTCTTATTTCCCCAGAGTCATCCAGTAACCATACCAGTTTGTCTTTTGCTTTCCATACGCATCCAGTATGGGAGATGAGAGTTCAGGTGCAGTGTGTTAGTCCTTACAAAGGGGGGAGTATTGGGGCTTTTCAAGAAGTTGTTTTCTTTGTGTCCAGCTTTGGAGTCCTCAGCACAAGAAGGACATGGACCTGTTGGAACAGGGCCAGAGGAGGCCCCGGAGATGCTGCGAGGGCTGGAGCCCTCTGCTGGGAGGACAGGCTGGGAGAGTTGGGGGGGTTCAGCCTGGAGAAGAGAAGGCTCTGGGGAGACCTTACTGTGGCCTTCCAGTCCCTAAAGGGGCTCCAGGAGAGCTGGGGAGGGACTCTTGGTCAGGGAGGGGAGTGGTAGGACGAGGGGGAGGGGTTTTACATTGAAAGAGGGGTGTAGATATACGGAAGAATTTTTTTACAGTGAGGGTGGTGAGCCCCTGGCGCAGGTTGCCCNTCGGCTGTAGAAGAGCAGCTTCCAGTGGTTATAAGCAGGTTGTACCTCCTTCTAGGAGAGTGATTGTGAATTGCAGGAAAACTAGGAAAAAAAGTGAGGACTCTGTAGTTGTGTTTCTTTTCTGAAGGTGTACTAGAGAAAAATGATACTCTACAGCACAATTTTCCTGCCCCTTTCAGGCTGCTCCCAGGCCTGTTGGTGCACGTGTGCCCTGACTTGCCGGTACCCTTTTGAGAGCCTCTCTTGCTTGAGCACAGTGGAGCTGTCTGAACATCAGTTTGCTTGGGATTTCCCTTCAAAGCATCACTCATCATCGAAATCCTGCTTTGTGCTGTTTGGCTACATAGGTGATCATGTTCCTCCGTGAAAGAGGCTGACAATACCTTTCCTGACATTGATTTGACAGGAATAGCTTTTAATTTATTTATGCCTCAGTCGTTCCTGTGTGAAATTTGTCTTTACTGACAGTATACGTTGTTTATGTTTTTGACTCGTAGATGCCTGAAAGTTGACTAATGAATTCTTCTCAGCTACATCTCTTGGTTTTTGTAGTACATTTTTTATCTGCAGAGAAGCCCTGAAAAATCTTTCAGCTTTATTTTTGTGCTTATTCAGTGCAGCTGTATCGTGCTCTGGGGTTTTGGGAGGGATCAGGTGCTCCTCATAGCAATGTTCTCCTGAAACTTCCATTTCAGGGTATGAACAACCTGAAAGGGAGTGAGAGCAGTGCATCGGATAATAGAAATTATTTTGTATTGAGCAATTATGCAGCTTGAAACTGTTTATCACTGGAGTGAATGGAATTGCAGTTGAGTATTGGTAAGTTAATAAAGGAGCAAAGTACTTGTTCATGAAAGGCAGGACGTTGCTGTGAGGTCTGTGCAGCCATGAGGACTCTGTTGTAAGGGGGGAACTTACCACGTAGCTGAGAGAAGCTGGAGACTAGGAGGGAAGTCATTCCATGTGGGTGACAAATAACTCGATGTGCCCAAGCTCGTTAAACTTTTGATGATGGTAGAAACTGAACTTGGGTCCTCTAAGTCTGAGCTCTGCTTGCTGCTTCTTGGGTTTTGCTTTTAATGTGGATCTTAAGCACCACAGGACTCTGGTTGGGTGGTTTGCATCCATAAAAAAAGTCAAACTGCAGGAAGGTAGTATAAAATGAATGCATTATGAATGTCATCCACAGCGTGGAATAGTTTCCACTAATTAATGTATTGCTTTTTTCCTCAAACTATTAATACTTAGAGTCTTCTAAGAATCACAGTATATTGGAAGGGACCTCTGGAGATCATCTAGTCCAACCCCTCTGCCAGAGCAGGGTCACCTACAAGGTTTCAGATAAATTTTCTTGCAACAAAACATTGGGGCTTTTTAATCTTCAAATACAGAGATACCTTCTGTTCCTCATGTATAGTCCAGAGCACACATGTAGGCCTTTTGTCCAGCAACGAGATGGAGCAAGAGATGGGGAGAAGGTGCTACTGAATTCCCGACCTCTGTAGTTAAATGCTTGCATTCAAAGTCGAGTTTTTTGTCGAGGCGGATTCCAAATGTGCTGTGTTCCTGTAGGCTACAGTGGTTTCAGCTTCCCCGAGGTCTCTTTCCCTGGGATGTCCCCACTGGTCTGGTCGGTGAGGATGGACGGTGCCATGCGGTAGTTACTACTCCAGAGGCAGGGCTGTAGGGGCAGGCTGCTGGTGCTGTGTGTGGCCAAGATGGTCCTAAAACACGAGAAGGGCATCTCGAGTCTATGTAGGCTGAGTGCTTTGCTACCTGCACGTCTGTGGGCAGACCATAGGCAAAATGAAGAGATGTAGTGAGGAACTGATACTTTTTATTGTGCTTGAAATTGCGTCAGAAGAAAGAAATTACAGAAATACCTGCTGTGTCCTAAATGTTGAAAATAAATTTTTTTACTCGTAGTTTTGTGTTTACTCTTTGGTCTTCAACATCAACTGGAAAGTAGAAAAAGGAGGTCTGCTGGAAACACAAGGATCTAGACAAAATAAATTAAATTATTTCTCTCTTCTACTTCCTCACCACTTTGTGACCAGACAGTATCCAAACTTGCTCTGCTCCTGAATCTGTCTTGTACCTGTCTTTTAAACTGAGCAGTATATAGCTCCTGTGTCTTTTCTTCTCTAGGGAACTTCTATTTTCCTTCACTGTTTTTGTAGTTAGATGCCTCTGCTATGAAACTGTGGCTTTCTACATCTTTGAGGCTTTCCCGGAGCCTGGTGCTTTGTGTTTAAAACTTGGTGCCAATACGTGATCTCTGCTCTCCTGTTTCAGGGTTTTCCAACACCAGCCCTTTCGGATCGCTCCCAGGAAAAAGGTTTTGTCTTGATGCCGTTACTCTTTCTGTCTGGCTAGATCTTGTCTAAATGCTGATAGTCTCATTAAATAAACAAAACAAACCTCATCACAGACACGTGCTGGTACCGTGAACTCTCAGCACAGCATAAAACAGAGCATGAAATATTTGGGCATAAGGATATTCAGACAGTTGATAAGAGAGATCTGGGGCTCACAAGCTGTATATCCAGAACTCCATGAATCCTTCAGGGAAACCTTTCTTGTTCGCACTTGGGAACCTCGAATCAGGAGTTGTGCGCACACTTGGGGAACTTGTGCCCGTGTTGGCTGGGACACGTCCCGCATTAGCTGTCAATAGTTGTGCCCTCTGCTTCCCTAGAGGAGAAAATTTAAATGCCAGTGCTCATGTGCAGGGATCAAAGTCCTGGTTTTTGAATAGATTACACTTTCAGGTCTTTCTTAGTTACAGGTCAAGCTTTTGGGGCCTCTGATGATTTTAGCGGTTCTTAGAAGCCTTTTTCAGTTTTCTCGATATTTGTCCTATAAACCTGGAATCAGAACTAGATGTAATTCTCCCTGCAAATGGGGAGGAATAACCCCATGCATCAGTACAGGTTGGGGGTTCACCTGCTGGAGAGCAGCTCTGTGGAAAGGGACCCGGGAGTCCTGGGGGACAACAGGATGACCATGAGCCAGCAATGTGCCCTGG
>VZSZ01009850.1:102876-147424 GCA_013398815.1 Ibidorhyncha struthersii
GGGCTACAAAGATGCTGGAGCATCTTTCTTATGAGGAAAGGCTGAGGGACTTGGGGCTTTTCAGTCTGGAGAAGACTGAGGGGGGATCTTATCAATACTTATAAATCCTTAAAGGGCGGGTGCCAGGGGGATGGGAACAGTCTTTTTTCAGTGGTTCCCGGTGACAGGACAAGAGGGAACGGGCACAAACTTGAGCCTAGGAAGTTCCATCTCAACCTGAGGAGGGGCTTCTTTCCTGTGGGGGTGGCAGAGCAGTGGCACAGGCTGCCCAGAGAGGCTGTGGAGTCTCCCCCTCTGGAGCCATTCCAAACCCGCCTGGACGCCGTCCTGTGCCACTGCTGGAGGTGCCCCTGCTCTGGCAGGGAGTGGCACTGGGGGAGCTCCAGAGGTCCCTTCCAACCCTGACCAGTCTGTGATTATATGGGGCTCATTAAAGCCCGATACAGGGGTAGAAAGTTAGGCATTATTACATGATATTCCTCCTTTTCTCTTTCAAGAATCATATTAATGTGTTTGATCTATGTCGACACTGGGAGCTCACCACCAGCTGAGTAACTTTGAGGATCTGATGCTTCGTTTTCCTTACATACCCGAAAATTAAACTCCACTGAAACTCTTCTGTGAAGGAAGGCTGCCTTTGTGGGCACTGTGTCTCCCTCTGGGAGCAGAGAGAAATGAACCGGATGCGGGACGTGCTTGTCCCACATTGCTGGTACATCTTTGCTTGGTGTGCAGGGCCTGTGGAGATGTAGAAAAACTATCCGCAGTCCCTCACTACCTGGGGGTGATCAGCATCTCTAGGTGATCAGTATCCTGTTGGTTTTGTTGAGCTGAAGAGTGTGTTATTCAACTGTTTACCTGGTGATCTCTGTTGCTTTGTACTACTACGCAGAAGTTATAATTCAGGCTTTCAGTCCTTAGCTATTAACTTTGCATGCCCAATGCATGAGAGAGCACTGATGCTGCTCTATGGATTATTCTTCTTGGCTGTTGCTGGATCAGTGGAACAGCTCTGATCCAGCCTGGCAGTTCCATGTTTGAATTTCGCTGATAAAGGCACGGAGCAGAGCTGAGGCTGACGCACATCTCTGCCAGCTGCCTGTAAGCAGTAATTCCCTCTTTACTATCTTGCCTTTTTCGTCATGAGCCTGCTCTTTAAACTTGTTCGCTCTTGTTCTAGGCTGCAAGCATGTGAAAGGCATTCTCCTGTACGGACCTCCAGGCTGTGGTAAAACACTTATGGCGAGACAGATTGGCAAGATGCTGAATGCCAGAGAACCAAAGGTGGTCAATGGTCCAGAAATCCTCAATAAATATGTGGGCGAATCTGAAGCCAACATCCGCAAGCTATTTGCTGATGCAGAAGAAGAACAAAGAAGGGTAACGCGAACATAGATAAATAGCGTGGTCAGTATGAATGTGCCTAAAGAATGACCGGAAAGGAGGTTTATAATCAGAAAATTGCTGCTTGCATTAGAAGACTGAGTCACTGCTTAGCTTGTGATTACACTTATTCCTTGCAAGTCATGGAATATTAGTGTTCTACACATTCACACAACGTCAGTTGGAAAAATAATCTTAGCACCTGAAAAGGTAGCTGCTCTTCTCACTAGCTGTGCTGAAGAGAGACAGTTTGTTTAAATTCCATGCAGAGTTATTTTAAAGTGATACAGTAGGGCCCGTCCTGCTGTTACATGATTTGTCACCCACTCAGAAAGTGCTTAAAAGTAGGATTGCAAAAATTTTTGCTGTTTTTTTTCCTGGGGGAGACATAATTGATCTATATGGATTTTTTTGCTACTAAATACAGGTGGTACATAACCACCATAGCATGGGATGAATTTCAAATAAGCTTTCATGGTTTCAGGTTTTTGGGTTACAGGATTATTACTATAAGTATATTATAATCCTTGAAGTGTTGTAATGGACACATCATTAATTTTTCTCATCCATTAGTTTTCTGCTGAGGAATAGTGTCTCGAAACTAGAGAGTATAGATCCTTGAAACTGGAAGGGGAGGTAAAGATTCTGTTTTTTCCAAACTTGCTTTTTTATATCCATTACTTCAGCTGGCTGTCAAAAGCCCAGTCTTTTATTTGAAGGTGTAAATACTGATTTCATGTGTGCTATGGTAATTTTTCTCTGCTCTGGATCACTTAATCTTGATAAGATTTTCTGGTAAAGAAAACACAATTTCGGGCAAGTCACAGTTAAATATAGGGAAATCTTTTCAGAAGACACTAACAAAGGACATGGTATCCCTTAATTTTATTTACGCCTAACAAGACTGCAGATTTTGCTAGTGGCTTGAAATCATTTAATTTTCTTCTGAAAAGATTTACTGATCAGTAAGTCAGCTTTGCACAGTAACCCATACAGACGTAAACAATCTCCTTCTCTCTGGCTGTTGCAATATAACTGAGAGCCGTGAGCTTCTTTTCCTTTGCAATAACACACCTGTTAAAATAGACTTGATATTGGCTGGAGGGGATGGTCCTGATGACAAGTTGTGAGATTAAAAAGGTCTCGAAAAGGTTGGTATTGTAATGACTTGTGTCTGGGGCAGATTGCCAGTGACAGCACATTCACCCAGTGCTAACGTGGGCTCCGCTGGCCACAAAAGATGTTTTAGAGGTGGAATTTGAAGGGAAAAAGCTTAATAATACGATCACAAAAAGTATCCTGTTCTCTTACCAGCTGCAACTGCTTCACCTTTACGTGAACCTGGAAATAAGCAGTTCTGTTCCTGATTGGCACTGAACGAATGGACTCCTTAAAAATATTAAGAACAAAGCTACTCTGGCAAGCTGGATATTTGCTAACTTTAGTACAACCTGGGGTATTCCCCACACTGGGTGCCTCCCTCCACAGATGTGCTTTGTTCTCCGTTTCCCTTTCAGAGGGCATCCCCACATCCCGAGTACTGCGACCCTTTGAGCTGTGTATTCCCGCTTTGGGCTTGTGCTTTTCTTGTTCAGTCTAGTCACCTTCCTTGAAACACTGTGGCTCTTACCACTGTCAGCTCTGAAGTCCTATGTTTGGGCAAAGCCCACCAACCACCCCCTTTGGGAGCATGGCAAGGTGCTATTCTGGAAAGGGGTCTGATACGTACGTAACATGCGATACTGAAAACACTTGGAGGTATCAATGTTCTGTATCTCTGTGGCTGAGCTTGTTGAGAAGTTACTGTTTTGTTTGGATTGCTTTCAGTGATGACATGTGGCATTCCTGACGTGTTTTTCTCTCCGATAGCTTGGAGCAAACAGTGGTGTGCATATCATCATTTTTGATGAGATTGATGCAATCTGCAAGCAGAGAGGAAGCATGGCGGGTAGCACTGGAGTCCACGATACCGTTGTAAACCAGTTGCTGTCTAAAATTGATGGAGTTGAGCAGCTCAATAACATCCTAGTGATTGGTATGACAGTGCTTACTTTCTCTGTTACGGGGTCTGGTTGAAAACTGCTGATATTTTGCTCGCTGCAGGTCAGCTAAGTTATTTCTGATGTGGGATCTGTTTGGATCTTGTTTGCTATTACCGAACTTCAGTAGCAGATTTGAAGGGAGATGGTGCTGCAATAGGCTGATATTGCTGCTTTCAACAATTTCCTCCTTTAGCTTGTTATAACAAATGTTTCATATCTTAAGAAAACTTGCAAGGAATTATATGCCCTGATGTATTGGCATAGGAAGGAGTGAGGCTTCTCTAGCTGTGTTGTCTTGTTGTTTGGAAGCCAGGAGCCCCGCAGATACGGTTACAGATACAGGTTTGATCCCTGTTGCCCTGACTCAACGTCAGGGCATGACTTTTCCAATATTTCTGGAGGTGGGTATCTTTTGTCTTTTTTCTTGAGACTCACTGAGGTATCTTCTTTGCTCTGTGGGTGGTATTGAGGAGTTGGAGACCCGCTTAGTAAGCTCGCATAATGCTTATTTTATTTTTAACTTTGAATTTAGGAATGACCAACAGACCTGACCTGATTGATGAAGCTCTGCTGAGACCGGGGAGGCTTGAGGTGAAAATGGAGATTGGTAAGCAAGCTAGTGTACCGCAATACGTAAGCTGACATGTACTTACAATAGTAAAGCAAACGTATTTCACAATGGGAACAATTAACCAGGATGGCATAGGTGCTAAGCTTCATAGAATCATCAGATAATCTGGGTTGGAAGGGACCTTGAAGATCATCGAGTCCAACCATCAACCCAACACTGCCCAAACCACCACTAACCCACGTCCCTCAGCACCACGTCTGCCCCTCTGTTAAACACCTCCAGGGATGGCGACTCCACCACTGCTCTGGGCAGCCTCTGCCAATGCTTCACAACCCTTCCCGTGAAGGAATTTTTCCTAATATCCATGCTAAACCTCCCCGGTGCAACTTGAGGCCGGTTCCCCTTGTCCTATCACCTGTTACATGGGAGAAGAGACCGACCCCCACCTTGCTACAACCTCTGCAGCTCCCTCGGTAATATCACCTGTAAATTTAATCAGCCAATTAAAACACCATTTTAGAGTTAGCTGCGGACAAGCCATTGACCTGATACCAGTTTCTGTCCAGCAGAATGGACAGGTCTGGGCAGGCAGGACCCTGAATCTCCTGCGTGAACGAAAGGAGCCAAGGAATGGCACCAGACTGTTTCTAGGTGGAAATTGTGGAGCTGTTGAACTTGTAAAGCAGGCAAGTACAGTCCGTGAGTAATTTGGGACTTGGAGGAAGCTCAGATCATTTTATTGGCATGAAGAGATAACGGTGACTGTCAAGGCAGGAGCTGTGAATGTTAAAGAACATTGGCTACTGGCTTCTGAAATCAGCAGGTCCCGATTGCTTGCGTCAACAGGACTAAAAGTGGGCTGGAGAGCTCTGCTGGCTGTTTATTCTAGTGAGCTGGAAAAGAACGCTCATGGTAACTTACAAGAGACTTTTGTAATTGGACACATCTGCCTGACACCGGTGCAAATTAAATAATGGGGTATCTGATAATGTATGGTTTATTAAGAAATTAAGCCCAGATCATCTTAGATTCGCGAAAACAAATCTCTGACTTTGCATTTGAGATCAGAAGTTGGATCAGTAAAGATCGTGGTGGAGTCTAAAAGGTGACTAGACTGCAGTGCTCAGTTCTGAGGTTAACAATTCACAGAACAAAGTTGGAATGCTCAGAGAATAGCCTGGGACTAATTCAAAGCTTAATGATCCTATCTTGCAGTGAGAAACTCAAATTGGTTGAGATCCATGTTTAATTTAAAGATTGGAAATGCAGTTTCAGATGTGCAGTTTGGAAGAGCTCATAAAACATTTTCCCCTAACCCGCTACAGATATACAAATATCACAAAAAATTTTCTGTGCTCTGAGCTGGGCACACCGAAAATTGTTAAAGGTAAAAATTCTCAGAGTGTAGGGAGTCACAAAAAAGGAACAGGCAAGGCCATGAGCATTGATTATGGTCTATTTCCTTTCAGTTGCAGAAAATGAGATGAAAAATCATAACATTATGGTACTCGAGTGGCAGGCGAGATTGTAATTGTGTCTGCTGGTCTGAACTGTGGGGAAACTCTTGAAATCTGATCAAGAAATCTGATCAATGTAATCTTAAGAGCTCACTAGGGTTTTTTTCTCTTATCATTAAAGGGTAACGTCACTCTTGAAAGAGCCAGAAACAGGCAAGAGTTTTTGTGATAGCTGAAAAGGGGAGATTTTAGGCAAAAGGAATGAGGAGGTGAAGCTGATGACTACTGAGTAGCCGCAGAGGTAACCCAGGCAGTGAGATGATGCTCCGGAGCTGATGCTGTCCTTGAGTACTGTAGGAAATGGTTTATATCAGACGTTACTATGCACGTAGCTCAGGCAAGATGAGAGGACAAGAGATTCAACTGGGGCACTAGCTGTGGAGCACAGACAGTGTGGATGGTTTCAAATATGCTGGAGTCTTAAGACTCCAAGACATTTATTAGATGCAAGAAAAAATATTGAAAGAGAGGGGTGCCCGTTCTTGGAATAATACACAAAAACGGAAAATTGGGTAAAGATGTTGAACAAGGCCAAGCACAAGGTCCTGCATGTGGGCCAGGGCAATCCCAAGCACAGATCCAGGCTGGGCGGAGAATGGGTGGAGAGCAGCCCTGAGGAGAAGGACCTGTGGGTGTTGGTGGATGAGAAGCTCAACATGAGCCGGTGATCCACGCTGGCAGCCCAGAAAACCCCCGGCATCCCGGGCTGCATCCCCAGCAGCGTGGCCAGTAGGGCGAGGGAGGGGATTCTGTCCCTCTACGCTGTTCTGGTGAGGACCGCCCCCCCACCTCCTTCCCTCCCCACCCCAGAGCACCGCATCCAGCTCTGAGGTCCCCAGGACAAGACAAACATGGACCTGTTGGAGCAGGGCCAGAGGAGGCCACAGAAGAAGTCAGAGGGTGGGAACAGCTCTGCTACAGAGAGAGGCTGAGAGAGTTGGGGTTGTTCAGCCTGGAGAAGAGGCTCCAGGGAGACCTTGTTGCGGCTGTTCAGTACTTAATGGGGGCTTACAAGAAAGATGGAGAGAGACTTTAGCAGAGCCTGTAGTGACAGGACAAGGGGCAATGGTTTTACGCCGAAAGAGGGCAGGTTTAGATTGAATATAAGGAGGAAATGTTTTGCGATGAGGGTGGTGAGCCCCTGGCCCAGGTTGCCCAGGGAAGCCGTGGCTGCCCCATTGTTGGAAGTGTTCAAGGTCAGGTTGGACGGGACTTTAAGCAACTGGATTTAGTGACAGATGTTCCTGCCTGTGGCAGCAGAGGGTGGGTTAGATCTTTAAAGTTCCCTTCCAACCCAAACTATCTTATGGTTTTATGATTCTGTGGTAATATTTTATGATTCTGTGGTCATTGCAAGGTGGGAACTGGGTTTAGGGATGCTGAGGGACTGACCAGATTGCCTTTGTGTAAGGTGAATTCCTGTTATGAGAGCACCCAACTTGGAGGAACCCTGAGGAAAGAAACTAAATGTTACACTTTTTCTCTCTAGTTTGGTGATGCTAATGGTGATTGGTGATGCTAATCAATTTAGTGTAATTGAATGTGCTCAAACGGAAAGCATTGCCAAATATTCTACTTGTAAGAATGAATTGCTCATGGTGAGAAAGAGCCTTTGGAGGTGGGACCATTGAGGAGAGGGAAAGGCTTTGCTGCAGTTGCTGTGCCGAGGCATGGAATGACATGTGTTCTTTTTGAAAATCTCAGGCTTGCCAGATGAGAAGGGTCGATTTCAGATTCTGCATATCCACACAGTACGGATGCGGGAACACCAGCTGCTGGCTGAAGACGTGGACATTGCAGAACTGGCAGTCGAGACTAAAAACTTCAGTGGTGCTGAATTAGAAGGTTTAGTTCGAGCTGCTCAGTCTACTGCTATGAACAGACACATTAAGGTCAGTCCTGTTGTCTCTCACTGGGGAAAAAAAAGGGAAAAAAATTGTTTGAAGTCTTTTCTTGAATGTTTACTTCCAAATGGGTAGTGGTGTCTCAGCATACTTTAGGACATGAAATTCATATGGGCACCATCTTGTCACTGTGCTTTTACATGGTTTGGAATTAAGTCATCTCCTGACCTCCAAGTGGCTCTTGCGTAGCTCAGTGGGAATGGAAGGTGATTGTTTGTCAATGTATTTTGAAGAAAACTGAAAGGAAAGTCTTGAACTCAGTTTATGGATTGGACCCAGGAGGCAAGAGGTGGAAATGAGACCAGCCAGTCGTATGGGAGGGATCTCTGCTGGAGCCCGTGCAGGTCAATATATTCATAAATGATCTATAAAGAGGCGGGGAAAAGCAAGGTTACAAGCTCACAGCTGTTTTGTGGTCATAAAGGTGAAGGCCACCTATGGAAAACCACAGAAGGTATTTGAAAGAATGTGAGTGTGCAAGATGTAGTCAGTGAATTTAAGTGTACACTAGGGAGTGTGACTTCAAAAAGATATAGGCAGTGATAGGGACTGACCTGACCGTTGCCTGGGGTCAAGTTCTTGGAGTTACAATGATCTTGAAATACCAGCTCAGTCCTTATCAGTGAAAAAAGCAAATGCAACATTAGAATCTATTAGGAGAGGTATACAGAGCAAAAGGGAGGCTGTGATTATGCCACGAACAAAATCCCTGGTATATTTGAATCTCTGCAGTCCTGGGACACCCGCCTTGAGAAGGTTATGGTAGAACTAGGGTATGGAAAGGTAGCAGGGACGGTTGGAGGTATAGGAGGGTGTTCACTGGGAGAATGGTTAGACTGGGAGTTCTCAGCCTGAAAAAAACGTGGTGAAGGGTTATGAGAAGTATGTGAAATCATGAGTGGGCTGGAATTGGTGAATGGGGAATGACTGGTTACTCTTTTCTAATACAAGAATGATACCAGCGGGGCCGTGCTCAAAGCAAAGATAAGATGTGCGTTGTGAGAAGAAGTATTTAAGCAGTGGAAGGAATCTTTCCCTCCAAGATGTCGCTGGTGCTAAAATCTTGGTCGAATTCAGGGGCTTGTACAATGTCTTCCATTTCAAATGAGAACTCACTTGATGATCGTCTCAGTGTGCGTAGAGACTTGTAACGTTCTCGGCTCCCTCTGTTCTACAGGATAGTTGCTTTGCTTTCCCAGTGTTTGCTCATTATGGGAGGTCAGTGTGTCTTTAAAGGAGTTAAGGACCATGAAATGTCAGGTTATATTAATCCAGATGCAAAACAGTATTCGATGGTGTTGAAATATGAGATGATTAGTTTGTGAAGAAGGAGGCTGAAAGACGCAGCCCCTTTGCTCTGGTGGCCAAGAATTGGTGTGAATTACTGCAGAGAAAAGCATCAGTTCCACAGCACTGGTATATTTTTAAGTAAAAAGTCTGTTCAGCCTCGAATATGAAGAAAGCAAATCATGTTTTCATTTAATCATAAGTCATTTGGTTGCTTAGACATTTATATTGTTCACACCTCTTGGGAACACTCTAAAGGAAAAATGGCTCTTTCTGCTAATTTTTTTTACAGCCATAATACTTGAAAAGTTACTAATTGTTTCCCATAGCAAAAAACCCCGGACATCAACAGTTTCTAATTTTCTTGTGTTCCGTCTCAAAAAACAAAACAAAACAAAACAGAAAAAACCCCAAGAACAGCACCTCCGGAGGCATTTTCATCCCTTTGCAAGCAAAACATTTTCCTTAAATAATTAATTTTGCTTAGAGTTGATGTTTTTTCAGCGCTTGAAGTTTGGGTGAGTTTGGGGACCATTAGTGTTTTGATATATTCCCTGTTGTGCCAAAATGTCACAGCAGGAGAAGAGAAAATGGCAATGCTTAAATGTAAAAGAGCAGTCCCCTCCCTTAGGCTGGTACGTGATTGACATCTTAATAATATATGTATGTATATTCCAAATGTGAAGCGGCCACGCTTTGTTTTTCTTTTCAAACACTTTGACGTAGTATTTCTGGATAATCTTACTGTTTATTCTGAAGGTGTCTTCAGCCAAATGATGCACTAAGGTATTTTATTCTCTCCTACAAGTACTGCAAAATTTAAAATATACATCATAGGCCTGACCTAGTTTTCAGAAGCACCTACGAGAAGCAAGAGCACAAATTGAAAAACAAGGGGCATTATTCTTCTGAATCATTTAAACTCTTCTAATAATCTGTCAAATTGTTTGTGTGATAAAAATTAAAACATATAACTCATTAAAGGCTAGAAAAGAAAGCAATCCCCCTGTTTTTAAGAGTAGAAACAAGCATAGATCCAGGCTGGGTGGAGAATGGGTGGAGAGCAGCCCTGAGGAGAAGGACCTGCGGGTGTTGGTGGATGAGAAGCTCAACATGAGCCGGTGATCCGCGCTGGCAGCCCAGAAAGCCCCCGGCATCCCGGGCTGCATCCCCAGCAGCGTGGCCAGCAGGGCGAGGGGGGGGATTCTGCCCCTCTGCTGCGCTCTGGGGAGACCCCCCTGCAGTGCTGCCTCCAGCTCGGGGGGGCCCAACAGCAGAAGGACACGGAGCTGTTGGAGCGGGGCCAGAGGAGGCCCCGGAGATGCTGTGAGGGCTGGAGCCCCTCTGCTGGGAGGACAGGCTGGGAGAGTTGGGGGTGTTCAGCCTGGAGAAGAGAAGGCTCCGGGGACACCTCAGAGCCTCTTCCAGTCCTTAAACGGGCTCCAGGAGAGCTGGGGAGGGACTCTTGATCTGGGAGGGGAGTGGTGGGACATGGGATATTGGCTTTAAACTGAAAGACGGAAGATTTAGACTAGATATAAGGAAGAATTTTTTTACAATGAGGGTGGTGAGCCCCTGGCGCAGGTTGCCCCGAGAAGCTGTGGCTGCCCCATCCCTGGAGGTGTTCAAGGCCAGGTTGGACGGGGCTGGGAGCAACCTGGGCTGGTGGGAGGTGTCCCTGCCCAGGGCAGGGGGGTGGCACTGGATGGTCTTTAAGGTCCCTTCCAACCCAAACCATTCTATGAACTTCAGGAATATGTTAATAGTGTTTTAAGCACCTTCACTTCCCTCAGCAATGTAGAAGAGTGACCAGCCTGTACTAAAGATTCACTGCTGTGATACATTTGGCATCCTGTATTTCTGCTTGGTGGGTGAGAAGGGACTCTCTCATTTCAGCCATCATCTGGTTATAGTTGTTTGTTTGATACGGTGTTACTGGCCAGTCTGTGCTCCTGAGGTTGCTGCTTAGGGACTGCGTTACTCTCGAAGACAAGCATAATGTGATTATTTTTATTGCTACTTTTTCCTTCCCATGCTCAAATGCACTGCTCCTTGTTCTGGTAGATCATCCTAGTCAGAAGGGGATGGCTCTGAGACACGTCTTTGATGGTCAAAGTTATTTGACTCACCAATCACCTTGGTCTTAGGCAAAGGTGACAGAGGTTGCTATGCCTTCCAAGAAACTCCTTGAAATCCCAAATTTTTACCTCCTGAGCTATAAGGTCATGTGGGGCCATTATACTCTCAGGTGCTGTTGTAAGACTCGGGTAACTTCCAGTTAGAATTATAGTTGTTTTGGAATCTAGAGAAACTTGTTATGGTATAATTGGGAAATTTGGAAATTATCAAAAGCCTTTCAAGGCTGCACTTTGGTGGAAAAGAATGAAGATCCTTTGCCTCACCTCTGTGCTACTTCTGCCTTACCACGTAACAGTTAGATGAATTGCTTTTCACAGATCAACTTCTGCCCCCTCTCATGACTAATCCCCTTTCTGATATCTCTACCTCCACTTGGGATCCTCAGCAGACTGCACCCGTAGGATTAGTACGTAATAGCCAGTGTTTGTATGCTGTTCAGTGGAAAAGTTGCCTCAAATCCATTTAATTCCTGATGGCTGCCCAAGGCAATCAATATAATTGCCACGTCTACAAATAATCCCGGTAAATGGAGCTGATCCATATTGTGGAGCTGCACTGTAGTCAGTATCACATCTACAGCTGGCTCGACAGTCTACAGACATCGGAATAAAGTCGCCAGCTTTAAAGGCTACTCTCAAGTTGTTTTCAAGAATTAAAAACCGCTTCTGGCCCCAGCGTGAGCAGCTTTGGGCCACCTCCTAGTGGTACCCCTAGTTGTGATTGAGAAATGATTTATGAGAGAAGATTGCAGTAGTGTTGTCTCTACTCTGTTTGCTTCCAGTCATTAGCTTTTACGTGTTGCTGGATGATTTGGGAATGGCAGAAGGGAAAAAGGTGATGCTTTTCATTTAGAAATGAGTGCCATGTGAGCTGAGGTAACTGTAGCTTATTTATTCCGAGTAACACCGGCAGCGCTACCTTGGGAGGGTTCATACCTTTGGTCGAACTGAAGCAAATAAAGACAAAGCAGAAAGAAATCTAATATTTACCAATCCCCCTAAAGTCTTTCTTGTACGGAGAGGAAAGTGCATGGTTTGAATAGAAAACGATAAACCTTCTGAAACAGAGGTGTGTGAATAATTCTTCTTTTTGGCTTAATTGCCAAAGATGGTGTGAGTAGATTCAGAGGGGGGTTAAACCAAACTTTTAATTTGTCTTTCTGAAAAAAGTCACACAACAAAGGAGGCTTCATCCCCTCTCTGTCCAGCACCCAGAAAGCATAACAAAGAATTTTTTCTACAGCCTCTGAATGGAAAGGGTAGTTCCCTGCTCTAAAGGGAACCAGTGTAACTCCAATAACTTTTAGAAATTTAACCTTAGATGAGATCAGTCCCACGCTGGACACCCACCTGAGCCCCGCTGACACTTGGTTTATGTAATCAAGGTAGCACAGCAGCAACAGGGATGGTGCAGAGCTTCCATACTGCTTTTAGCTGGGGGCGCTTCTCTGGAATGTGGGGTCATGGCCATACTCTTCACGTCAGCTTTCCACCCGGTGGAGCAGAACAACTATTACTGAATGACTCTGTGGGGTTGGCTTGGATGTGGTTCTGTGAAGATGGTGATAGCTGCAGTGGTATCGAGCATATGTCCCAACAAATGTGTTGTTAAGAAGCGTTTTTCTTATTGATGCAGACCAACTGCAGGGTTGGAGGTGTGGATGGAGGTTGATAAGGGGTCATGTGCAGTACTGCTGTACTTCAGTGTCTTTTATTGCCTTTATTAGGCCAGCAACAAAGTGGAAGTGGATATGGAGAAGGCAGAGAGCTTGCGTGTGACAAGAGGAGACTTCTTTGCATCTTTGGAGAATGATATCAAACCAGTAAGTAGGCACTACGTGACTCCTGTAATAGTCACCCGGTACAGTTAATGACATAAAGTAGCAGCTTCCTTCTGGGATCAGACATGCAATGGTGCACCGTGGGCTGATGTACTGTGTCCTGTGTTGTGGGAATGAAGATAGGGAGCCTCTTTCTGCCTGCAGTGCTAAGGCTCTGTTTCATACCATTTGTTGCATGCAAGGATCATAAAAAGGAACAAATAAAGAGAGCAACTTGGAATTTCTTCTCCTTGTTATGTGCACACTCTCCCCTTTGGGCTACTTCAGTAAGTGGGTGACAGCTTTAATGTGGACTGTAGGAGGATGTTGAAGACTCATTTTTGAGAACTGTCTTTAAATAGTGTGGATTCAGAACCCATTGGCAACTTGCACTGATTAGAATTTGGTTGGAGGGTATATGGAAAGATGTTTCTAAATGTGCATGTTCCCCACCAGCGTTCAGTCCTTCAAACTGAAATGTTGTGTGTCACCAGCAGGTCTCCCAGTACTGACTGGCTCACTTGAGCATCTTCCACAGACCTGGTCCTGATCACTTTGGTGATGGTTAACTCTTTTGTGTTTTTCTGATGTGATACAAAACTTCTTGGTAAAATAAATGTTCCCTCTCTTAATACAGGCATTTGGAACCAACCAGGAAGACTATGCAAGCTACATCATGAATGGTATTATTAAGTGGGGTGATCCAGTAACAAGGGTATTGGATGATGGGGAGCTGCTTGTTCAACAAACTAAGAACAGTGACCGCACTCCTTTGGTTAGCGTTCTTCTAGAAGGTAAATTTAAGAAAAAAAAATATTAAATATATATAAAGCCTCAGGTGACTTCTTTAAACTATTCCTCTCAGTTGCCCAAGTGGTTGTCTGTTATATCCTGCAATGGTACGTAAAAGAAATACGTGGGAGGAAAAATAGAGTCCGACTCTTCCAGTTTACTTGGGTGAAATTGCTTTAGATATTAAAACTGGATTCTCAGCCTGAGAGGAGATCTGTTCTTGGAACAACAGAGAAGTGAATGTACCCAGTGATTGACCTAAACTTGCGTGTTTCACAGTGCGGACATCTCTAGCTGAGTTAGTTGTCTAAATTTTCTTTGAAGTCACTGGAGAGCTCACCAGTGTAATTAGCTGAACTCAAACAACAGTTCACCTGGCCACATTTAGGTGTCTGCTGTTAGACGGAGGTGGATTGCCCTCCATCTGGACTGTTAGTGACTATGAAGAGTCCAGGAAACTAGTTCCAGTATCTACGTTACAGATATTGGAGCAGAATTTGTTATTTAGTGCTACCCTTTTTCTTTTCCTGATGTCAAAAAGTGTGGATTACCATGGCTGTGTAGCGGTCTGTAGCTTTGAAATGAACCTTGAATAGATCCCCTGAATAACGTGGTGTGCTTGTAGTCAGCACATTGCTTGTATCAATACTGTCTTTGCACTTCAAATTGATTTGTCCTGGGTGGATAGATGGAGATGTGTCTTTGGGCTCTGAATTACTCAGGTATGAATTCAGGCAAATTACAAATTGTCTTTGTCAATATTTACCTGGCATTCATGCTGTTGGCTCCTTTACCACAGTACCTGCAGAAATCATAGTTAGAAGTGACATAAACATAGTTCAAGAAGGTTCTCCGAAATAGACATGTGCTGGTTCTGGTGCAGCTCCAGTCCCACAAAATGTGTAATGCCCTCTTTTGTGTTGCTTTTGTGGCAAATCAGTCCGCACGCACTCAGAGCGCTGCATCGTTTCCTTCATCGGGAGGGCTGGATAGCACTAGGAGTTAATGCATTCCTTCAGCAAATAGAAGAAAAGGTTATTTCAAAATGCAGATACCTCTCAATGAGATTATAAACATCCTTAAAATATCATCCGTGCTGAGCCTTACCAGACCTGTTCTCTCCCTTGTTTTTTCATTACGTTTGTCCTTTGTTTCAGGTCCCCCCCACAGTGGGAAAACTGCTTTAGCAGCAAAAATAGCAGAAGAATCCAACTTTCCCTTTATCAAGATCTGTTCTCCTGATAAGATGATCGGATTTTCTGAAACAGCCAAGTGCCAGGCTATGAAGAAGGTACTTATGCGTCCTACTCTTTTGCTTGATTGCGATCCAATTCTACGTTCTCTAGTGGACAGAGAAGTGAATTACCCTTGGGATTGTGTTTTCTGCTCTCAGTAGGTCTTAAATTCCTGTGCATATATTTTATTTATAAAGTTGAAGGGATGTTTTTGTGGTGCTGACATGAACTGACTCAAGGAAAAGTTCAAGTCTCTGTCGTGGCTGGGTCTGATACGTAATCATGACTGACAGTGGGACAAAACACTTGGTCAGGGATGAGCAGGTCTGGAGCTCTGTCTGCAGAGATGAAGGCAGGAAGGGCTTTAGGGTCGCACTTGGGTAGGATAGATCCTGCCTGAAGGAGACTAGGAACAGTTTCGAGGTGGTAATGTTTAGTTAAATGAGTTTTAACAACTTGGGGAGCAGGGGGAATGCAAACTTGAACGTCTTAAATCATTTCAAGTAGCCAGGAGGAAGGAAGGAAGGAGATTTCGTTTACTGAAGCAAGCCAGCACTAATTCTTCTAGCGGGATGATACTGAACGAAGCATGCGAGTGAAATGTTACTCTACGATCAGCTTGTTGCAGGATTGCAGAGCTTCTAAGGGAAGCAACGTGCTTGTAGCTGGAAGCCCAGTTTGTAATTTAAAAAGGAGCCTTTTAAACTTCAGTTGAATCGGCATATGCCGGAGGCAGACTGCAGTTCCACTGCCGCCCTTACTGCTTACAGTTTAAATCCAAAGCCCCGCAGGGCGCTGCTTTGCTGCTCCATAAAGGTTGATGTGGAGGCTCGATCCGTACCCGAGTAGGTCTGCTCTCTCTGCAGTATGCTGTTAGGGAAAGTAACCGATATCCAGCCTGGGTAGAAAAGCTTCATCATTGCATTACAATTTCAGGGGATTTATGTGTGTATTGTTACATTAACAGTATTGCCCCAGCTCCAAAAAACAGAGGAATGGTGCTCTGTTTTTTTTGTCCATTGCTTACAATTCAACGCAGGGCAGCTGGCTTTTTTGCAAAGTACGTGGGGTAAACGAGCAAAACTGAGCTCTGAATTTGTTGAAATGGCAATGTTTTATTAACTGTAGATAGAGTCTAGTCTCTCAGTACTTATCTTTTTCATTCTCTTTCTTCTTCTAAAGACTGCTGTGTTTAGCTAAAAACACGTCAACAGGTCCTATCATGACTATTGTAGTTTTGCTGCTGAGATTTAACGATGAGTCATTTTGCTGTTTTTTAGATCTTTGATGATGCGTACAAGTCCCAACTCAGCTGTGTTGTTGTGGATGACATTGAGAGACTTCTAGGTGAGTTAGGACAATGAGAGCGAGCTGTGTTGTCTGCTGCGCAGAAATATTGAAATATTTGCAATATCGAAATATTGCAAACTGGAAATGATCTGGAACCGATTACTTCGGGACCCTTGAACCAGTTTTGATACTGTGAAGTGGCTTAAATGTGCATTTGCTTAGTGGGTGTTAAAACACATTTTTCATTTCAGATTATGTCCCAATTGGACCACGATTCTCTAATCTGGTGTTGCAAGCCCTCCTTGTACTGCTAAAGAAGGCCCCCCCTCAGGTAAGAAAGTAACCGAGGGGCGAGATGCTCCATTCCTACACTAATTTTGACAGTGGAGGGCTTTGTGTCTTGCTGATAGCTGCTGTGCTGCCAGTGGTATTAGTGCTATTGTCTCTGATTCAGGCAAGTTAATCCCAGCTTGCTGCTCTTCATTCAGTTAGACGTTTCTGGGATAACCACAAAGGGATTCAGCTTTAATTATCTAATTACTTAAGGCTGAATCTTCTGCAGCTAGCCCTAGAAATACTCACTAAGGAAACAAGTTTCACCTTCACAGTGTAAAACTTAAACATGCAAGCTGTCTGCTTTCTGATTAACTAAGCTGTTTCGTCCGGATCAATCCCCACTGCAACCATGTGCTCCCTCCTTATGTGGAAATCAATTTCTGAGTCATGTGTGATTGTGGATGTCAGGGGTTTAATTTGTCCTTAACTTGAAATTATCAGGTGTTAATTACAAGGGGTGAGGAAAGCTTAAGGTCTTACATCTCATGCTGATCCTGTCTATTTGCACTTTGTGGCTTGATGAGATTTAAGAATCTCACAAGTGATAACATTTCTGAAGCTTTCACTGAGTGAGACAAACAGACAGGGACTCTTCTTTTTTTTGTTTGCCATTTTTCTCGTTGTTCATTGGAATTCTGCCGTATGTGAAAATAGCTGCATGAATAAATAACATGCTAACAGGAAAACCTTGAAAGTTGGTGTCAGGAAAAAGCAGAGAAGCACAGCCTGGATGAACTCTTTTTTTTTTTTTTTTTTTTGGACGTTTTTAATATCCTGGAAACAGTAACATATGCGTGAGTATTGTTTTCATTAAAGAGTTTGGTGAAGAGACCTTTCAAATGTAGAACTTTGAACTAAATTGTAGTGCCACAGGCCCTGAAGTTCCCCTTGTGACTGTCAGCCTGGGAGAACAAAGATTTTTTTTCCCAGGGAGCTTTCTATGCCATGTGAAGTCTCTAACATAAAACTTGGCTTGTGTTATCGCCCGCGTTGGAACAGAAAGGCTGCAACAGCGCAACCATTTTCGATCGTCGTAATCTCCTTGTAATCGTTGACCTATTGCTGGGTATTTCCACAGTACCGGGAAATGATTGTTCCCAGAAATCAGTAAGGGAAAACGGAATGTGATTTGGTTCAGTTGTTGAAGGAACTTAAAATACCACATTGTCCGTTTTAGCATTGCGGCCTCTGAATGTATTTTGCTGCTTAGATGCACTTTTGTTGGCACCCACGTCTCCCTGAAAGCAGGATGTGGGGCTTGAAGCTCTCAGATATTTGCCAAGTTTATGCATGTTGCTGGAGATTTGTACTTTGCAATGTTTGAAATGCCCTTGAGGCTGGAAGACTTTGGGTTGACAGCCAATATTATGGTGACTTAAGCCATAAATTGTTGGAGGGGAGAGAGAGAGAGTGAGTTTTCCTCAGAAAATGTCACTGTTTGATTGATGATGTGGTGGGTTTTTTTCCTTTCTTTTTTTTTTTGTCTAAGTGTCCACTATTGGCTACTGTGGAAATGAGGACACTGGGTTAGACGGAGCCTTCGGGCTGACCTGACTCGGCAGCTCTGCTGATAGGGTTCTTCCTGGCCTGCATGTTCCTTCCGAGTTCCCTGTGATAGTCATGGCATGTGGGTTTGGGTTTGTTTGGTTTTTTTTTCATTAAAAAAACCAACAGCGTATAAGAGGCAGAGTCATCCAGGAAAAGGCCTTTTCTGCTGTGAGTGTTTACTGTGAAAAAGATTGAATTTGGGCGTGGAGACTCTTGGGGTTTTTAAGCTCAAGCGAGAAACCCATAAGGGAGATAAAACTGCCCGTTAATCAATGCCCTTCCAAGTTCCCTTTGCAATGAGTAGTTCCCTTGGGGAGCAATTTATTTGGAAGTAATGGCTGGTTTCAGGGCTTTTGTTGTAATCTGAGATGCAGCTTCGTGCTTTAAATGTGCAGGAGTAGCATCGGTGGTGCTAACCTGCTCCATGAGGCCAAACCAACACGAATTTCTGTGGGATTGGGATCATGGTTTAAGTTCATTCCTCATAAAAATGGAGTGTCCTGGGATGTGCCAGGCATATCCCTGCACCGAGAGAAATCGTTGGCAAGGTGCTGGGGAGGCAGTACCTGTTCTCCATTGCTGTCGGGTAGGCTCTTGACCGTTTCACTGGTCAGAGGGACCCAAAATACAGAGCCGATTTGAAAAGCTTAGAAACAGGGACCGGTGAAGCGGTTGAAGCGGCAAACGAGGAAGGAGTGGAAAGCGGAGGGCGCGTTTCGGCAGCGCAGCTCTGCAGCTCCCATCTTTGTGGCCCAGATTATGTATTCACCCAGTGTTGTCACATCACTTGCAGAGAGTATACTTAATGTGCAGGCGGCTTCCTACAATTACTGTAGGCTATGTGCGTAAGAGGAGCATTTCTGGGGTGAAATCTTATTAATTATGCATTGAGGTGTGTGTCTCTGTTGAATTGGTTTATGAAAGCTGCCTTCCAGACTCCCCTGTTCCTGTTGAGGCTGTATGATTTTAACGTGGGGTGGGAGAGGCAAATTCTTGAAGCTTCTGGTTTTCTGGGCTTTCTGTCTTGTATGTACTTTGCAGAAGTTTTGCGAGTAAACACGTTAAAGAAACTAGAAGTGTCTCTGAGTTTGCTTTAAATTCCCGGTCACAACTCATACTGGTTCCACTCAGCGATGCTTAAATAGTGGTATCTATTACTCCTAGCTCAATAAGACTGAAAAACACTACATTTTGTTTAGCACCTTTTTTTTAAACCAATTAAAAAGCTTTTCTAAAATGGATTGAAGAGAAGAAAATAAACCATGTTCTCTTGGGTCTTTATTTCAATGCAGTTTCCCTGTGTTGTGCAGGAGAAGAGGCTGGGGGGGGATAGAAAGACTGAAAAGGACTGTCGCAGCAGGGAGCCAAGCGGGAGAAAAGGACTTCTCTGAGAACTAAGCAGCAGCAGCTCCGCAAGCCGAAGCTGCTTCATCTACATGCAGAGTCACACAAGGCATGGAGACACTCACCAGCCCCACAGAGGTTTCACATGTGCTTCCCTGCTGGTTCCTGTGAAAAGCTAACAATCGGCTCAAAGGGGGAAAGATCATCGCAGCATCCCCGCACTAAGCTGGACGTACAATTTGTGCAGTGTTATGAAAGGTCTGGCTTAGCGAGATGCTCTCGACCACTCTTGTGGATGCCCTTCCGCTGCTCCTGGAGGCCCCCAGCCCCTCTCTGCTCCAGGACGCTGGAGCCTTTTGCCGGTTTATGAAAGTTGATGGGGGGGAAAGGGGGGAATAATCTCCTTGTTTGGTATAATCACAGATGCATTCCTGATTCCACGTCACTTGGTGTGAATTGGAAGCAACTCCAATCAACGGTGACGTTACGGTTATACTTGTAAACCCAGGGAATTGTGTTTTCTCCCGCTACGTGTGAAGAACTGTTGCGACCCCAAAACGCGCGCATGAAGGTATACAAGGGTCCAAAGTTGAGTGAAGAGCTGGTGGGTGACCGACAGAGGCACCTCAGGGTCCACCAATGCTTGGTTACAGCATAGTTCAAGCTCCCCTCAGCTCCCCTTGCCTAGGGCTGGTTAGATTTGCTGAAATTCGGTGATTTTGATACTCCCCAGACATGTTGAGGCTCCATTTGCTTGTAGCAGAGTTTATGTAATTCTCTTATGTTCTAGTTTGTCTTCAGCAGTTGGTGCAATAATGTGGTGCCCATTAGGAAGCGAATGTGTTAGAGAAATTAATCTCATCATGCTTGAAAACGTGATCATCTTAAAACCAATTCCTCTTTTGAGATTTGAATCCTGTAGTTCTCTGCATGATTATATGCTCGATTCGGATAAAATCCCCATCACAGAGAGTTGAAATCTGGGCTTATTTCACTTCTAGAAGGTAGCGGGGCAAGATGCGCACCTCTACTGGGTATCCCCCTGTCAGTAGAGAGGGATCTTGGGCTCCTAACTGGGGCGCTCGTTTTGCCTAAAAACGGGCAGGATGAACCCAGACTGAAGTGAGGTGCCCGTATCTAATCTCTGTTGGTGGAGGAACTCGGAGTAAAACTGCCCTGGTAATGAGCCTGACATCAACTGATCTTAAGCTGTTGAAAAGCCAAGTTCCTACTTACTTGGTAGTTACTCTCTTCTTACACCTGAATTTTGGAAATTCAGCTTGAACCCTGATCTTCTATGGCCTGACCGTGCAGCAGGTTGCCTTTGCAATGGTGGCTGTAGAAACGAAGGATCAAAAATGTGACGATTTCTGAAAACGGGCACTTCAATGGCACCTCTCACAATGGGAAGAATAAATCCAGTGGCGGCACCGCAGAGCAGCTGGCCGAGGGTGGCTTTTTCGGTTTGGCTCGACGGCTTTTAATGCTTTTGTGGTAACGCCTGGGGCAAAACATTTCTGACTTGTAGGTTTTTCACTTGTTTGCTGAGCAAGTTGCCTGAAACTTTGAAAAGTACAAGAGACTCCTGACACTTCATTTTCTTTTAATAATTGATACAGCAGAGATTATGCTTGTTTTACTGTAACTGGTTTTCCAGGGGGGTCAAGTTTAAAGGTAGCAAGTTGAAGCTCATAGCTTCTTTTGAAGAGAGCAGGGGAAAAAAACCCAAACAGTGTACTTTGAGTGGAGCTGTTAAAAAAATTGAAGCGCTGGTTTGCAGAGGAGCCATCTGTTTGGAGGAGTTTTCAACCATTCAGCTGTCAGTGGTTCGGGGTCCTGAGCAGGGATCCCTACGGAGAAACCTAAAAATTGCTGATGGATCTGATCTCTATGAACTTGTCGTGTTGCTTTTGAACCTTGTTCAGCTTTTGCCCCTCTTAGTGGCGTGCTTGCTTGAGTTCAGCTGACGTGTACGGTGAAAACAAACATCCTTTTGTTCCGCTTAAAACTGATGCTTGATAACATCACGTCATGCTCCCTTGTTCTTATTTTGAGAAGCAGCAGTTTTCCTCCTCATCTCCTTGACACCGTCTATGATTTTATAGACCGCTCTCTCTACCCACCATCAATTCAGGGAAGTTACTCCATATTTCTGACCACCCCCATTGCTTTCCTCTGATTTCCCCAACTCAGTGATGTATTTGAAATTACATTTGAAACGCGTACTGTCTTAAAGAGCACCCCGTGTTCCTATGGTAGAAAAATGACTTTTTTTAGTCTTTTCCCATTCTAAAAATGTCTGAGTGTTTGCATCTTGAGTAAGGGTTAGCACTGAGCTGGTGTTTTCACAGAGCTTGCCACAATGACCGATTCCAGTGGCTTTTCTAAATGGTAATAAGGCATTTAGAGTCATTTTTGTGTGTGTAGTAGTTGTCCGCTGGCCTGATTTACAGCAAGTTTGGGATCCAGCTGACTAAATGTGGCTGTCAGCGGTTTGGTTTTCTACGACTGAACCGGTTGTTTAGAAAATAGTTTGCTGGATGAGTCCAGAGCGTAGGCAGCTTTTCTGGGAGGAGGTGTGTCTCCTCTGGGCTCCATTAACAACGAAGAAAATGCAGAGCATGAGGTCATGCGTGGACCTCTGAAGTTAGAGGAGGTAAAGCTCACCTCACTAATTGCATTTCTGTGCTGCTTACATCTTTTCCTGGTGAGACTTTTTAGTCTCCAATGGAACTAGACTCTGTTTTTTATTACAGTCAAGCATGGAATTCCTTGGTGCAGAAGCTGCTTGGGTAGCATCCTTCAAGCCGTTAGGTTATTCCCTTGATGGGTGTCTTATGTGCTGTGTCAGGCACCCTACACGTGCTGTTAGCTGTATTTTGGGAACAGAGTTAAGTGTTTTTTTCCCCCTAAAATGCTCCTATTTCATGGGAAACCGTTTAACACAATCCCTTTCCCAAGCTGTTCTGGATATTAAGAGTTCCAGACAATAATAAACTTTTTTTTTTTTTTAAGAATTGCTATAGCTTGTAAAGCGAATCAGTCTTGGTGGTGGAGCGTGGCATGGATTTGTGCTTGCGAGAGGGGCTGGTGCGTGTTTTGGAGGTCTCAGTTCTGTTCAAGGGTCTGTCTTTGGCTTCCTTTGTACCCTAGTACCGTACCTCTGTAATGAGAAAACTGTTTGAAGGTGCCTGGCAGCATGCACGGGACTCGGCACAATTTTTTGAATAAGGTCATAGAAATTCTCTTTACAGGGCTTATACTTTTTGCTGAGTTAGAGCATATATAATATCAGATGTATCAGCTTTATTTCTGAATTGAACAAACCCCCACTGAGGAGAGTGTGTTGAGGGAAATACAGAGCAACCATGAAAACAAAGTAAATCAGAATAGAGATGAAATTTTTTCCATCGTGTCTTCTGATAATGCCTGTCTTTGCATGCTGAAGACTTTAAGCGTGCATCAGTTCTGCTGCCACATGTGCTGTTGTCCCAAGTGTATCTGACCATGTTGAAGGCAACTTTTAACCTTGTCCTTGGGTGGTAACTTCAGAGCAAATGTCAGAGCTGTTTGTACCACACTTCTGCTGCGGTTCACGAGCAGGTGATGGTTCAGGTGTCCTTGGGGGACTCATTTCACACAGCTTCCAAGCCTGTGTTGAAGCTGTTTTACCAGCCCCTTCTAAAGATGAGGATCACTGAAATTTTGTCTTCATGTATCACAGAATGGTTTGGGTTGGAAGGGACCTTAAAGACCATCTGGTTCCACCCCCCTGCCCTGGGCAGGGACACCTCCCACCAGCCCAGGTTGCTCCAAGCCCCGTCCAACCTGGCCTTGAACCCCTCCAGGGATGGGGCAGCCACAGCTTCTCGGGGCAACCTGCGCCAGGGGCTCACCACCCTCACAGGCAAGAATTTCTTCCTCATATCTCATCTAAATCTCCCCTCTGCCAGTTTGAAGCCATTCCCCCTCGTCCTATCACTCCATGCCCTTGTAAAAAGTCCCTCCCCAGCTCTCCTGTAGGCCCCCTTTAGGGACTGGAAGGGGCTCTAAGGTTGCTGAGCATCATTTATTCTTCTTGATCTATTAAGTGCTTTAGCTGAAAATGATGGGGCTTTCTGAAGGCCTTGTAGGAGTGAGGATCAAACACTGTTCACGTACTCTCCACTGAGTGCATTGTTTTTTTTATCCTTGCATGCAAGATCATACGGAATTGCTCAGATTGCGCTCAAACTTGTAAAATGATAAAATGTTTTCCTGGCCTTGCTACACGATCGCCATCAAAAAGGAAACAAATACCGTGCAACTGTAAAGCTGTGGACACAGAGAGTGTATTGGAAGCAGCAGCCTGCAGAACAGTTGTATTTATGCTTTCTGCAGACGTTGTGTGCCCTTCTCAAGGCTACCTACAGACATTGGTAGACACTTGCACCTTTTTCTGCTTGCTGTGTGCCACCAGCGGGTGAGTCTCCTCTAGTGATAAAGCATTCCCTACTCCCACCGTGATTTCAAACCCGGCATTTCTGGCGTCAGTGCAGGAATAGGCTGCTTTTCCCCATTCCGTTGCCCCCTAGGTTTCTGAGGATTCCCCCTGTGAAGAGGGGACCGAGTTGGTGAGCGTTGGTGCCTCCTGGGATGCAGGCAGTGACGAATGTGCAGAAGGGTCAGCCCGGTGGTTCCCTGACAAAACCTTTGCGTGCAGGCTGGGGCCGTGCTCGGGTTTCCACCCGCCAGTAGTTGCTTCCTTCTGCTGGCTTAGGCTAAAACCAAACTTGATGCGAGCGCTTGAGTTCGTTACCAGTTGTGGTCTGCTTTCGTGTCGTCCGTCACCCCAAGCCGGGCTGTAATCTCTTCAAACACAACAGGTCGGCGAATGCTATGGCACTCAGGGAAAAATAAACAAATGCAGCAAAGCCGCATCACCTTCAGCAAATGAAGTTGAAATCGGTTTTCATCCTTTGTCAAAGGAATGCAAAGCACTTATGAAATTAGTTCTGGATGCTCTGTGAGGGTAGTTTTTAGGTTTTTGTTTGTTTTTAATAGTGATGAACAGGGTTTTGTGTCACGAAGTTGAACTATAGAACTTTACTCTTTGTCTCTGAGCATCAGCTGAACTTCTGTGCAGCAAACGAGGAGGCGACTTGGCCAGCCCGCCCCCCTCCACCCACGGGCTCCCTGTGTGCTGCTGCATTGGAACGGGGAACTGATCACAGCTGGTAATCCCAACAGCTCCCTCCGGCAGCCAACGTTCATCAGTGTCTGAACACTCCGTGGTAAAATTCAAGTATCATTGAAGTGGCATTTGTAAGATGAATGAACAAAAGTGGATTTTTTTTTTTGGCGGTTGATGTTTGCCGTTCATTGCTCTATTATTTATAAACTCTGTTACTGCTCAGGCCAACTTGGAATTGGTGTGTGCACTGTCGGTTTGAACTCAGAGGCTGCCAGATGCGGTACTGTCCTTCTACACAACCACACTGGCAGTGAGAAGCCTTAGGAACTTACGGCAACCTCCTCTCTTAAAGCGTGAGCTGTAAAACTGTTGGAACTGTCTGTAGAGCGGCAGAGAATTCGCTGTACCCACAGGGTGTCTATAGACAGGCTGTTCCTCCGAGAAGTCATCTGTAAATTAGCTTCTGGGAGTGGGGGTTTGCTCATGCTTTTAAGTTTACTGAGGATTCAGGTATTTATAATGATGAATTTAGAAGGAAAAGTAAGGTAGGAAAGCTGTGCATTTGGGTGGGTCTTCTGTGTACCGTAATTTTTGGACCCGGTTACTCTGACTTCTGGCGTCTGATCCTAGTCTTGTATGGCTGATGTTGGCTACCTCAGTTACTAACAGATTTAATCCTATTAATTTTATTTTAAATGGTATTTTTACATGGCTGTTTTCTTTTTTCATTTGTAGTTAGCTGAAGCTTCGCAATGCTGCTTCCTCCCTTGTTTTTCCATTCTTGACACTTATTCTGCTGTGTGGACAGGGTCGCAAGCTTCTCATCATCGGAACCACCAGTCGCAAAGATGTCCTGCAGGAGATGGAAATGCTGAACGCTTTCAGCACTACAATTCATGTGCCCAACATTGCAACGGGGGAGCAGCTGATGGAGGCTTTGGAGGTGAGAAAAAGCTCAAGGATGACAAATAAGCTCAAAATATGCTGGAAATGAGTGGTTTTGCAGTAGCTCTGCATTTGGGAACACTGTCCCACTTAACATGATGTCATAACGTAACAGTTCTAAGGCTTCTCCGAGTGACTTTCTCATATGATGAATTAAGGCAAAATGAGGGAACGGTAGGTCTAGGGAAAAAATTTGTGGAGTGGATTGAAAGATTTCCGAGGTCATGGAAGTGGGTAATGAATATAATTGGGGCATTTAAACTGAATGTGCCTGGAGGGTTCCAAGCTCTCGTTAACTGGAACAACATCAAATGAAGGTGTTTGATGCTGAAGAGATTATAGGTTCTTTTATAAATTCGTGCCCTTAATGGCTTCTTATTCCGTGCCGTAGTGGAAATTGTAGTGGATATTGAAGGCTGTTAAAATAAACCTAACAGGCAAATCTTTTGTGCAAACTTGCAAAATTGTTGCAATGATGATATCGCCAAAGCCTGAAAGACACAGACACTCTTGTAGCAGTTTTGAAAACTTACTGTGGCTTGAGCCGCTGTGTTCCTTCTAGGCTCTAATCTGGAGAAAAACTAGAATGGATCATAAAAGGGAATCAGTAACTGTTTGATTAGAGATGTTATGAAAAGAACTATGATGGAATAAACAAATCTAAGTGTTTTGCCTTGTTTAGATATTGCAACAAATTGTCATTCTAAGCTAGAAAATGCTTTCTAACTTCTCATTCCCCTTTTCCTGAGTTAGGTAGCGTTGTTTCTATTGACAGTCTCCTGTTGTTGTTTTGTTTGTTTTTTTAATTTTTTTCCCCCCCCCAGCTCCTGGGTAACTTCAAAGACAAGGAACGCAGCACTATTGCACAGAATGTCAAAGGGAAACCTGTCTGGATTGGTATCAAGAAGCTGCTGATGCTGATAGAAATGTCATTACAAGTAAGAGTGTTTCTGGTCCAGGGAGGACTGGGGTAAACAGAGTGGTCTCGGAGGTTCTCACTTCTCTGCAGATCCTGCTCTGGCTGTGTGTGGGGAGCCTTTGAATCAGTTTAATTGAGAAAAGAGCTACAGTGAGAAGAAATTTTCTGAACAAAGAAGTCACCGGGTCTTGGTCCGCGGAGAGATCTTTAAAAACCACAGTGCCTATGGGCTGTTTAGAGCCGCACTTCAGAGAAGAGCATCTGGCAACTGGAGGGATTGGATTAACTTACCTTTCATTAAATGTCTTCCCTACACCCAGCACGTTAAGATCGCAGATAGCAATCACTTTGGATATTTTATTTTATTTTTTTAAAGAAAAAGGTGCCTGTGCAGGTGTATGTGCTCTTTCCCTGAAGAAGATAAATCTGTCAGGCTGTTCAGCTGCTCTTCTCTCTATTTTCCACTTTCAGCACTTTAAAGAAAATAATTGCAGAGGGTAGAAATATGTAGCTCTTAACCCTCCCCCGCACCCATCATCTATGCCTGCAAGCCAGCCATCAAGCTCGTGCTCGACAGCGTATGCACGCTAAAAATGAGAGGGTGTAGCATGCAGCCCTAATCCTCGGCGGCTGACATTTCAGCGCCCTTCTGAGTCGTCCCCCCCCTTGCGCACACTCTCTTTTCACATCAAATGGATTTAGTGCAGCTGAGTGAACTGTCCTTAGATCTTCCTAGGAGAGGCTGAGCATAAGCTAAGAGGCATGTAGTTTAGCAGCATATAAGTCATGTATCCCTCTGTTCACTATTCACAATTCTGTTAAAACTTGCACAGCGCTAAGGATATGCTCTGACTGGATGTCACCTCGGGGAATAAAGTCATTTATCTAGATTACTTTTTCCTCTTCTTCCTTGGCTTTTAATTCCATACCTACAGGCAAGTCAGTAAGTCATTGCTCACATGTATTAAATGTGTTTAAGGGGTGCAGGCCTTCGGGGACTGCCTGCCTCTGTTGCAGTCCATTCCACTTAGCCTTGACAATGGATTCCTTCTGACACGGGACGTTTTCTTTTGCTGCTTTGACCTTAAGCGTTGTTTCTTTTCAAAACTCAAGGTTATATAAATTATGGGCCGCTCTGAATCTGGAGCCGGGGTAGAAATGCTTCTTCACAGCATCGCCCCATGGCTGCACCCCCGTGATGCTGGAGACAGGGGGTCTTCACGCTGCCCTACACTGTGCAGGCAGGTAAACTGCTCTTGTGTGGGGTTTTCTTCAACCAGACCACTGTTTTGTAGATGAGTCTGTGACCAATCAGGCTGCGAGAAGACAGGCAGAACTGTGACTCTCTGCCATTTCTGACGAATTGAACAAGTGTAAAAGGAAGAGCTGCTTCTGCCGATATAGATGATTGATAATCTACCTTTGCTGCTGTACACGGATAGTCAGTAGCAATGTGATTTATGTTATTGCACTCAATTCAGGTAATTGCGTAACAGCATAGGTAACAGCATATGGAAGCTAAATATGAAGTTCTGTTCCGAAAGGTCTGAGGTGTTTACATGACTCCCATCTGCTGAACTGCTATAAATATGGGAAAGCCGTGCAGGCTCTCGCTAAATAGGAGAACACTCATATCTGAATGCTTTGGAAGACCACAGTGATATCTAATTTGGCTAGCTTTTACAGGAAAGCAAAATTTCACCAAATGAGAAGTCCAAGACTAGTTCCTTTTTTTCCTTGAGCTTGAACACAGGTTTTCAGAAAGAGGTTTGAGTCTGAAATCCCTGAAAAATTCCAAGTGATGGATGAAATTTCTCAGAATTGAGCCAATTACATCCCATGGCGAATGAATTCTTTGCAAAAAATGTGTACCTGGTTTCATCCGTTTCTTTGGTTTTATTAGACTAGTAAACCCAATATGCCGTATGTAGGTATTCTTAAGCTGTTCAGATGACTTTCAGTTTGTTTCAGACTAAAGCCTTGCTGAACCAGTCTCTCAATATCAAAATTCTTTCTTGGAGTACTGTGGACCACTGCATTGCTCTGCTGTCTTGGGTTGCTTTGTTACCTTGTTTAGGAGCCTTGTAAATCCATGCTTTTTGGCAGCTTAATTTCCCTCAAAAGGTGTTTATTGCTATTCCTGGCCTTTAATGTCGAACTACTCCTATTTAGTGTCACATACTTTGGTCATCTTGTATACACTGAGTGTCCTGGAATGATGTTATGTTCTTGTTCAAAAGAAGTGTTTGATGAATGGATACGCTCACAATCTGCCACGGGAATCCAGAAAAGTTTAGTTTTGAAGTATCCTTGGCTGCAGTACAGGGACCACCTTGCAGTGCTCTTGGGTGCCACGCTAGCTTCCCCCTGCCCTGGGCTGCTGCTGGATGCATGAGCTGCCTTTTTCCATAGCTAGGGGACTGGTTCCTTCTGCTTGTTTTGCCTGCCTGGCTTGTTGCTCTTGAACCTTCCGGGCAGCGCTCCAAAACCCAAGGTCTCTCTCCTTCTTGTAGTAGGAACCCGAATGAGCTAGGCAGTTTTCCAGAAAGCCCCTTTTTGCACCTCCAGTATTTCCTGATTTGGTAAACTTCTCTTTAGCATAAATAAAACTTCATCTAAGCTGTTTGTCTGTAATGTATTTTTACTTACCTGAGAACTTATTTTGAAAGTTCATCATATTTGCCTATATTAGTTTAAACTAAGCGTTGTGTCTGGACATACTGAGAGTTTGGATTTCATGATGGGTTTACAGGAGTACTCTACTGCCCAAGGGCATGCACAGCTTGGTGGAGTATCTCCTCTTCTCTGGCCTGAAGAATAATGAAGTCTCTTCAGTTGCCGTATTTCCTAAGAGCTCCCAGGCATGTCTTGGGGATACTGCATTACTGAGAAAGGAACAGCCATTTACTTGCTGTCTGAGCTGTGACACAGAGTCAATCTCCGTGTGGTTCTTCTAGAAAATCTTTCATCCTGTTTGACAGCAGCACTTCTCCTTTCACAGGGCACTAGAGGGTCTGTTCAAGAGTCCTGAACCTGCTTCCTCTTCGCGCTCTATCGACACTGTCTTCTGCTCCTTCCAGGGCAGATCAACCTTCTGGTTGTGTATCTGCGTTTTTTAATAAGCTATTTGATCAAATTTGCCTCTTTGTTGCCTTTCAGCTTCCTGCTTTAGTCTTTTGGACAAGATACTGTGTCTGCAGATAAATGTTGTTCTTCCTCCAAGGAGTCTGTAAGACTCAGTACAGATTATGCACAAAGTGTTTTACTGTGGCCCCTTTCTTATGTCCGAGTGAAAAGCGGTGGGGAGTCAGCATCTGTGGTTTGGGAAACAGAACAGTGAATTTCACCTGGTGGCATTAGTACAAATTTTCTAAATTTTCTAGGAATGAAAAGAAGAGATTTGTTTGTCTATATCCATCTCGGATCACGTTGTGTTTTTTTTTTAACAGAACTATCTGCTTGGTCCTTTGTTGTTATTTCCTGATTGTGATGAATTTTCCATGGTTTCCTAAGGTTTCACCAAGGTCCTGGCAACAGGACCCTCATCTTTGCAGACAGACAATACTCTTGATCCCTGTGACAGTCAGTGAGATAAGAAATCTTAGAATAAGGCAGGAGCTTTGACTGTTCTGTGTGACATTCTCTTTCGATCAGCTTTGGGCTTTCTAACGATGGCCAGAAATCATGCCTTGCGCCATCTCGGTGTTCATGGTTCCTTGGGTCAATCTGAGATGTGAAAGATTCTCTCTTTACTGAGTAAATTGCCTGGTTTTGTGGCCTCCACAAAAAGCGTCGTGACTCTTCACCCGCCGTTCTATGCAATAGACTACTGGTATTGGTGTGCCTGGCAGCATAAACATTTGCTGTGCTTGTATGGATTTTGCCTTTGGCCCTCCACAGGGACTCTGTATGGAGTGCAAGTACGTAAGTAGCGAGTCGCTGTTCCTCTAACTATCAAGCTGCCTTCCGCTGGTTTGCCTGATTTGCAGAATACTTAAGATCTTAGAGTCACAGAATCTTGTTGGAAAGGACCTCAGGGCATCATCAAATCCAATTCAAACCTTCTGAAAGCGTGTGTGTAGATGATTACATACCTCTCACCACCCTCTTTGACATCAACACTTGATGGGAACCAGGTCTTTCCAGCTCCGACAGGAAAGGGTGATGTTTGGGTTTTGGACTTTTGCCAGCAAGGTCCACTTCTTGGCTGTTCATTTGCCCAGCTCCTCTAACTTTCTCTTGGAGAATCTGTCTGTGAGCTTGGACCATAGATGAGAAGTCAAATCTGAGGACCTGGTGGGCTGCTACTAGAGTAACTCCTCTGAAGAAGTCCTTTCAGAAGTAGACGTCTTTACTGCCAGTGTCTACAAAAATGCCGTGTGTCTTGCCTGAGAAGGCCAGGGATCCCTCTCAGATGCCCTTTTCTACTCATGGTCAAAGATCACATGTATTTTCTCCTTTTCCTCAAATCCCTTTCTTTTATGGGCTGCCTGAAGCTTGTTGAGAGAGTGTGCACTGGTCATTCTTTTTGCTTAACCTTGGCAGCTCTGGTTCCCAGGCTAGCTTTGACTGTCCATGTATCTTGAGGTTTCAGCCACTTTTGAACCTTCTGTCCAGGACTTGCAGTGAAAGCTTCATCTAGCTCACCGTGCAGGTGGCATCTGGTTCCCTGGGGTAAATCGTTCTCTTCTCTTTGGGTGAATGTCATGGAAAGCAGGAAGGTACTAAACAGATACACTCTGCTAATTGTTCAGCCTTGAGAAAAGAAGGCTTAGGAGAGACCTTATCAGTGTGTTCCAATATTTAAAGGGTGGCTACAAAGAAGATGGAGAGTGCCTTTATACAAGGAGTCATGTGGAAAAGGTGGTTAATGGGTACAAGTTACTCCAGGGAATGTTCTGGTTAGAGACAAGAGGAAATTCTTTCATGATGAGAACAATCAGCCACTGGAATAATCTCCCCAGGGAAGCGGTGGATTCCTCAACATCGGACACTTCTAAGATTCAGCTGGACAGGGTGCTGGGCCATCTTGTCTAGACTGTGCTTTTGCCAAGAAAGGTTGGACCAGATGATCCTCGAGGTCTCTTCCAACCTGGTATTCTATGATAGCGTCTTTGTCTAGTCCAATCCCCCGCTCTGCCCAAGTATGATCGACTAGAACAGGTTGCTCAGGGCCATGTCCAATTGGGTCATGAATACCTCCGAGGATGGAGACTCCATGGGCAGTCCCTAATAGTGTGTGATCACCTTTGCAATGAAAAGCTTTCTCTTCTGTTTACCTGGAACTACATTTCAATTTGTGCCTGTGACCTCCTGCCCTCTCAACAGGCACCACTCAGAAGAGCGTGTGTCTCTTCTTCTTTACTCCTTCCCATCAGGTATTTGTACACATTGATGAGAGTCACCCTTCGCTCCCCAGTCTTGAGTCTTCTCTACTCCAGACTAAACAATCTCTCACAGCCTCTCTTTGCATGAGAGATACTCCAGACATTTAATCATCCTTGTGACCCTTTGCTGGACTCTCTCTGGTATGTCACTGTCTCTCTTGTACTGGGGAGCCCTTAACTGGACACTGTCATCCAGGTGTGGTGTCACTGAGAAGAGAGGAAGAATCATCTCCCTCAATCTGATAGTAACATTCCTCCTAACAAAGCCCAGCATGCTGTTTACTGTCTTTGTTGCAAGGGCCCATTGCTGGTTCATGTTCAACCTGTCCTCTGGGACCCTCTGGTCCTTTTCTGCAAAGTCACTTTCCAGCCAGTTGTCCCGTGGCCTGTACTGGTGCATGGGGTTATTCCTGCCTAGGTGGAAGACTTTGCATTTCCCTTTGTTGAACCGCATGAGATTTGTGTCGATCTGTATCTCCATCCAGTTGAGGTCTCTCTGAATGACGGCACCATCATCAAGTGCATGAAACACACCTCTCTATTCTGTGTCATCTGTAAATGTGCTGAGGGTGCACTCTGTCCCCAAATCCCCTTTGTTTCTAAAGGGGTTAAACAGCGTTGGCTCCCATACGGACACCTGGCATATACTGGTCTCCAACTGGAGTTTCTGTCACTGATCACAACTTTTTGAGCCCAGCAGTTTAACCACTTCTCAGTCCATTGTGCTGTTCCAGTTATTCAGAATTGTAGAATGGTTTAGGTTGGAAGGGACCTTAAAGACCATCCAGTGCCACCCCCCTGCCCGGGGCAGGGACACCTCCCACCAGCCCAGGTTGCTCCAAGCCCCGTCCAACCTGGCCTTGAACCCCTCCAGGGATGGGGCAGCCACAGCTTCTCGGGGCAACCTGCCCCAGGGGCTCACCACCCTCACAGTGAAAAATTTTTACATGATATCTATTCTAAGTCTTCCCTCTTCCAGTTTGAAGCTGTTCCCCCTTGTCTGATCGCTACATTTAGTCTGTACTTACCAGTAAATGATACTTTGTGTGACCACCTGGAGTTGTGGTCACACCTTTATCAATTACTAGCCATTCTGGAAACATCCAGAAATATAGCAAGAGAGGTGGTTGTCAGAGGACTGTAGGATAAACGAGGGCAGAACATACCTCAAGCTGTCATCTAGTCCAACCTCCTGCTTAAGCAGGATCAGCCATGTGGTCAGACCAGAGGCCTTTGGGTGGGGAAGATCTGCGACCCTTTGCCAGGTGAGAATCACATGCTTAGTCTTACAGTGTGGATTATATACGTGGATTCCCCTGGAGAAAGGGGACTTAAAAGTGATCAGTGTTCAGGGTGCGTGGCCCGTGTGCACGTACTCCTATCCCGATTGTCTTCAGCCTTTCTGATAGAATCATAGAATCATTTAGGTTGCAAAAGACCTTTAAGATCATCGAGTCCAACCATAAACCTAACTCTGCGAAGTCCGCCGCTAACCCATGTCCCTCAGCACCACGGCTACATGTAGAAACGGGAGAACTGAAATCGTGACAGATGTGCTCTTCCCTTGTAGCCAAGCGGCGGCTGGGAGAGATTGTGGAGAATGTTCAGGCCAGAGGGATACCGCAGACACCACCTTCCTGGTTTCTGGTTGTGCAGCACAACAGTCCCTCTCAGCGCCTGTGTATTGTACATCTCAAACACTGCGTCAGGTGGTGGGGTAGCCTTTCTTTTCTTCTGGGATCCTGAATCCTCTCTTCCTTTGCATGTTAAAAACCCAACTTAATAGGCTCAGTGATCCTCACTAAGTTCGTTTAAATCCTCTTGTTTCAGTGCATTTATTTTTCTGATCTAAAAATAGTTCAGTAGTTGGTATTGAGGTATTGGCTGTGCTGCTATATTTCAAAGTGATAGGAAGTTACACGTTTTTAGGCTTTTCTTAACACAAAGCAGAAATTCTCATTGTGTGTTCCTTCCCTGTCTGCATCAGGTAATACTGTTGTTGGTTTAGGATTTATTTTCTTCCAAGCTGCTTTTGAAGACATTTTTGTTGCCCTCAGTTGCAGTGCTCATGGTTTTAAATAGGTGGCTTCTTCACAGCTGGAATTGGTGGATATTTTCCTTGGGACATATAAAATGGGGTAGAGGAGCTGCAAGAGCCCTTGTTCAGCCTCTTTGCTGGGACACCAGGGCACATGCGGGAACTCTGCTTCCCTCCTCCCGGGATAAGTCCCAGTTCTATGTTTTAGTGGAGCACTTGCCTGTTTGTTACCGAGTGGGTGATAGAGCTGGGAATCTTACAACCAGTCCACTTCATGGTACCTCTTACTGAATGTTTTCAGAATGAACCCACTGTGTTTTCAACAGTGTGTTAAAGATACAACGTGTTGATGAAGATTACTGCATCCAGCTTTGGAGCCCCCAACACAGGAAAGACGTGAACCTGTTGGAGCGCGGCCAGAGGAGGCCATGGAGATGCTGGGAGGGCTGGAGCCCCTCTGCTGGGAGGACAGGCTGAGAGAGTTGGGGGTGTTCAGCCTGGAGAAGAGAAGGCTCTGGGGAGACCTTAGAGCCCCTTCCAGTCCCTAAAGGGGCTCCAGGAGAGCTGGGGAGGGACTCTTGATCAGGGAGGGGAGTGATGGGACGAGGGGGAATCATTTAAACTGAAAGAGGGGAGATTTAGCTTAGATATGAGGAAGAAATTCTTGACCGTGAGGACGGTGAGCCCCTGGGGCAGGTTGCCCCGAGAAGCTGTGGCTGCCCCATCCCTGGAGGGGTTCAAGGCCAGGTTGGACGGGGCTTGGAGCAACCTGGGCTGGGGGGAGGTGTGCCCGCCCCCGGGAGGGGGGGGGACTGGATGGTCTTTAAGGTCCCTTCCAACCCAAACCATTCTGTGATTCTATGATTACAGAATGAACAGAAGTTGGAGTTTTAGGCCAAATGAACTGTTGCAATACAACACAAAGATACTCTGAGAACCAATGGTCTCCTATTTCCACAAGTTTGTAGTCCTAACTCATGTATCTTGGCGGAATGATGGCAATTTGTTGAGAGTCTTTCACATTAGAGAGGATCAACACACCTGTATGCTTCAGCACAAAGAACCAATGTGGTTGTACATTGTGTCTTCTGATGGCAGCCTGAGTCTCTGTCTTCTTCATAGCCCTTCCTCCCGCTTCCCTGCTGTCCCTGTCTCAGTGCCGGGGGAGAGGCAGGACTAATCTTTAGGGGATGTTCCTGCTTTGATGGAGCCACAGCACAAGTTGGTACTGCAAGTTCTGGAAGCCATGTGCTGTCATTCAGCTTTCCCTTCTGTGCTAACCCACCACACGCACCCCCTCTTCTCTAGCGCTGTGCTGCTGGGGCTGTAAGGAAGACAGAGGAACGTTGAGGACGTCTTCAGTCCCTTATGCTCCTGACTTCTTAATTTCCTGCCCCAGCTCTGGACAGGGGCAGACAGATGCAGACTCGGAGCAGGTCTGGCTTGTGCAGAGCCAGGCTAGACTTGACGGTGCGGGATGAAGCTGATGTGCAGAGAGCCGTGAAAATGGAAGCGCCTGATAGAAATGCGTGTGTACGTTTCCAGTCTGGCTCATCTCATCGCTGTGTGAGCATGTTAAGCTTGTGCTAATCAGGTTTTTCTCTTGGTGCAGTGCTGTGTCTGCACTATGTAGCTGCAGAACTTCTGGACAAGCAGGGTGATCCCCAGCCAGGCCAATGCATGGGCAGAGCGAGCACACATGCGTGTCCCCGGCTGCCTTTGTGGGCTCATTTTCCTGTGGGTGGACTTGGAAGATTGCATCACCTTAATGGAGTTCTCTTTTGTTTGCTGTTTAGATGGATCCTGAGTATCGGGTGAAAAAATTCTTGGCTCTTCTGAGAGAAGAAGGAACGTAAGTACTTCTAGTTTTATAGCATTGTTTAAAATCCCCTTCTCCTCAGAAACAAACATCTCTCTGAGGGGAAACTGCGGTGCAGTACATCTGATCTTATTGTTGGCCCCTCCTCTGTTTACAGAACTGTGTATCAGACCAGTTCTCCTTACAGCGATATGCAAGTTGGTTGGGGGTGGGGTGGGGTGTGTGGTGTCCTGAAGACTTTTTGAGAACCTGCATGCCCGAATTCTCTGCTTTTCTTAATTTACCTGTCACTTTAAAATCTAAATGAGATATTGGAGCACAGTTTAGCTTTCTTTACCTAAAGTAAGTCAGAAGAGATTCTGCTAGAGTTAAAATCCAGCTGTTTATCTAAAATCTGGAACTTTGATTTCTTGTGTTTCTCCTGTCTGAGAGAAGGATGTCCTACTCTTTCCCCTGTAGGTATCACAGGGAATAGTTGAGCCCAGTCCTTGACAGTGGCATCTCCTAGAAAATGACTTTCTAATACATGTAGGGCAGTACCTGTGCTGGGGCAACTCACAACTGTGTCTATCCTGGCTACATGTGAGTGGGTTCCAGTGTGTGCTTGATGCTTTCGTACATGTGCATGCTTTCTTGATGGATTTGGCTTCTTTTGCAAGAGTTCCTTCCCTAGACTGAAGGTGGACCAAGTGCAAGATCAACAGCTGGAAAAGTGACCAACCTGGAGAATATACACTGGGATCTTTACTCTTCTGTGTTCAACACACTGGACAAAGCGAAACGCTCCCCTGTTTCCGAGAACCCAATGTGGAATCTGCATGTTTAGTGCAATACAGTATCTTTATTCTTTGTCTTTAATATACTGATGTCATGTGGAAGTGTCTTCTAGAACACCGTGCTTCTGTCTCTGTGCAGGCGAGGCTGCGTTCTCATTTGATTTTAGCATGGGGGAAATGTCCTGTAAGTTTTGAAGCTAATGCTCACTTGTGTCCAGCATCCAGTTGCTACGATAGGAAAGAAATCCTGATTTCTAATAAAACCTGACAGTCTGTGGTGAAGGTATATTAAAGTACTTCTCTGTGTTATCCTGATCTGACGAACGCTTTCTTGTTATGTCATCCTATGCCTCATTGAACATGGAGCTGATAACCTAAAGAGAGCGCCCACAGTAATTCAGCTCCAGAACTGTCTAGATGTTAATACCTGCTTTCTTTTATACCCAGGTATTTTGTGGCCTGATGAGAGACTGGCTAGTGGCATTAGGGACTGGGAGAAGGCAGGGAAGTATGTTGGTCAGAGCAGAGGAAACTTCCAAATCCAGTATTTAAGGCATCAAAGCTTGTTGTTAATCCGACAACAGTTTCAGAGATGCTGATTCCAGCATGAGTGCAATGGAGATGGAGATGGCAGCTTTGGCATTAGCCAGCCTTGTTATATCCCACTTTTCTGCCGTGTTACCAAAGGTTGAAATTCCTCCGTAGAGATAAGGGAGGAAGCCAAGCTCTGCAGATGCACGAGATGCGTATTGCCATGTTTTTTGCACTGAAATAAAGGAATGTATCAAACTTTACTATGTGGTCCTTCCCCAACAGTCATCTCGCATCAGTGAGATGCTGTCGATGATGACTGCATGAGGCTACTCCCCTCTGGTTCTTTGGCTCCGCACGTCTAATAAGGTTCATGGAACATACCTCAGTTTGGTGGGGCGGGAAATCAAAGCCATTTATGAGATCTTAGTCAGTGTAGCTTCCTAAACTTGACCAGACATGCTGCTAAGGGCTAGCAGCTTGTACCCAAAGAGGTGTTCCCAGGGAAAGAGGGTGCTTCACGTTCTTTCAGGCCCAGAGGTGAAGGTACGGTAGTCCTTGGTGCATACGTACCGCAGCCGGAGTCTTTTAGTCACTCCACTCTGGTTTCCTTTCCTTTGGCAGTGCTGTTGTATTGTGATGACATTGCAAGTCCCAGTGGTTATTATTCCCTCTCATTTTGTGTATGATCTTGTGAATTTATTTGTTCCTTTCTTTCCTCTGCCAGTCCGTGATGGCAGCGCACATTAACTTATATTTCAGAGTAAATGATGTAAACCTTATTGTGTCTTTGTCCAGAACTATATTGAATAAATATCTGGTTTAATTGCACATTCAATGGATTCAATAAAAAGCACAACTACTTGTGATGACGTGGGAGACATCTGTGTCTTTGGGGCTGGTTGCAGGGAGGGGTGTGCATAAGGAGAGTGCTGATGTCTGTCTGTCATGAAGACAGCAAAGCTGTTCCCAGGCTGCCGAGAGCTGGAGGGATGCTCAGTTTGTACCTAAGCGTGGATGGATTGAATACATCCCCAGCCTGGACAGCTGGACAACAGGTAGTCTTAAAGGAATTGAGTGAGAAGACCTCTGGTTCAGCCCACCTGAGTTTTCTGGACTTTGCAGTGCTGAGGAAGCCCCGAAGATGTACCCGTGTGTGTGCGTGCTTTTGGGTTAGGGGTATCGCACTTGAAGAAGGCTGTGCTGGAAAACCAGGGCAAACTGTTGGGCATGACATCCCACCCATCTCAGCCTATTCCGAGATCTCTATCCAAGATGTTTCCTGCAGGTGGCAGAAGAGAATGACTCCTGGTAGTGCCTTCTCTGCCTGGGCAAGAGTGGCTTTACAGTGAGAATCACATTGCTTTACACATTAAGGGCCAAATTCTTCATCCCTTTCCTTACCCTGTGGCTTCTTTTTCCTGAACCTTCCAGAAATCTAATAGTCTCTAAAACTGAGTTGTTAAACCAAAGATAAATATATTTCAAAGTGTCGGGGTGGGTTTTCGGGGGTTGGAGTACGGTGGAGAAAGGTTGGGATGATGGGCAGACATACAGAGAGCTTCCACAAGTAAAGCTGATAAGCTCAAAACACTCCACGGGGCCGGACTTTCCAGTTGCCCAGTTCGTTAGCAGCTCATCGCTGGTGTTTGTGTAAATTTGAAGGTGCTGCTGCTGTGCAGTAGTAGATGGCTCTGGCAGACACACGCTGTCGGCAGCGTGGTGCCGTGAACCGGAGCAGGGCAGCTTTCGTGTCCTGGCAGCACGATGGTTCAGACAGCGCTCCGCAAGAAGGTAAATGTAATTGTTTTGTGTACAAATTGGGGATCAGTGAAGGAAATGACCTGGATGAGGGGATCGAGTGCACCCTCAGTCAGTTTGCAGATGACACCAGGTTGGGTGGGAGTGTCGGATCTGCTGGAGGGCAGGATGGCTCTACAGAGGGATCTGGCCAGGCTGGATTGATGGGCCGAGGACAATGGTGTGAGGTTCAACCAGGCCAAGTGCTGGGTCCTGCACTGGGGTCACACCAACCCCATGGACGCTACAGGCTTGGGGAGGAGTGGCAAGAAACTGCCCAGCAGAGGAGGACCTGGGGGAGTTGGCCGACAGTGGCTGAACATGAGCCAGCAGTGTGCCCAGGTGGCCAAGGCGGCCAACAACATCCTGGCCTGTATCAGCAATAGTGTGGCCAGCAGGACTGGGCCAGTGATGGTCCCCCTGTCCTCAGCACTGGTGAGGCCCCACCTCAAGTACTGTGGTCACTTTTGGGCCCCTCACTCCAAGACAGACATTGAGGGGCTGGAGCGTGTCCAGAGAAGGGCAACAGAGCTGTGAGGGGTGTGGAGCACAAGTCTGATGAGGAGCGGCTGAGGGAACTGGGGGGGTTGAGGCTGGAGAAAAGGAGGCTGAGAGGAGACCTTATTCCTCTCTACAACCAGGAATCAGCCTCAAGTTGTGCCAGGGGAGGTTTAGGATGGATATTAGGAAAAATTCCTTCACGGAAAGGGTTGTGAAGCGTTGGCAGAGGCTGCCCAGGGCAGTGGTGGAGTCGCCATCCCTGGAGGGGTTTAACAGAGGGGCAGACGTGGTGCTGAGGGACGTGGGTTAGTGGTGGTTTGGGCAGTGTTGGGTTGACGGTTGGACTCGATGATCTTCAAGGTCCCTTCCAACCCAGACGATTCTATGATTGTGTGATAATATAGATCGGTTTTATTTAATTTGGTTTTTACCCTTTGGATAGGTGTATTTGAGGCCAGCGTTGTGGAAAATTGCGTGTGCTTTAAAGCATCGTTAATATATGGAGATATTGCAGAAATGCCCGCAAAATTATTCATGGACAGGAGAAAATGTTTTTATATAAGAAAATTTAGGTCTCGGTCTGTCCCAAACAGTCACCAGGTGGTTCAGTGGCAGCCCGCGGGTGCGGGAGGGGGCAGAACGTGGCGCCTGAATCCTGCTTTGATCCCGTAACCTCGTGTTGAGCGCACACTGTGAGATGGCACTCTATAAATAAAAATCTGAGCTTTCGGCTGTAAAATCTCCTAGATTTGCTACATCTTACCGTCATCGCCGTGCCTTCGCATGGCTGTCACTGCACGTAAGGAGCTGGGTGATGGAGCACCCCTCCCGCAGATGTCCTTCAGCAGGACCTTCGAAGGCAAACCACACAAGCTGGCAAGTGCGTGTTTTGGGTTTTTTTTACCTTCTCTTGAATAATGTACCACAAAAAAATGCAAGTTGAAATATATTTTTCTCCAAATATATATATTTATATAATATATAATCTTAGTTAACTCAAGTATANNAAAAAATCGACCTCTACAACTTTATACAAAACTTTGGATACAGCAGATTGATGGAAAGAGATCTTCCATTCAGTGCTAGAATACCTGGCTACAGTAAAATAATTACAAGGCAATAAATGTTCTATTTAATATTAAATACCTTTTCTTGATTAAAAAAAACCAACCAACCAAACAAGGGATTTTGTTTAAAGTCAGGTACTTGGAGTCTTTCCAGACACAGAATTTAATATATACTTTTAAATAGAATGCATATGAGAAGACGGCTTGTTTCTGAATCGGGGAGGTTTGTTTGAGCTCTCCTGTGCTTTTTAATTTTAGAAAGCTCGTGCTGCTCAGGCTGCGTGGATCCGGGAGCTCTTCGTCATGCTCTGCGGAGGAGGGACTGAGAACTTGGCTCTGATTCTCTCCAGCCACAGGTTTGAGCGATGGGACCCTGTTCTGGGCTCTGGAGGAGGGGTCTTGCACCCAATTTATTGCTCTTCACGCTACTGTGTGCTGCTCTGTCCCGTGGGCAAAGAAGGGAGTGGAGTAGAAGACGCGGCTTTAATGGTTTAAGACACGTTTCTATGTTAAATCACTGATGCGTGAGAAGTGGTGTTGGAACGTGGTTATTGGTCCTCCTCACCTGTGGAGGAGCCCACCAGGACCGAGATAATATTTTTAATTTCAAGGGTCAATACGCCATGAAAACGTAAGCCCAAAATGAGGGGGTGTGTGGCCAAGGAGGGGGATGTGGCCTGGGGAGCAGGTGGAGGGATGAACGCTGGTTCTTCTGCACTGAGATGGGTCATGGGATGCATGGTCACACCTGGGGCCCAAATCCCTGCTAATGGTACGGCGCCTTTGTGCTTGATGGGACCCCCCATGAATGAATTGCTGAGAACTCAAGAAATCCTATGGGAAGGAAAGGGTCTGCCTGGGATTGTGCTGTGGATAAAGGTCTCCCTTCCCTGTCTGCCCCTGCCTCTCTTTTGCTGGATGAACAGGCTGCCCAGGGCAGTGGTGGAGTCACCATCCCTGGAGGGATTTAACAGAGGGGCAGACGTGGTGCTGAGGGACGTGGTTTAGTGGTGGGTTTGGCAGTGTTGGGTTGATGGTTGGACTGGATGATCTTACAGGTCCCTTCCAACCCAGATGATTCTATGATCAAATGGTTTGAACAAGCCTGTCTCTGCCTTGACGAGAAAGCTTGGACAGAAATTCCTCCTTGCCATGGCTTCTTTCTCCCCGTCCATTACTGATGCTCAGAGCTGGTGCAGCAGCTTGCCTGGCATGTGCCCTGTCCCCAGAGGGACGCTCTGAGCTCGCCCTGGGATATAAAGTCATATTAGGGAACACTTAGTAAATAGGTGCATCAACTGGATGGATCTGCCCAGGTCCTTAAAAGTCTCTCTTGGGAAGCTGCTGGGCAAGGAGGCCGCTGGGGTAGTGATGTGTCCCCGTGTGAGAGGTGGCAGCCTCACCATGTGCCCTCCGCTCTTATCCTGGGCCAAATGCCAGAGGATGAGCTCTGGGCTCTGGTTTCCTACCGCCATCCTCAGGGGGATCATCTGAGATGGTTCGGGGCTGTGGGGAGTAGAGAGGGGAGGTGAAAGGCGAGACTGGCTGTAAGGCTGTGTTCGCATGCCCTAACAGGTTTGTTTCTCCAACACCATCTCCTTGGAGCAGGAAGGAGGGAGCCTGGCTGGTGTGGGGAGCTGGCTCCTTTCCTTCTCCTCACCACGTCTGCTGAGACCAGGATGGTCATGCCAGCGGGCAGGGGAGACTCTATTTGCTCAGCTTTTGCCATGTAAAATTCATTTCCACCTGAACCCCCCCATATTGGCATCTATGTGGGCCAGACCTCCAGAGGAGGACAGAGCTGGAAGCTCTGCCCGTGCTGTGGTAGCAGCACACTGACTGGTGTGGCCGTGCCTCACTGGGACCTCTGCTGTCCCTGCTTCTCCCCAGGCAGTCTGTCACGCCAAACAGCCCGAGAGAAGTCAGCAAATCAGGGATCTAAGGTGTCTGCAGCGCCAGGTCAAGCTTTGGACCGCCTTGTGTGGGTGAGATGCCAAGAGCCTTCTCTGCAGTGCTGGCGCAGGCTGTGTGAGGGCATCTGCCCTGACCAAGGGCGTTGGGATTTTTTTTATGCCATCCTCTGAAGTGTGAGGCCGCCATGGCGGCTGATCACAGGGTTGATGAACCCCTCGGCCCTACTCTGGAGCAACCTCCCATCACTTGGAGACCTACCTACGCTTATTTGCAGGTGTGGACGTCGTAGACACGTATGCACTCCTGGCAGCTCACGTAGCAGCACCAGTGGAAGATGCAGTGACACTTCTCCTTCCGTTTCTCAGTCCTGGTGTTGTGGCCACGACCGCAGCACAGCAGGTCACAGCCGTCGATCCCATGGGAGGTGACGTTGCATGTTCTGTCCCTCGTCCCAAAGGAGCCCGTCTCTGGGTTGGGCTCACAAAAATTGGGGGAGTTCTCATAGTAGACCAGATCCCGCTCCGTTGGCGGCTTGAAAAGAGCGTACTTGGCCCTAAGAGTTTCTACCCATCCCCGAGATTCTCGGTGCTTTTCAACCACCATCTCGGAGGCGCTGTCATATTTATCCTTCAGGTAGTCACCGATTGCCCGGAAATCAGGCTGGGCCCACCAGCAGGTCTTGACCTCGCAGCTTCCCGAGAGACCGTGGCACTTGCACTTCAGGTGCATGTGGTCCAGGATGGTCTGTCCAGGGGAGACAAAACAAGGTGGTCAGCAGAAGCTCATGGTGCCCAGCGTTTGCTTTCAATTGCCTGCCTTTGCTATCTGATCTGAGCTTGGTCTGGAAAACGTAGGTTTGTGTAGCGCATGGGAGCTCAGGTGTGTGGCAGAAACATCTCGAGACGGAGATGTCACACTAGAAAAGCATGGTGAGATGGGTAGCTGCTCTAATCATCCCTCCAATCCCATCCAATCTAATCTAATCTAATCTAATCTAATCTAATCTAATCTAATCTAATCTAATCTAATCTAATCCCAAGGTCCGATCCTTTCTACGGGTCCTTCCTGTCGTGTCTGTGTGGACAATCAGAGTCCAGAGAACATCGCTGACACATGTGGATGTAGACTAATCCCCTTGTCCTAGCTTTGCTAACAACCTGTCATTTTACGCCCCGAGTCTGATGGTTTGCACTAGAAAGTAAATGAAATTCTGAATTTAAGGATATGATGCTCTCTTTTCTCCAGAAACCTCCTCTGTGTGGGGCAAAATAGTCACTGATTTTTATTAAAATTACTAGAGTTGTTTTTTTGTTTGTTTGTTTGGTTTGTTTTTTTTTACAGGAAACTGTCAGTCGTTAGCACAAATTAGAGATTCAAGCTTCTACTCTTCCACCTCCACCTGCTGTGGTGTGGAAAAGTGATGTCTAGTGTTTGTTTCAGGCGCTGTTTGAAAGGTCTCACTGTAGTCTGGTTAAAGCACGCTGGGTTTGCACATAACCTAGAGCAGGCAGTGCCCCAGGTACCTGCTGACACCAAGAACAGAGCAGAATATTTCATTTGGAAGGGACTGACAGCCATCATCTAGTCCAATGAATCACCAGGTGGGTCAATGTTGTGATGAGGAGCGTGGAGGAAGGCGTAGCTTGGGAGGAAAGTCCTCTTCACTGTTGACCTGAGGTCTTGGGCAGTTGAGTTGGTTTCTACATGCTGCCGTGGGAGATCACGGCAAGTTTGCTGATGACACAAAACTGGGAGGGGTGGCTGACACACTGTCTGCTGTGCTACCCACCATTCAGCAAGACCTGGACAGGCTGGAGAGTTGGGTGGAGAGGAACCTGATGAAGTTCAACAAGGGCAAGTGTAGGGTCCTGCACCTGGGGAGGAATAACCCCATGCACCGCTACAGGTTAGGGGCTGACCTGCTGGAGAGCAGCTCTGGCAAGGGAAGAAGGAGACCTGCATGGCTGAGCAGGGACCTTCTGAAAAGGCTCAGATGGAAGAAGGGAGTTTACAATAGGTGGAAGAAGGGGCTGACTGCTTGGGAGGAATACAAGAATGCTGTCGGGGTATGCAGGGAGGAAACAAGGAAAGCCAAGGCAGCCTTGGAACTGAACCTAGCGAGGGATGTGAAGGCCAACAGGAAGGGTTTCTTTAAGTATATAGGAGACAAAAGGAAAACTAGGGAAAATGTGGGCCCGCTGTTGAACGAGACAGGTGCTGTGGTGACAGAAGATGCAGAGAAGGCGGAGTTGCTAAATGCCTTCTTCGCTTCTGTCTTCACTGCTTGGCCCAGTCCTCAGGAAACCCAGACTTTGCAGGTAACAGAGAAAGTCTGGAGGAAGCAAGACTTTCCCTTGGTTGATGAGGAGCAAGTTAGAGATTAGTTAGACAAACTAGATATCCACAAATCCATGGGGCCTGATGGGATGCACCCTCGAGTGCTGAGGGAGCTGGGGGAAGTCATTGCTGGG
>VZSZ01009850.1:156305-198540 GCA_013398815.1 Ibidorhyncha struthersii
GGTTTCGCTGTGCTGTATTTGCTGTTTATTGCTTTGCTGTGGATTCGAAGCCGTGCAAGATTCTGCAACAGGAGAGATTAGAGTCATACGGTGAAGCCGGGAAGAGAAGTGAGACGGGGATGTGATGGGAGGCTGTGGGAAGGACGAGAGTCCCTTGGGCTGTTTCAGGGAGGGATGTCCTGTGCTCCCGCACTGACAACAGTGCCCAAAGCCCGGATGATGTGCCCAGAAGGAGCAACCAAGAACGGCTCGAGCGTGTGTGCTGTGAGAGGGTCTGTGCAGCCAAACCACTGCCAACGGCTCCGTTGTTTTCCCACACCACATTGCTCTTCAGACTAAGCTCTCCTTGAATGGAAACAACCGTCATTAACATTTTTTTGCAGCTCCTTTAAAAGGAAATTATCCTCAATTTCTTTTCAGGCTGTATTAGAAATGATTTTCCATTCTATTGTAGTGAGAGCTACACCTTTGAAGTTTTTTTCCAAAGTAGCTTCAATCTACCTAAGGGAGTAGTAGGTGAGATTAACCTAAATGTTGCTCTTTGATACTTAGAGGTGATTTCATCCAGGTATTTATCATAGCTTAAATACTGGCTATTTTGAGCTTAGTATGTAATGCCTCCTGGCCTAATGCACAGCGCAAGCTGCAGTGGTGATTGTCATCTTCGTCTGAGTCTTGCTATTAATTAATGATTCTTAGTTTGTGGGGTTACACCCCTCCATGTGTCCTGGAAGTCAACAAGAAGAGAAGACAGCAATAGCTGCCACAGATGCTTGGGGCTTGCCCAGGCGTAAACCATGCAGCTGGGGACGATCGCAGATGGTGGTTCCAGGTTATGGGCTCAAAACTCTTGATTTCTGTTGTTGCTGCATCTAAGGAAGATGGGACAACAGCCTGGAAGAAGGCAATGCTGTGAAGGCAACAGAAGTGTCCAGGCCCTCTGTCCCCAGCCCCCTCGCCAGTGATGAGCGGTGCTGGTCCCCGGCGTTCATCACAGCTAACAAGGTCTAACAGGACAAAAGCCGTTTTATTGCCAACATTATCTCTTCCTCCAGCTGAGAAAGCAGTGGCTGAGAGGGTTTTGGTTTTCTCTGCCACTACTCATGCTGCCAACTTTGGGAATCGCAAAGGCTTTCCTGGTTTTACTCGTTGCCACCCCGATGAAATGACTCCCATCTCGTCTCCGCTCATTAATTTTCAAGGCAGCAGTGAAAAGACATTAGCACATTTAAAAAATGTAAATAATAACCACAATCAAATGTGTTGGACTTTGACGCATCGTTATTTGCAGATGATACTGTTTATTTTTAACTGTTCTACTTACAGGTTAGTGAGACGTGAGAATAAATACATTTTTCAAGCTAATTGCCTGGCGGGACCGTCTAGGAGCCTATTGCTGCGTCACGGTTGGATCAGGGAAGCTGTATAACAAACGTGCTCAATAATTTTTCTCCATCTGTCAGAAGAGTTTCAGAGCTATGGGTGATATTTTACTTTGTCAGCTTGGAGTGCACGGAAGTGCTGAGGCATGTCCACACACGAGGTTTTGCTCTCGTCCCTGCAGCCGGAAGAATCTTGAAATATTCTTCATAAATTCAAAGTTCGGTTTGCTCATTATGGGGAGGATGGTTCAAATCTAATTTTTAAGTGCTTTCATGCTGACAGAAATGGTGGTGAGAGATTTTCAGTGCCTGAATGCTGTAACGGTTCCTGTGTTTAAAATTTTGATGATAGTTTTTAAGAAAATTAAAACTTTCTGGCTTTGTAAGTGCTGAGGTTTAGGACATGCTTTTATTAGGCAGCAAATCATAGTGTGGCAAGCCTTGGTGACAAGTTATTTGACAGTAAATACAGCAGTTACCCCAAAATACATCCTGGCAAAACAGAGGGGAATTGAATCTCACGGTCCCTATTAGCACTCTAATAGGACTTTGATTTCTGCAAAGAATCGCACTTCAACCCAAATGAGTCATTTTCACTGAAATACACTAGTGATGTTTCAGGAAACTGTACCATTATTGGAAGGCTGAAGCTTGAAAAAAATATCATGAACTGTTTATGTGCAGAATATTATAGCTTTGTAAGAGATTCGCCAGGAAATATCCACACTCCAGGAGACTACTGGGAAACAGTTTAATGGCCTAGCTTTCAACCCTAATTTCTCCAATTTCTTAAAGGCTGTACCATAAGATTCCTATTTCTGAAGTGTCACCGGGAAGAATAATTTCTTTTCAATAACCAGACTTCATTAGACTGCAGAGACTCAGTGCATGTCGATACCAATGGTTTTGGTTGCAGTTACAGAGCTGTGAAACCAAGATGTTACCTGAGGACGTCCTATGTGCTAAACTCGGCATGGAGGCAACAAAATCCATAGGATGGGATGGAGAGAAGGGGAGTTTTTTATCCACCATTTGGTTCAGTTTCGTGGGAATGCTTTTTAATCTAAGGTTTTGCTTTGCTAACTGGACATCTGAGACATGGGATACGTTACCTGCCACCAAAGTCCTCCGGCACCTGCCTTTCAGGCCAGGTTCAGGCTGCAGGCTGGTGGTACAGGTGCCCAGCTGTCTTGGGGCCCAACATCTCACTTTTCTCAGTGTCCTCATTGGGAATCCCAATATTATGGTGCCTCACCAACATGCTTCCAGTGTGCCTGATCCGTGCCAGTGGGTCTAGAAAGGTGGCCTTTCAGGAGGAGGTGATGAAGATGAGCAAGCACGTGTTTTTGGAGAGAGGAGAGGGAAAATAAGTTTATTCTCCCTCTTTTTGTTCCTAGCCCTGACTGTTTGGGGCTCATCTGTGAAAAGATATGTTGAAATCCCAACTAAGCCTGGTCAGGACCATGGATTTCAACCATGGCTTCTCACTGGTGGGGAAACTTCTGCGCACTGGCCTGCTGAGGTAGATGGTGCAGGCTTCAAAGGGCCTGCCTTGACCCCAAGGAGCCTGACCACAACCCCTCTCCTTGGGTTTTCCCCTGGGTTTGCTGGACCCTGTTGTTTGGATGCGCTGCACATCCTGGGCAGGGAGGATGGAGCCCACAGTTCCAGAACATGTGAGCATGCATGGGGATAGACCTTCCCCTTCCTACACTTTATCCTGCCTGGCCCTACAGAGAGCTCCCAGATAGGAACAGACCCTTCCTTCATTACCCCTTTCAATGTAACACACAAAAATAAAATTGGAAAAAAAAGAAATTGGAGAAATTAGGGTTGAAAGCTAGGACTTCAGATGCTTTCCCCAATGTGTTCCCAGTAGGACATTCATGGCGTATCCAAAACCAGAGATGTGACAGCTCTACCCACCCTGGCAAACCCATTCCCCCTCAACCCTCCGGCTTTGCTGTTTACCTTTGTCCAGGACTGGCCCGAAGATGGCCAGGCTGTCGTCAATGGTGGTGCAGTTCCAGCGGCGCCCCCGGAACTGGTGCTGGCACTCCTGGATGCCCAACTTCACACCCTCGGCCACGCTGGGCATGATCTCAATGTAGTTTCGGCAGAAGCGGAGCTGCTTGGGGACGAGGCCAGGGATGGAGCCGCAGAGGATGGGCTGGGACCCCAGGGAACTGTACTGCTGACCTAGTGCAAGGGACCTGCAAGGGACAGAGGACAGCGTAAGGGTTGGGAAACCAGCTGACCCTAATGGNAGAAAACAAGAGACTTCCTACTGAATAGCACTGATGTGAAAAGGGCTTTCACACCTGAAGACACCATGGTCCTTTGTGAGCACAGAGGGAGGGACTCAGGTCCCTACATGGGAGCACCCAGAGCTGTTCAGTGTCCTCCCAAGTGTCTGAGATATCCCCATGGGGCTGGTGGATCTGACAAGGGACCTGCAAGGAGAGATATCCAGGGGAAAAACACCTGGAGGCTGGGGAATACCCTGGGGTGTCTCAGCTGTCAGGAGACACTGACGTGAGAGCTTTTGAATTGTGGCCAAGATGGGAAGTGTCCTGTCCAACTCTAAGTTCATCAGCAGAGGGATCACTATTTACTGGAGAGGGGCTGCTCTGGGGTCAGGCATGTCAGTGTCGTGAGTCCCAGGCTGTCTTGACACCTCTGCAGGTGGTCCCAGCAGAGACTGAACCACCACGTTTCCACCCTGATGGACATCAGCCTCTAGCTACACCTGTGAGTCGGGCAGATGTGTTGGTACATGGTGAAGGTGCTGCAGGGCAGATTTGAGAGGACCTTTTCCTACTGGTCCAAGGATCTGTTAATTGACCAGCATTAAATATGTGGAAATCAAATTCCTTAATTGGCCAGAAATTGTCACTGAAGGGTGAAGACACATATTTGCTTAAAGAAGGACTGAGATACCTGCTATTATACAAAAACAAGGATAGTCCTACAGCTACTGCCTTGCTTAGGATCCAGACCATCTTGCACAAGATGTGGTAAAATCTGTGAATGAGCAGCTGGTTCTGTAACAGAGTGGATGTGATGAACTTAATTGCTTCCAGTGCAGAAATCTCACAGTTTGGATGCCAGAACAGGCAAACATTAAAGAGTTTGACTTAGTATGTCCATTTTTCTCTTGTACCAGGGAGTCCACAGGTGGACACAGGACTCGAGGTGAGGTCTTACCAGTGCTGAGTAGAGAGGAAGGATCTCCTCTCTCTGCCTGCTGGCAGTGCTTTTCCTTGTGCAACCCTAATGGCTTTCTTTGCTGCAATGGCACATTGCAGCTTCACGGTCACATTTTTGTCCACGAGCACCCCCACATCTTTTTCTGATGCTGCTTTGTAGCTGGTCACTCCCCCCAGCCTTTATGGGTGCATGGGGTTGTTTCTCCCCAGGTTATTTCTCCCCAAGTCCCTTGGTTGAATTGCGTGGTGTTCCTGTCTGCCCATTGCCCAGCCTTTAGCGTCCCTTCAAATGGCAGCTCAACCATCTGGGCTATCAACCACTTCTCCCAGTTTTGTTGTGTTTTTCCCTAACCCATCTGCCCACACCTGAAGATTGTGTGTGGGCTAACCAATCATTTTGTAGTCCTTAGTTAATTCAGGTTGGGAGAGACCTCAGGAGGTCTTTAGTCCAGCCTCCTGCTCAGAGCAAGGACAGTCTCCAAGTTAGATTAGGTTTCTCAGGGCCTTGTTCTTCTACAATTTGAAAACCTCCAAGGACAGAGATGCCACCGCTTTATGAGACCTGTGCTGACTGTCCTTGTCCTGAGCAGCTCATCCAGCCTGGGGTCTCAGGCTGGATGCTGAGCTGACACCAGTTGGTTGAATTAATTGCACACTAATGATTTTAGGATGTAAAGGGACTCCCAGGGTACCTGCTCAGGAGAGACATCTCTGCTGAGGACACTGAATGAGAAGATCTTACTGCCACCCTGGCTTGGAAGCGCATGCCTCCAATCCTTGCCCCAGTGCTGTCTTCTGCCCCATCTCCCTGCTCAACTGTCTCTCAGCACTGTTTCTCCTGCACCTCTCTGCCCACCTATGAGGCAGTGGGGCAACTGCCCAAGACTTCAGGACCGTAGCACGGCATGCAATGTTTTGACTCCATCTCCCACACCCTTGGATGGGACACACAGAAGAGGGGCAACCAGATATGGTTGGGAGGCAACAGAGCACAATGGGCAGTGCACTAGGACTGGTTCCCAGAGCTCCCACCAAGTGCAATCTGATGGGGGAGAGCTCAGCACTACTGGGATGACTGATCAGCTCCAAGCAAGAGTTGCGAACAACCTTAACTTCATTCTCCGTCCAGCGAGGCCAGCAACGAGAGGAACAAGCAGGAGAGCATGTTGCGTTTCTCCAGACACCCATTCTCGTGGACAGACTCCAGTCTCGGGGGGGTGGCAAGCTGCGAGATGCTTTCTCCTGCCTGGATTTGCACAGTGGTGGAAGTGAAGTTCATATTCAGTGACAGAGTTAACAAGGATGTGCTTGCGGCAGCAGTTTCTCACAACAGTGGCAGTGGAGGGTTTGCCTGGTGTGCTCACCGTGAACCCACACGTGGCACACACACAGGTTAATTCTGCTGTAGCTCACCAGTGTAAAACCTGGCCCAATTTCTTATCTGGATGAGCAGTTTGATCCCTCAGGGAGCCTGCAGAAAGCAGCAATGTTCTGGGGAACTCCTGGGAGGACCCATCCTCCCATTCAACCACCAACTTGGTCAAATCCCTTCTGTAAACTCCTGAACCATCTCATGACAGATTTCCCGGCCTCGAAGGCTGGGCTGGAGATGTGCAGTCAGTTTTGGTTCATCTGTTTTGAGGTTGGAGTTGTGATCTGCTGTGTGAGAGAGGTCCATGGGGAGGGTGGACGCTGCTCCTGGTTGCATGTGGTCACACGCATTTTGATGACCTGTTCCAAGCTTTCCCATCTTTTCCTTTTCTTCCTCTTTGCAAGGTCTCCATCATTCCTAAGTGTCTGCTCTTAATTTTCCTTGTTGATGATTCCTGAGAGCAACTTCTTTCCAGTCATCACCTAATTTTCATTTTTGTTCTCATGTCAATGAACTTGTCATTTCCCCACTGCTGATCCTTCTTAGACAGATATAAAAAAATCTCATTCCTCTTGGCCCATTGTTCCCACCTCCCCACAAGTCCTGGGACACGGGTCAGGGTGCTGTGGTTGAGGTGCTGCAGCTCTGCCCTGACCTCCTGGGCCCCATGGACTGACAATTTCTCTATATAGTGGCTGAGATGTGAAGGTGAAACAAAACCTATTTGAAATCCAGATCTGAGATCCCAGGGGCACATCTTGGCTCTGTGTGGCTCTAGCACAAAAATCACAAGAGCTCATGGGAAAGAACCAAATACATGAGGAGACGAAGTATCACAGGGTGAATTTGGGATAGATGGAGGACATGGACAATTTTTAAAGCACAAACCACAACTTCAAGGCTCGCAACTGCAGGAGTGACAGACCCCACACTTCCCTGTCTTTCTTTCAATGCTGGTCTCCTTCCTTGCTGCCTGAGCCTACGTTTCTCCAGCTCCCATCATGTCAAAGGGAAATAGCCATTTCCTACCCCTGCTCCACTGTCCCCAGCTTTACCCGCAGAAGGTGACAGATGCATTTTCCCAGCATCAACTCGCAACCCAGGTGCTTTGCACGCTCAAGGGCAGGAGCCATAAGAGCCAGACAGCTCTGCTTGGCTGGGAGATTCCCTTTCATCGCTGCGTGTATGAGTGTGAGTGGACAGATGTGCACATAAAGGTAAGCTTTTGTGTGTGCACGCATTAGTGCAGGGCACAACACAAGGAGGATGAGTGCCTATGGAAAACACAGGGGAAATCCCTTTTCTCTTTCTCTGCTTAATCCCTTAAATCTCCCAGGAGTCCCGACACTGTCTGTCAGGCCAGTCAATCCTTTTGTTCCCATCCAATAGTGCTAGACACAGCAGAGCCGTGGATCCAGCAGCCTCCAGTTGAGTCTTCGTGGTTCCCATTGATCTGGGATGAGATTTTGAAGCCCTGGGAGTAAATGGTCTTGTGCAGATCCTCCTTCTGCACTGACCAGGAGGTGCATCCTTCACAAGGTGACTCACATCTTCACGTTGCCTCAGTGTGGGAGATACTGTGCCCATCCTCTCAACTCATCCTTCCTACAGAGATGGCCAGCAAATCATCTTCTGTTTGGGCCACCGGTTGGAAAGACACATGGCATCAAGAAAAATTAGACCTAGTAGTATTTGAAAGTAGCAGGATTTGGCCAGATTAGAAATGTGCCAAAACATACGAACAGGAGTTTTTAGGATGAGCACTAGGAAAGGTTTCCTGCCACTGAGAGCAAAAGCTGCTAGGACATTTCTTCTTTCCTCTCTGCAGGAGACTGGAAGCTGTATTGCTCAGAGCACTCAGGACTGGACTGCACAGCACAGCACAGGCTGCCCATCGGAGCTGGGTTTTACCAGCCAGAGTCAAACCTTGGTGAACCGCTGCTCCTGTGGAGGATTGAAAATGTCGCTCGGGGTGGTGCCCTGCTTGGCTGCTGTCTGCCAAGAAAGCAGCTTCTTGGAAAGAGGTTTGTCCATCCTCTGCTGTGTGCGCAGGGCACAGTGAGGGCTGATCCAAAGGGTTTGCTCACATGTGTTTCACATTCCAATTTTCTCTCTGGGGAGACCCCCCTGCAGTGCTGCCTCCAGCTCGAGGATCCCCAACAGGAGGACATGGACTTTTTGGAGCGGGGCCAGAGGAGGCCCTGGAGATGCTGCGACAGCTGGAGCCCCTCTGCTGGGAGGACAGGCTGAGAGAGTTGGGGGTGTTCAGCCTGGAGAAGAGAAGGCTCTGGGGAGACCTTAGAGCCCCTTCCAGTCCCTAAAGGGGCTCCAGGAGAGCTGGGGAGGGACTCTTGATCAGGGAGGGGAGTGATAGGACGAGGGGTGATGGTTTTAAACTGGAAGAAGGTAGATTGAGATGAGATCTGAGGAAGAAATTGTTGACTGTGAGGGTGTTGAGGCAGTGTCCCAGGTTGCCCCGAGAAGCTGTGGCTGCTCCATCCCTGGAGGGGTTCAAGGCCAGGTTGGATGGGGCTTGGAGCAACCTGGGCTGGGGGGAAGTGTCCCTGTCCATGGCAGGGGGGTGGAACTGGATGGTCTTTAAGGTCCCTTCCATCCCAAACCATTCTGTGATTCTATGAAAGTGAAGTGCCAGGAGGGGACCAGCTACCTGGGAAACAGTCTGGTGTGGTCACCCCTGTCTCTTTATTCTGAGTCCTGGGAGCCCATCTGGATGTACAGGAACCTGTTTTTTTCCTGTCTCAGCCCTGGAAAATATTGACATTTATGTGAGGGGTGTACTACAGCCTCCAATGAGCTCCCAAGTGGGGCAGCATCTGTGTTTGCTGTGACTGTGTTGCAGCTTTTTACTTGAAATGCAGGGAGAAAATTTCTGGAATGTGCTGCTAAAGAAGTGGTTTCTAGCTCTAAACTCAGCAGCTGAGAGCAGATGAATGAAGAGCAATTTTTCATTTTTCCCACTATATTGAAGACACCGCCAGCCTTGTGGCCAGCTGGGCAGGAAAGCTCTGGGCTGTAGAGCTGCAATATCTCCAAGGGTGCATTTTATGCCATGGAGCTGGACACTCCTTGCATTGCAGCTCTTCCGTGCCTCTCTTGAGAGATCTCCCATGTAAATGTAGACATGCTATAGGGATCCTGTATCCCGCTGTGCCATTTCCCTTGACAAGATTGTTAGAAAGGGCTTGTATTTTCATCCCTGGATCCTCCAGCACACCTGGAGATCCATGCAGAAATACATGGCTGTGAGCATTGCCCAGAGGGTTCTGCTGGTCGTGGTGACTCCCGTCATGGAGGGAGGTCACAGCAACCGCTGTGCCTATGGGACGTGTTGGTTGGTAAGTACCATGTGCTCACAGACTCAGCCTTCCTTCGGCTCCCTCCTGCCCAGAGCCAGAGACAAGAGCCAGCTCCCTTCAGGGCTCTGCCATGTGAGTGCTGGGGGGCCACCACACTGTCACCTTCTCCCTTTGTCTCAGCATCGATTAAATAACAACCACTCTTCCTAAATGCCTTGAGAGCCACAGCTAGGAACACTCCTTGAGGGCTCCAAGGACCTGGTAGAAGTAAGGCTCTTTTAAACCACGATATTTCCTCCCACAGCAACTCAGGGCACAGCAGCATAATGTTACAAGGCAAATGCCCGTCCTGCATGTGCCCTCTAACATCTTGTCGCTGCCCCATATCGATCCCTGCAATTCTTATAGTGCACAGGGAAAACTACACGTCAGCAGGAGGAATCCATGTCACAGTTCAGGTCTCGTTTGCCACGCGCTGTCTGGGAGAAAGCCTTTCTCTGCCTGCAGGGTTTTTTGTGGTACTATTTTTAGACATATTTGGCATTTTCCATTTCTGGGCCATGTTCTGCTGAAGATGGACAGCTGTAGAATCTGGCACCCCACTGTTTTACAGTGCTGAGTGGCAGAGGGGTGATACATTGAAATGCATGTTGGGAGCCAGCCGTTCTTCATGCTGGCTTTTTCTCTTTATTTAGTGCCGTTTGAGCCCTTCTCAGCTCCCACCAATTTTGCCCTTTCCACCTTCCTAGCAGAGGCATCATCACACACTTGCTTTTCAGGTCAATAAAAGGGCTGTGCAAAACCACTGCAAGCAGAGGTGCGTGACCTTCCAGGAGAGCCAGACCCGGTTTGTTTTGTTGTGGTACATTTTGAACTGCCTAGCTCGGCCCAGCACAATGCTCAAAGTGTTTTTACTAAGTGGCAAACATTCATTTTAAGCTCAGAGATCATGAATCTCTCCCCAACTTTGACAGAGCTGTCCTTATATGCAAACAAGTGCCTCCAGCTGCTAACTCTGTTCTGCTGCCTGGCTTTTGTGGGGGTATTACATCTGGAATAATATTCATATCTTCTAATTCTTGTAATTTGCTGACTGCAGCCCTTTGTGAACAAGGTGAGACCAAATTCTTGGGTTTGTCTGAAGATCAAGAGCAGCAAGAGGGAAATTTTTGCAAGTCAAAGCATGCAATATATATGCACATATGAGCTTAACGAATGCCAGGTCTTCGCTGAATATGGAGAACAGACGAAAAGATGACAGAATTCAAATAAGGAACACTGCAGTTTACTAGGGAACTGGATAGCTTTAATGAATCCCATGCCTTTGCTCCTAAATCACCCACTATTTCATCTCTACTGAACATGTCTTGAGCTTTGATCTTTTCTGTAGAGTGGGCACTTGTGTCCCTGGTATGAGACATTGCCATTACCACAGACTCGCTGCCAAACTTTGCAATCATTGGTGGGCTCTGCAAAACAGACAGGAACTTATTTTTTTTAAAAAAGAGAGTTTCAACTGCCTAAGCATTAAAGGTTGATCCCCCCAGACAAAGGCGAGTCCCACAGGCATGAGCGCGGATGTTGGGTTTTTATGTATTACTGCCCAAAAAGTCTCTGTAGACTTTACACACCAGTGTGATGTGACCTCTTGAAAAATGGCATGTATGAATTGCATGATCTGCACAAAATTCAGCAGCCCACAAGGCCAGATTCTGTCCAATTAAGATTCACCTTTAATTTAGTCACACCTAAGGGCTAGAATCTTTTCTAAAACATTCACAAAGGCAAAAGTTCACCCAGGAATCACTCCCAAACCTGTGGCTGCTTAGAAATAGGTTAAGCATCCCTCTGAGAGCTCTCCCAGAGGGACAGCTCAGGGTATTTAAATTCCTCTAGATCCTGGGTTTTTATCCATGCAAGCCAGTGGTGCCTTCATGAGTTGTGTCCTGCCTACAGCTGCAGAGCCCTCTTCCAGCAGCCTCTTCTAGGAGGGCTTAATTCTTCCTCCAAACACTGCAGGACAGAGAGATGTCCTCAGTGGTGGGGCAGTGCCCCACGGGAGGATCTTGCAAAGACCCAGAGTGGTCAGCCTGTGTTTTTCAGGGGCTGATTAGAAATCTGGCAACCTGCTGCATTTGCAGGCAAATCATAGGATCATAGAATGGTTCGCGTTGGAAGGGACCTTAAAGATCATCTAGTTCCAGCCCCCCGGCCATGTGCAGGGACACCTCCCACCAGACCAGGTTGAGAAATGTTATTTCCAGAAGAAAACAAGGAGAAAGCACATAATGAAACGATCCTCTGATCAGTGTATGGGGGTTGGAAAGCATGTTCCCTGCCTATAATCTCAGATGAGGAGAGAGGTGCCATTAATAGTCGTGCTTTTATTTTTGAGATATCAGAATGATGATTTCTCAGGTATTGCTACAAAATGAATGCTACAAAGAAATGTTGAAGAGAAGGCTGCTTAGACTCTGGGGAATTAGGGCGAGGGGCTAGTGTTGTTTTATTTTAGCCTCCAACCAACACTGATGTTGAAGTAGCTATTGAGGCACATCCCAGTCTATATCTACATTAAGTCAAACGAAAAGCCACATATCTGCAAACAGGGGAAATTGTTCTTTGTAAACAAAGATTTTTTTCATGTTGGCTGGATACCACATGGTCTGGTTATTCTGGAGCAATAACCTCATTTCCCTGTGACCTGTCACTCGGCTGCACTGCAGCAAAGCTCAATAAAACCATTCTTACAGATGATGGTTTAAGGGCCTCTCCAAGTGGGGCAAAGTATGACTGTTTCACTCAAGAAGGAATTGCCAGCCCTCTGGCAGCTCACTGTGAATCCTGCTGTGTGGTGTGCAGCGTCTCAGCAAGTTGGTGCTGAAGTCTTCAGCAGTTGGTCCACTCTGAATTCACTCCTGGGCTTGCTGTGAGCGGGTTTCCATCCTCCCCATTAACTGTGTCATTTGGAAACAGTGTCAAAATAATGAAATATCTTCTGCAAGAGGTGGAGGGATCGGGTCCTGCTAAGTATGAAGAAATGTCAAATCACACAGAGGCACCAGTGAAGTGGTGACTGTCATCTGCTGATGTTATGTTCAATGGGAAACTGAAGCTGGGAAAGCCTGGGCTGCAGGACACCAGCTCAAGCCCCTGAGAGATGCTGATAGAGACAGCGGAGGGCAAACAAACTCTTCAGTCTGATCTGGGTCCTAGGAGCTGATACGACTTCTTGGGAAGTGAAGCAGTGCATAATGGATGGCAAAGAGTGGTTTTAAGCAACACTTGTATCACAAAAATTGCCTTATGGTCACCTGAGATTGGCAGTTCAAGCAGACAAGAAAAGAACAGGGCTGGGCAGGCAGCGGCCTCCGAAGAGAGATGGAGCGTGCAGTTCCTCTGACCAGCTGTGGGGGTCTGCCTGGCTGAAGGGGGCTGAATACCAGACTCTACTGTAGACGTGCAAAGTCTGGGGAGACAGAGTGCCTGCCCTCCCAGGCTAGTGGATTTGCAGCTGCTGGCTGTGGTCATGTGGCCATCTGGGAAGTCCTCACTAAATTGTGTCCTCCTCAAATCTGTTGGACAAAGGAAGGAGTGAGATCCTGCCAAAGACCCTGCATTGACCACTCAAGGTTGACCGTGTGATCTCAGCCCCACGGCTTGGTTACTGATGCTGATGCCAGGGCTGGCCGGACCAGCCTCCTGGGAGAAGAGGGGCCAATTTCTCCTGAGGTCCCTGCGATGGGAGTCCCCGGACAGTTCCCTAAGGCTCGACAAGCCTTGTCCTGGACTATTGCTAAATGGGCATTGAAGCAGGGTGGTGAGTTCTGGCAGAGACACTGCAGCAGGAAAATGAAGTGCCAGCGAGTGGATGGATGGCGGAGAAGGCAAGAAGCGGCTTGCCCTGCAGACAGACTGGCAGAGGCTGGATTACTTTAAACTCTGAGCATTTAATCCCAGGGAGACATGAATGGGAACGAGCTTAATGGGTGCCATGATATGGCAAAAAGGCAAAGACAGAGAAGGAAAAAGCCAGGATGAGGCTCAAGGAAGCATCAAGGTAAGGGTTGGAAGGAGGTAGCTGGGAAGGAGCTTGCCCTGCTCAGTGCGGGTCTGCCTCTGTGAGGGTTTACACTCAGGGGAATATTAGCCATCATTTTATGTATTTCTTATTCTGTGACTTAAACCATTAAAACAATTGCCAATGGACGCCCAGTAACAAAAGAGCATCCCTCCTAAAGAGGACCATCCTGTTTGTGTTTTATCTTCTCCCTCCACTCTAAAAAAAGTCACTATTGTCAGTGGGGTGTGGTTTCCCTCATTCCCTTTATAAAGTGCATCCAAATTCTGCAGGTTTAATGAATCTTAGGGGCGTATAGGGGTGCAGGGGAGATGCATCCCTCAAAACCCAAACATTCATTTGGGCTTATATCATGAGATGGTTTCTTAGCTGGAAGCAGGAGTTATACATGGATTGTGTGGTCAGTTTTTTCAGTGTCTAAACCCCAAATGTGTTTTCTTCAATCTCCCACTGACCTATCAATTAATCTGTGTCATATTTACCATCTCAAATGCCTGGATTTTGCAGATAATGTCTGCTGCTACTCACATGGTAGGAGGGTGTTAATCCCCAAATTCTGTTTGCTGAGCTGATTCTCACGGACAGTCACAAGGTGCTTGCACCAGTACCAGGCCAAGCCCACACGTGTTGAGCAGCCACAGGATCCTCTTCCACTGAGCACAATTGGGTTGGGGTGATCACATGGCACATGAGAGATGCCTGGCTGAATCCCATCTCTGCCAAGGAGATGCAAACCATGGTGTCCGAGGGCGATATCCCTGTGGTGGGACAGTAAATCTGGGGCAGGACCATCTACTAAAGTTGCTTCCTAGCATGCAGGCTTTGGGAACCAGGTGTGTTCCTCACTAAAGACTGGTCTGCTCTACCTATGAGGTTAGGGCTTTTGTTCACACTCATGTTCCCTCTCTCAGGCTACGGAGCCATTTTGAGTATGAAGTGACTTACTGCCACTCCATAGTCTCCATCTAGATCACCTCCAAATCTGGGACTTGACCCTTGGCAAGCACTGTCCTATGTGGCTCCTGGAGATGATGAACCAGACCCCTGGGTCTGGCCTGAACAAAAGGTGTTGTAGGAAGCCCTGTGCTCTGCAGCTGCTGAAACACGGACAGAGGGAGTTCACTGACCCTGGTGCACAGCAGCCCAGGGAGCCCCACTCTGGTGGGTACAGGAGATGGTAATGGCCTGCAATCAATCAGAGCAGGTGCAGAGAGTGGTTGAGCTCTCACTCAAAGATTCAGTGAGTTTTGAGGTTGAGAAGAGCAAGGGCAGGAAAAAGATGAAGGTGTCCATCTGCAAAGGGTGTCTTCATCACTGTGATGAAAATGATTCAGCTCTTCCAGGGTTAAAACCTTCACATTTACTCTGTTTCTGACCCCACAACCATTCTTGATCCACAGGTCTTCAAAATCATCAGGTTTCCATGCTAATGTCACCCTGTCCAAGAAGACTGTGCTACCCTCCAGCTGGTGGTGCTGAGCTAGGCTCAGTGTAGCTTCTCCAGCATGTCACCAACAAGATCTTCCCTGCTCCACAGAGCCCTAACCTTGCACCACTGAAATTTTTCCTTAAACCCTTGATTAAATGATGTGGAGATTTTTGAGGACATGTTTACTAGTACAAGACTCACCCATAGTTCTTAACAATGCAATGGCTGAACATGCTTAGTTTGCATGCAACCAGATCAGTGGTTGCTCTCAACATCAGCAAGGCAAACCACTTACTGGGCTATGTCAGCGTGGGGTCAGCACATCAAGGGAAGTTATGGTCCATTCTTCTTGGTGTTGGTTGACACTAGATTGGGAACTCTGCATCCAGTTTTAGGTCCATGAGTGAACAGGGATGTATAGACAGTGGGCAGTGCCCGGGAGATGAGACCATGATGGTTCAGGGGCTGAGAGGCTGTGGTGTGCCAGGAGAGGTGGAGGTAGCTGGGCTGGTTTAGGATGCAAGAAAGGAGGCTGAGGGGTATCTAACAACAACCTACAACTACTTGTGGGGCAGCTGCAAATGTGATGCAGCCAAACTCTTCTTAGTGGTACCAGATGATATAACAAGGGGCAACAACTAGAAGCGAGGCTTGAGAGTTCAGGTTGGACATTAGGAAAAAATTCCCTTTCCAGGTCCCTAGCAAAATGGGGGAGGTCTCCATCCATGGGAGTTTGTGGGGTTCAGCTGGCCAAAGCCTCTGCTTCTCTGGGATGGTGCTGGGGACAGCTCTGCTCCAGGGGAGCTGGGACTACAAGCCCCTAAGGGTCCCTTTCCCACCAGCACTGCAGTGACCTGGTGTAACAGGCTCTGATTTTGAGGCAGAAGGGGAAGCATCTGTCCCCTCGGTGGCACAACTGTCAGCTCTGGCAGTGAGGCAGGAGCATACTGGCAGAGGCTGCACGAGGAGGGCAGGACACAACCTGGGACCAAGAAGCAGGGTGACAGCAGGATGACAGGAGAACACAGCTCCTGGAGGAACGGTGAAGGCTGCAAACCCCTGTACCTCAACAGCTATACAGACACAAGCTGATGAACAACGCTAAAATCATTACAGCACAATCGTGCCTTGGGTCAGCATTTCAGTGATGCCTGCCTGTTCCCTTCATTTGCTGCCAAGGCAAAAAGAGAAGCCAATCTCAGGTTTACACCAGCACGAGAGCTGTTGCTGGTTGGACACAGCAAATTCACACGCTGGCCTATTGGCAGAGACTTTTTCATGTCTTGTGCCCTCAGATGGGCTGGAGATGGCAACTCTCATCTGCGAGAAGCATCCTTCTTCAGACAGCACCGTGGAGAATTAATACCCAGCTATGAAATACGAAGGATGCTGCAATTATCCCGGGAGTGGCTGAATTTCAGTGCTGCTATTCATGCTGCTCTTGGTCTGCCTGGCAGGGACAGTGAGGTCTGTGGCCCCTGGGAGGGATAAGTGCCTTGCAGGGATTGTTGCCAGAAGAGTTCAACTTCTTTGATGTGGAAGATTTTAGGGAAACGCAAATATTGCCAGTACAAACAGGTCCAGACTAAGACCAGAAGTGGCATCAGCAGGTGAAGGTTCATCTGGGTGATGAGCAAGGGCCGGGACACATTGAGTGCTGTTATCCAGCGTCAGAGTTTCAGAAAACATTGATTTCTTTAGCTTTCCTCCTAACCTGAGTGTGTCTGCCAAGTAATTGATGGGACCTCCTGTTCTGCCTGTCACTGGGACCAGGTTCACTTCTCCACTTTAAACTCCAGGTGTCTGTACCTGGACTTCCTGGGTAACTGGTGGAGAAAAGGAGGCACTGATGGGGCACAGTTAATCTAGTCTATGTAGAGTTACTGTAGAGGAGAGGTGTCACACTCCAGAAAAGCTCCATTGATTCCGTAGAGAATTAGGGAAGGAATTCTCAAATTAGGTCAGATGAACATGCCCTTGAGTCGCAGACAGTGCAATGCACACAGGCTTTACTGGGTGAAGGCCAGCTACAGGGAAGAATGACCAAGGGCAGACCTCCAAGGTCTGATCAAGGGCAGAAGGTTTGGAGTGAGATTTTTTACCACTTGAACTGAATCAAGTTTTGCTGGTTTACTCCTTTTTTTTTTTTTCCTTTTCTCCTTTTGTCCTTTAGGCATAGGAGCTGCACTCCTCTGGGTGAACTCACCACTCATCACCCACACCCCAGCATCCGCTCTGCACTATCCAGTGCAGTTTCCACAGCACCGGTTGCAGCTGGGCTGGAATAAAACAGAATAGGGTGTCTCACTTGTCCTCCTGACTGAAGATCCAGGTGTTCCCCCTGCCACTCACTCTAGTTTTGGTTTTGCTGAGTTAGTGTTCTGATGATTTAGCAAGTCAAATTGGTTTTGGCTTTGATCAAAAGAGGTAACAGACCTGACACAAGTGAATGGGTGGGGGAGCACTTGGCAGGGTGAAACAGGTGCTGGCAAAGGGAAGAGAGATGGAGCGGCAGGTCTGTCCCCTTCTGAGAGGGCTGAATTGTTAGACTGACTTTGCTGTATCAGGTGCCTTCTCTCTAGGTGGAAGTCAGCTGAGTTTGGCTGAAGAAATGCAAAACCCCTAGAGGACATCTAATCTCAACTTCAGTATCCACCTCTTAGGTACTGTCATTGTATTTGGAACATGGGAAGCTCAGGAATACCTATTGAAAAGAACAAAGATAGTGGAGGATGCCGAAGGATAAAGTTCTTCAAGAATGACCTTATTGGTGGTCACCACCTGGCCGTGACTGCCCAGCTGCCTTGTGCGGCACTCCATTTTCCCCTTGCCATGACGATACCCCTCTTTTCCCCCAGTACCAAGGCAGGAGTTAGGATGAACTGAGATGGGAAGTGGCCAACTCCAAGATGAGTTGTGAGCCAGAAAAAGGCTCTAAGGCATCATGACTCCCTGGCACTGACCAAACCCATGGCAGCAGCCCAAGGACACTACTGATACAGCAGCTTTCGCAAAAGGACACCCTTTTTGATATGTCTGTGGGTATAAGAGCATCTACTTATGACTGCAGTGCAACTGTACTATTGGGGCATATCAAAGCCTGATCAGAAATGTGACTTCTCTACCAGTAGACAGCTCATGCAGCAGCTGTGCAGCACTTGAATGAAGCTCATATAGGCTGTGAGTCATGGACTTCTACAATGGTATCTCCATGAGAATACAACCACCTCCTTTGACATTCAGCAACATTAAATAAGACATCCAAGGGGGAAGAGGACAGTGTCATGTTTATGAAATTGGATTACTCAGCTCCCAGTCTCTGAGGGTTGACTACAGCTTCCCTCCTGGACATATTAAGGATGAATTTGTACTTCTGTTGCCTTCATTGAGTTCTGGCCAAGCGTGTGCTGTCTTACCCAGTCAAGAGCACATGATGCTGCAGCCATTACTGCAGCAACTGGAGTGTTTAAAGCCTCCTCCTTGTTGTAAATAGGATGTTAAACATGGAAAGGGGACAAAAGAGCAATAGCAGTGAGCTGAGGCAGTGGCTTATGTTGACAGTTTGATTAGTCTATTGGAAAGACTTCTGAGAGATTATTTAGTTACAGTGAGAAGAAGGGGAAGATTAAGACTTTCTGTTCAGCAGAAGAGGGCAAGACAATGGCTGGTGAGTGGGAATTCAGACCAGCAAAATGCAAAGGCACAAGTTTCAAAGAAAAAGACAAGTGTCCAACACTTGTTGCAGATTCTCTTAACACCGAGTGTCTTCAAATCCAGCCTGTGCTTTTCTGAAAGGAAGTGTTTGAGCCTATACAAATGAATTCCTCACCCTTGGGGTAAAAGGATCAAACTCCGTGGTCGCAGTACACAGCCCTGCCTGGCTTTGCGAGGAGGATTTTTTTTCTCCCCTGTCCTGTGGGTTCATGAAGAGCCAATATGGGCTGTGTCTTGCTGTGATTTCTGCCACAATGGTTCTCTGCACATGTCGATAGTGGCTGCACTGACAGAGGCAGCAAAATGAGGAGGGTGTGCTTGGGCAGTGTTAGAGAAGCTTNTATTTCCTCTCTAAACAAAAGTTAACTCCTCCATCAGCATTTGGTAAGATGCCCTTAAATTATCAGGTGATACAAATGGAAGGACATAGGAATACTGTATGTAACATGTTTAAGCCAAGTCAGTAATTTGAAATACCGTTATGATAACTGCAGACCACACACGGATCCTGGAGTCCCTAGTGCAGGAGATGGAGGAAGGACACTGGGTTCCCCAAAATGGCTGTATTGTGCTTAAATTCAAAGAGCACTGAGGAAAGTTCCTCTGTCCCCTGCAGACTGGTTTTTGGTCCTACATCCTCTGCTGGATCTGCTCCATTCCTTTCTGATCCAAACAAGCTTTGTAAATAAATTAGCTTTAAACACAGTGCTCTGCCTGCAGCTCATGTTGCAGAAGCCTTCACAGTCTGCAAACACCAGTGGAAACCTGGGAGCTGCTCCCACCACCCCAGGCGACTGGCTGGTTCCCTCCCATGCCCTGCAGTGTCTGTTGTCTTAGCATCTTTTTCAGAGTCTCGGCTGGGTTTTGAGTCCTGATGGCTCAAGAGCAGACACAATTTCTGCTACAGGGCCAGAGCAGTCCTGCATGTCAAGTTGGGCTAGTCGCATCTTCAGCATCTCTAAGTGTAGTGTCCCTGGACCAAACCTGGATCAGTTTATTGATCTGTCACAGGCTTCCTGCACACCCTTTGCCTCTCTCCATTCCCCGTCCTTACCACAGATGATAATTTGCTCTGGAGACAGCACCCTTGTTGGTCATTTCCAGAACTCTGTGTGGTACTAGCACAGATCTTGCCCTGCACACCCTGTTTGCACAGCTGCTTTAAAATCTTTCCCAGGTGGGCAAAGCCCTTTGCATAGGAGATTGATGTCTCAGCTCAGGACTTTGTTTGTCTTCTCTTAGCTCATACAGATCATTGTGGAGCATGGAGCCAGGAGTGTGTGGCCGTGAGTTGTCTTGGCTCTCCTAAGAGCAGTCCAGGCATCTGTATGTGCTGGAACAACAGCCCATTGCTGATGTTGGTGAAGATCTGAGGAAGATCCATGCTTTTTTTGGATCTCCTGTCAAAGAAGCAGACATTCATTTCTCACAAGAGGATGGAGAGCACCAGGCACTGTGACTGAGAAAGGACTATGGCAAAATCATGTCCTGGGCAGGAAGTCCTGCAACTTGTACTAAATTCCTGTCCCTTTTTTTTTGGAGTGAGGCGAGTCCTAAGTAAAAGAATATTAATTTCTGATCCTCAGGAATGTTTCTCATTGTACAAATACCATCTCTTTCTCTAGTCACACAGAATTACTGAGTAGCAAACATCACTGCAATTCTTCAAAAGTGCATTGCTTCTTGCAGGGTCCTGGCACCAAGAAGCACAAGATATGGTCTAGATGAGGTTGAAAATCTAAGTCAACCCTCAATGTGCTGATAGTTAAAGAAATAATGCAATTCAGATGTTTGTGTCAAGCACAGAAGGAAGATCAAGATATTGTCTCATTGTTAAATGGCTTGTGCACAGGAATTTTAATCACACAGCATAAGAAGAAGATAACCCCCACATTGCCAGCAGCTCTTTTTGGAGGCAGAATTAATGTGTTGTTGGACATTGCAGTGTCACAAGAAGAGAGGATGATGGGGAATGAGCTGGCAAAAGCAAGAAATACCAAAGCTGTAAGAAGGTGGTTATAAAACCACTCAGGCTATCGGCATTAATTAATATTAATTTCTCTGTGACAACGAGGTATTGTAAGATTGTACCTGTGTGTAAAGTAGAATTGTCACATTTGGTAAATGGTTTAAAATGACCTCTAGAGAAGAATACTAAAACATCCAGAAGATCCTGAATTAACAGATTCAAAGAAACAACTGGAATGTGTAGTCTGACACTTATAATGCAATTTAAGTATTTCCCCTCCCCCTCAGCGTTCCCTTCCCCCTCATAGACCCCCAAGTCTATGACTTGTATCTGGTTAAAATAACAAATAGGAATATTTCTCATATTAAAAGGTGGATGCAGGACAACCTGACTTGGAGCAGGACAACCACCAACACTGGACTAGATTGGGAATGGTTTTGACAAGCCAAATTTTGTAAACCTCCAAGGGTGATGATCGCCCACCTGCACAAGAACCTGTCCCAGGGCTGTGCCACCCACTTGAGAAAAGAGTGTTTCCTAATGGCCAACCTGAATCTCTGAATAAATGTAAATTCAGTGCCTTTCCTTGTCTCCCAGTAGTTGTTCAGTACCAGATATGGTATGTTCAAGGACATCTCAGCTGTCCTTCCATGGATGCTTCCTGTGTTCCTAGGGATTTTCGTTAGGCACTCTTACAGATTTTTTTCTAGGTTAACGGACATTTCTGTTTGGGAGTCCTCCTTGCTCATCCACAGAAACTTGTAGGACTGTTAAAAAATAGCACTTTTCAGTGCTGTTCTCTAAGTTCACACTGCTCAATGCACTTCAAGTGTTTTAGGTTTGTCACAGTTCTGTTGGTCATGAAGAACCCCCTCTAAGATGCAGCTGGCTCTGTGTTCCCCCATGTGGTGGTCCAAAAGATGATTAACATTGCATCTTGCAAACATGGAAAAAAACTGGCACACCAGTAACACCAGCTTCAGCAGCTAGATATGGGAAACAATGCCTTCAGCTGTAAAAGGTTATGGACAAAATCCCCTTGGAAGCCCTGTCCAGGCACATCAAGGACAAGAGGGAATAGCCAGCATGGATTTACCATAAGGAAATTGTGCCTGACCAATCTGATACCTCTCTGTGATGAGGTGACTGGCTCTGTGGTGGTGGGAGAGCAGTGGATGTTATTTACCTCATTTTTAGCAAGACCTTTGAGGTTATCTTCCATAGTATCTCTATGGAAAAACAGATGACATACAAACTGGACAGATGGACTGAAAGGTGGGTGGACCACTGGGCTGAAAAGCTAGTGGTAAATGGCTCAAACACTAACTGGCAGCTGGTTGTGATAGGCTGGAGGGCAGGGCAGGTATTCAGAAAGAATATTTTCAGCAAGATGAGAAATATTTTGATGGGAACCTCATGAACCTCAACAAAAGCAAATGCAAAGTCCTGCTTCTGGGCTGGGACAGCCCCATGCAACAGGACAGGTTTGGGGCTGACTTGCTAGAATGCAGCTTTGCAGAAAAGGATTAGAGGATCCTGGTGGGCCACAACTTGAACAGGTGTCCCTTGTGTCCATGCAGAAGAAAAGGTCAACTGCATCCTAGGGCTGCATTAGCATGAGAGTAACTAGAACACTGAGGGATGTGAATCTTGCCCTCTACTCAGCACTTGTGAGACCATATGTGGAATCCCATGTCTGGTTTGGGGCTCCCTAGGACAGGGATGACATGGACATACAGGTGGTCCAGTGGAGACCATCACGATGGTCATGGGGCTCCTTTGAGTAGGCCCTCCAGATAAGAGACTGACAGATAGTCCTTTCAGCCTAAATTATTCTCTGATACGATGGTTCAATGAGCACTGCAAAAGCCTGATATACTCACTCACTCAGAGTGGGTCTGTGAAATTCATAGTGATGGACGCTTTTCTCCAAACTGTAGATATCTAAAAGCTAGTTGTCAAGATTGCAGCTGGTTGTGCTGGTTCCTCTTCCAGTCAACAGAGAAGAACAGGCACCTGTAGGAGGTTACTTTCCATTGCACTCCATGAAAAGTACCTGAGACTGGAGTTGACCCACCTGCATTGATGCCTCACTGATCAATTTACATTGAAAAGATGGCTGGCTTAGCGAACTGACCTTGACATGTCCCCATTATGGCCATCTCCACCTAAGTTAGTCACTCAGGCTCCTTTCATAGAAATGGAGAAAATTATGCACTTTTAGAACATGAGCCACTGGCCTGTTTTACCTGTTTACCTCCGGATGAGGTTCTCTGGACTGCAGTCTAGACGTGTGGTCTAGACACTTGGTTTTAAATTGTGCCTATACATCTGTCTCAGGTGGCACTTACTGACTCTTCACCCCCACCAGAGATGGATGAGGCTGCAAGCACAAACCATGAAGGGTGCATTACCTTTTTAAGAGGCAAGCAGGAAAACTCAACACGCTGTTGGAAAAGCCACAGAGAGGTTTCTCACACAAGCTAGCACAGGAACGTGTAACTCACCTGTAGCAAAGCCCTGTGAAAGCCAGAAGCCTGCCCACGATCTACAGAGCAATTCAGAAAAGCTGTTTTGGAAGCCTTGAATGTCATAGGTTGCGCTATTTATTTCTCATTGCTCAGGGAGGGTTTTGATTATAACAGAAATAACAATGCCCAGTGAACAGACTCACCCAGGGATGAGTTGGGTCCCACTGTTGGTGGTACCAGTATCAGTACCACCACAGTACCTCTATCTCTGCACACACAAACACTTGTGCAGGTAAATTTTATAGGTAAGTGAAGTGGCATTTGACCTTCTGGGACTTTTCTGTTGAGAGCAGATTCAGAGGATAAGACATGGAATGGGAGGAGTTAAAGGAGACCAGCAGGTGAGCATTTAGCCCTACCTTGCCCTAGATGTGTGGGCAGGTAAGAGCACTAAAGAGCACTTAAAGGATCTCCTCACTGGCCTGTGCGGGGCTGTGAAACATCTGCACAGCTGATGGAGGAGCCGAAGTGTTTTGGGACTGGAGCATCTGAAATACAAAGAGAGGTTGTGAGAGCTGGGACTGTGTAGCCAGGAGAAAAGGAAGTCCTGGAGAGATGTTGTCAATGTGTATAAATGACTGGTGGGAGAGAGTAGAGAAGATGCAGCCCGACTCCTCCGAGTGGCATCCAGTGACAGGACAAGGGGCAGCTAGAACAAACTAAAACACATGAAATTGTGTCTGAACATATGAAACCTCTTTTTTACTGTGAGAATGGCTGAACACTGAAACAGGTTACCTAGAGAGCTTGTGGAGACTTCATCCTTGGAGATACTCATAAGCCAACAGGGCACAGACCTGGGCAACCTGCTCTTTTTGACCCTGCTTTGAGCAGGTTGGTTGAGCTAGATGATCTCCAGAGGTCACTTCCAACCTCAGCTATTCCTTGATTCTGTGACTAAATATTTAGTTCTTTGGCAACACACCATGGATTTCATGCTGAAGGACCAAAAGCTGTGGGGATTTTGGGACAGACCTGACTGATACACATCTGGGGTTCATCACGCTATGAGGGGGGGATGGAGAAAAACATGGTGGGGTGGTGGGAGGGAAGAGTGCGAAGAGAAAAAGGAAGTACTGGATGGTTTGAATGCCCTTGACACAAAGACAGTGATTCTTGTAACCACCCCTACCCATTTGCCTGGTTGAGCTTTCTGAGACAGTCAGGAGCTGGAATTGTCATCTGTCTGTCCAGACCCAGCATAACTACTAGGGCAGTTCTTCTTACCCTCCTCCCCAACTCTCATTTCTCCTCTTTCCTTCCTGTGTCTGCCCCGGTCAGTACTGAGATGGGAACTGGCAAGGCAAAAGTCTCAAACTTCCTAACCTCATGCTTTTTTAATACCTGGCCTAGAAAGCTTCTTGTTTCCAATTTGGGTTCTATCACCCAGCATCACCTGTTGAAAATTCAACCCTAAAAAACATTCTCTTTCTGAAGGAAGAATGTCTCACCCCCAAAATATCTTCTATTCACGCTCCCTTTGCTCAGTCACAGCTTTCTTCCTCCATAAACCTCCTACCCTGGACTTTCCTCCTTCCCTTTGACCTGTTACTTATTGCAACCCTCTTGCCTCCTACTATAATCTCAACTATACCTCCTCTTCTCATGTCACCCACACCTCTGTTTTTCTGTTCCCAACCATCCCTTCCCCTCCTCCTCTGCCTCTGAGCCCTATTCCAGGTACTGAAAAGTTTCTCTTTCTACATGAGTACATTTCTACAGGGCCTTTATGCATCCCTTGCTGGTTGTGTCCTCAGCTGTGTCCCCTCCCGTTAAAGCTCCAACTGTCACCTCAGCTCTGTTTTTCTCTCCTGAGTCATTCGATGTACTTTATCCTCAGCTGTCGTGCCCATGTTCTTGAAGAAACAGCCTTGCCCCACGTCCTTTGTTACTGCCAACCCTCTTTGCAGTGTCCATATTGCCTTTGCTCCCTTGAAGCCAGGCTCTTTCTGCAGGATCCTGACGTCTGCATCCATCATGCTTGGTGCTTCCACTCTAGCACAGCGCCAGCTACTCTCTGTTCTTGTGGTCCTTTTTCCTGATTTTTGTGTGACTGCTGCTTCCTCCCCAGATCTAGTTCTGCTTTATGAGCTGGGCAAGTCTGAGCCCTGGCAATGGCCAATGCCAGCCCCACGGGTGGGACAATTGGCTTTCACCCCCTGCTTGACCATGGGGTGAGTGAGCGGGCAGCAAGAGGCACGATTAGCCCACCCCAAACCTTGTGTAACTTCCTGAAGTTATTTCCTCAGCTGACCCAATCAGCCAGTGTTCACATTTGCGTATTTTTTCCATATTAACCCCCTTGCCAGGCTTTGCTGATGGCCACCACACTGCCTGCCTGGGCCTAGAAGCACCTTCCTTAGTGCTGTGTGGAAGCAAGGCAGCCTGCTGAGCAGAGCAGGACAGGAGGGGTGTGCAGAGAGGGGCCATTGCTGAAGCGTTGAAGGCCTTGGAGCCCGATGGTGACAAGAGTGATGGCTAGGGAGTGATCGGGGATGGGACCTGAATGCTCCTCAGACCAGAGCAGGTGTGATGCATGGTCCAGCTCTGACCTCAGGGCCTCCAGTGGCCTTGTGGAGAAGTCCGTCTCCCAGCCCAGCCAGCGAAGGGAGCTTTGCCAAATCCCTTTCTCTCTCGGTTTGTGGGATTGCCCAGCCAGAGAGCAGGGAGAGGGGTCAGACCCGAGCCATTCGCCTGCACTGAGACTCATTCCCTCTAATGTCAGAAGCCCTTTGCCTGAGGAGTTCCCATAACAAAGGGCTTCAAAACAGAGCAAGCAGATCCCTCTAGTTTACTATAATTTCCCCTTGTCTGAGCATGGCGTTGAGCAAACGAATCTGCTGTCGCATCCCTTACATTATCTCTATGCCTACTGGCGTGTGGATTAGTGTTGCTGCAGCAACAGCACTTTTGTAAGAGGAGCCCATTCTGGGAGAGCTGCTCCAGTTTGGGTGACTCAGGCCTCTGTCATGGGCTTGAAAGTGATTTGGCATCTGCCTCCACCCCTTTGTCTTGGCATCGAACATGGTTGGGCTCTGACTTATTTGCCAGCAAATGCTGGAAGGATGGGGGAGGCAGGGCTTGGGAGCTGGAGTCTGCTTCTCTTCCTAATGAACGCAGCCTGAATAAAGTTGCTGACAAGGGTGTGTGTCCAGGAACCGGACTCCTTTATTGTTTCTTGTATCAGATATAAATGTTATGTTCAGTAATGCCTGGTCAAAGCAATGTCACTCTAAGTTTAGAAAACACAATCAAGTGATTTGCCATGGGAGAGAATCTATTCTGCAGGGACTGTGATAATATTATTCGTCCAGGAATTTACATAAATGCATATGATTTGCATATGCAAATGGAGGCTTCCAGGCTCCGACCGCAATAAACACAGCAAGATTTTCAGCACTGCAAAACCTTTTCCTCTAAAGAGAGAGAGAGACGCTGAAATTTGTTTGGAGACTTGCTCGCTCCAAACTGGCGAAGCCTGGCAGGGCTATGGATTTGCATATGCACCCTGTGTGACCAAGGCCACCTCATTTGTCGGTGTTGCTGTCCCCTTGCCAACCCTCCCACTGCCAGTCCTGCCCACGAGGCGTCCCCACCAGAATAACCCGCCGCTTGGGTTTGGCCTCCTTTCATGCCTCATTCCCCGAGGCTGGCACTGATGGAGGGAAATATTTCCTACCAGGGAGGAGGAGGTGATGGGACACTCAGTACACAACGGAGCATTGCAGAAGTGGAGGGGAAGAAAAGAGACCTCTCCACCCAGACCAGCAGGGATGCTGGTCATCCCCCATTGATCAGCCAAGCCCTCTCCACAGGCCTCCAGTTTAGGGTGTCACTTCGGAGAGGCCCTGGTGGGGTCTAACCTCAATAAGCAGTTAGTGTCAACTGTCTGGAAATCACCCACTGTGAGCCACCAGTTTTGGCATTGAAAAGTATCTGCCCAATGCACAGGTATTATGGGAACATTTAGTTGAACACTGTGAATGAGAATTACTACATCCACCCAGCTGTCCCATAATTTGGGTTGTGGATGCCTGGGCTGACTCTCTTTGGAAAGGCCTTCACTGTGCCCTGAGACCAGGATTGAAGATAACAAGGGTGATTCTGCTCCTATAAATAGCCTGAGGTTACCCCAAAAAGGACATACCCTGGCCTAGGAGGAGACAGTGGGAGACATGATCTTGCACTGAGCTTGGCTCTGCCCATCCTGGGCAGTATAGCTGAGACTAAGACACCTCGTTCTGTCTCAGTGGGATGAACTGGATCTTAAAGTTTTATGTCAGCTACAACATGGAAAAGCTGAATTGAATCTTCTTGAAACCAGATCTAGAATTAGTCCTGGTGGTTTACTGTAATGAAAAATTATGCCTCTGCCATCCTCTTTCCATGGAGAGCAAAGCAGCACTCTTTGGAGAGTGGGGCTACTGGGCTCTAGAAAGATGTGAGACACAAACTGCCATGAGTATTGCAGAAGATATTGAACCAGCTGACGCACTAGGTCTGCTCCAAAGGTCAATGTAGCCAGTGTTCTGCCCCCTTCACAAGTTATCTCAGCTATGTGGGGAAACACCATGAGAAAAAAGGCAAGGGTAAAAGATAACTTTGCCCAGTATAGGCAGGTTCCAGCAGTGATGGGGTGTGGGATTTCCTGAGTTGAAGCTAAGCTCTGGACTATCATGCTTAAGGACTGCTGGTGGAGTGGTTCTCAGCAATTTTCTCCAATCCACTTCTCACCCCATGGTATATGTAGCCTCCACAGTGCTTCCTGGGAACAAATTCTACAATCTAATTACACACTTCTCTCAGTTAATTTTAAACCCAAGGGTCAATAATTTCACTTTGGAGCAGCAATAAGCTTTTGAACAAATTAAACAGGAGATAGTTCTTGCAGTAGCCCTTGGGCCAGTCCAGACAGGACAAGAGGTGAGAAATGTGCTATACACCCTCCAAATGAAAAAGAGATATTAGCAGCATATGAAGGGGATTGGTACCAAAGCACAGCTCCTCTTGGCACCTTGATTGCTGGTGCTGGGCTGGATGTTCAAAGGGAGGGTCCCCTCTATGCATCATGGGTAAGTGGATCATACAGATCATGGCCTTGAATGGGAAACCCGGATGACCTGGGAATCGTGGGCTGGCCAGAAGGCAGAAATTTTGGAGCATCACCAGGGGAGGTGAGTCATGTTGAAGAGGCCCCACTGTATGATGAATCATGAACCAACCAAAAAGCTGGGGGAGGGAGGAGGAAGTGGGGGATGTTTGGAGTTACCGTGTTTGCCTTTCCAAGTAACCATGATGCATGATGAAGCCCTGCTTTCCTGGAAATGGCTAAACATCTGCCTACTGTTGGGAAGTATTAAAAAAAATCCTTATTTTCCTTTGCTTGTGTGTGCAGCTTTTGCTTTACCTATTAAACTGTCTTTATTTCAACCCATGAGATGCCCTTCTGATTCTTTCCCATCCGGCTGTCAGGGAGTGAGTGGCTGGGTGGTGCTTAGCTGCCTACCTGGGTTAACCCACGACTTATAACCCACTTCTTATATGCTGAGAAATAAACATCTTTTCCTAGGCACACTCTTGTCATCATTCATGATCTGCAAGATCTGTATTGTATTGACTCATAGTTGTCTTTCTCCAAGCTGCAAATCTAAATACTGTCTCCTCATCTGAAGGCATTCAGCCCTTCTGGTTCTTTGTTGCTGTTGTCTTGTTTGTGTGCTTTTCTCATTTGATGTAACAGTTTTGGGAAATGCAATGATCAGATTGCAAACAGACCTCAGGATGCAATAATAAAATAAATAATGACTGAAAGAATGACATGCAGATATTTTCTGTTCTGAGAACAAATCCAGCAACAGCTCCTAACAGACCTTTTCTATCTCCTATTAACCAACATGGTCCCAAAAATCTGGGCAAGTGAGAGAGCAGCAAGGTGCAAAGCTTGTAGATGTTGTACAGTTCTACATGTTGATGACTGAAAACTGAACTACCAGCTGCAAAGAACTGTCCATTTCCAAAGTGGCTGTAATAGAAAGTCTAACCTATATCAATGTTGTGCAGATTTGGGATCCTTTTCCCACTTTGCATTACTTCACAGTCATTTGCAATTAATCTGCCTTTTTATTATCCACTGAGTGTCATCCATTCTTATCTTCTGTGGTCACCTTTATGTTGGGCCACCCTAAGCAATGTGTTACATTTGTAAACTTCATCCTTTTCAGTATGTTGGGCAGTGTGTGTCCTTGTAAAACTCTACTGCCAACTCCTTACCAATGTAAAAAATTACCTTTTGCATATTTTTTAACAAATAATCTGATTTGGAGTAATGGAAAATATCCTTTCCTCCTAGAGTTTTTGGTCAGGAGTGAAGAAGAATCAATCTGAAAAATTATACTTTTTCTTACAGGTTTGATTATTGCCAAGAAATTTCTTCTTTTTAATCATTGGAGATCTGGCTTTTCTTTTTCTGGTCAACACCACCTATATTGAGCTTAACTGAGTTCAAAGCATTCTGGGGAGGTGGCTGGAGGGATGGGGACCCTCTATTAGGTGATATAATGTGTAAGCCAGGCAGAACTAGACTGTTGATTTATTACCGAAAATTCGTTAGTGATACCCTGGAGCCTGATATGACTAAAGAAACAAAGGCTAAAAGCACAACCCCAAAGCAAATGTTATTTGAACATCTACACCCTTTCATACAGAAAAGTTTTCTAATGTAAGCCATTACAGTACTCAGTGGAGATTTTTTACACCCAGTTCTTCATTTCTCATGGGTTACCAGCAAGCCTTGAATTCACAATATTAAAAATGACATGAGAAAGCTGTTTTTCCAGTTTGTGTATGGTTTCCACCCATGCAGCACAACTGATGTACACCTAATAGCCAAGGTCTTAAGGTTCAAAGCAGAACTCAAGTGTTTTCTTCACCACAACCTAATCCATGGACAAGCTCACCAGCTGCCACCAAGCCGTGTTTCACAGTCCAGCTTTCTGGATGCTGGATTACAGGGCTACTGGGCTGAACAGAGCAACAGGGAAGCACAACTAAAACCCAGGCACCAAAGACTCAAGACTCGTAGACCATTAAGACGATGGATACTGTACTGATCATTTTGTTATGACTGTAACCTTTGAGCCAGGCCTCCTGGACTGGACTAAACCAAAGTCATTATTGTGGCGCAGGTAAGTGGAGTAGCATTAATTAGTATTATAGGTATGGTGGGAGGCACCACCATGGTAATGCATGTCTGCCTCAGCTCTGGAAACAGCTGCGCTAAATGGAGTAACATCATTTCTGAACATCTGGGAAGACTCATCCATGTCCTCTGGGTATAAAAGGCTGATTTTCAAGAACGTCAATTTAGCGTGTGGATGACTGCATTATCACCAGTGTGTCTCCCTATTGTCTGGCTGTTTCTAATTCTCCTTGTAGTGCCTTTGTGCAAGCTCTCATTTATCTGATCAAAGGTTGAATAAGGGTTGCCCCCAAGGGATGAGACCACTGTTCATGATAAGACTGTGAAGGTTGCAGACACAGCCCCAGCAGACATGGGTTGAGACTGCTGTAGGGCTTCTGGTAGAACTTAACTCTCCAAAACTGTGATCCTGAACATTGCATCACTGTTGCCTTAGTTTGAGGCAAAGGCTCCTCTTTTTTAAGGGCTTATATCAGCTCCCAGGCTCTTTCAGCTTTCTCACTTAACCAAACAGAACCAACAGGCCATGCCCCACAAAAGCCACAAAGGAGATATTGTACTTTCTGGAGATCTTAATTTTAGGAGATTTACAGGAAAAAGAAATGAGCAAACAGAAATGAAAAGCAAAAATACACAGATAACCATGACTCAGTGTACTACATAAACTACTTGTCAAACAGAAATCAGATGGATTTCATTAAAACCTTATTAAAGGTGATTTGGTTGTTACCAAGGATAATGAGGCCAGAGCACCCACAATGCAATAATCAGTTAGAATTTAAAAAGACAATTGAAAATCTTTTGCAACAATGAAAACAAAAGAAAAAACCTAACTCTTGAAAGCATCAGCAATCATGGGAAGTGCATAGAATGATAGAATTGTCTAGGCTGGAAGGGACCTGTAAGATCATCAAGTCCAACCATCGACCCAACACTGCCCAAACCACCACTACACCACGTCCTTCAGCACCACATCTGCCCCTCTGTTAAACACCTCCAGGGATGGCAACTCCACCACTGCCCTGGGCAGCCTGTGCCAATGCTTCATAACCCTTTCTGTGATGAGCTTTTCCTAATATCCATGCTAAACATCCCCTGGTGCAACTTGAGGCCACAGATCAGTGACGAGGGAATTGCATAGCTGAGGCATGGGGACATCTGCACTGTTGGCTGAAGTCTGAGATGGAGGCTGAAACAGTAACTCCTACAAGAAAATAAATAATTTTGTGGGTTTGCAGATAAGTCTGGACCCAGTTATATTGTACATGCAGATGACGGGAGTTGTCCGATGGACTGCAGACATTTCAGCTGAGAGCATCATCCTGGTCAGCCACCATAGTACAAGGAGCAAAATAAGCACTCAACTCGTTTTAGACCTCTGCAAGTAAAACCCATGCTGCAAATGTGCCATTGTCAGCAAAGCAACTAGCTAAGGTGAAGCTACCTGTGCTGCAGATATCTCCAGTGGGAGGAGAGGAACAAGGAGTAAGAAGTTGAGTGACACTTTTTGGGACTTCACTGTAGCTGTGAAAAGCCCCTGTGACAGTTTTCAAGGATCACTGCAAATTTCTTAATTATAATTCTTCACAATGGCTAGAAAGCAACTGCAGGAAAACTGGATGACTATGAGACATAGAAACAGGATCAGAATAAAAGAAACCCAGCAGTTTATCAGCTCAAACTAACCCCTTCTGTTTTAAGCTCAGAGGGTCTGTTCGCTGAAAAGGTGGAGGAAGATCTCCGGTCTGAGCCAATGCGATGCTAAAGTGGCTCAGGAAAGTGCTTCTCATTCAAATATGAAAGGTGCAAGTGCTGGGAAAGGTGCCAGTTAGACTTGATTAGATTTGTAAGGTTAATTAAAACCAGACAGGTTCAGAGAATTGTGAAAAAGACAAAATAGCAAATTAGCAAATCAGGAAACCCATCTTTAGAAAAGGAATTAGAAAGAGTTTGGCTCCTTTATCATAGCAAATTTGCTTATCAAAGCATAGTTCATATTTTCAAAGATGGCAAAGCAACTACACTAGCAGTTCTGATGATCAACATTTTTGTTGTTACAGGGTAAATAGTCCATTTTTCAAGCCTGTGCAGAAGCCCTTTCAGCCAAGGATGGCTCACTGTTTCTTTCTTAGGTGACGGTGGAGGTTTTCTTGACTAATCTGCATCAGCACTAGCCTATCTGTCTACTAAATATGCTGGATGGATGTATGGTCTGGAAACAGGTATCCTCTAGCTAGGGTAACAGGTTAGGCAAGGGAGACAAGATATATTTGTGAAGGACCACTGTCTTACCCAGTGGTTTGCAAATACTTTCTGTTTTGGGGTTAGTTTGGAATCTTTAAGTCCTGGCTATGCTCCTAGTCAGAGTAAATAGTAAGGAACACAGTGCTCCTGGACTGGAAGAGGTAGGGACTCTCAAGATCTGCCTAGTCCTAAGATTTCTTTCCAGATATTATAATAGGAAAAGCTATAAATTCACATGCAGTCAATGCATAGACGGTGTTAAAAAAGCACTAAATGTTCATCATAACACAATGTTTCTCAGCCTGTGCCCCATGGTTGGTCCTGAGATGTGGTTTTCACCATGTCACAATCCTGATATAGTCTTTATCCTGAAACTTCCACTAAAAAACCTTAAATAATATTGCTTGATCCCCCGCTATATCAGAAGCTTTTCATTACATTCAGTATTGCTATAATATTACTTCCAAACTTGAGTAATATTAAAACACTTCAATTTGTAGATAAAAAATGAACCTCAGATTTAAGTTAAGGAACATGAGCTGTAACTGTCTATATATGGGATATGTAAATTATACACCCAAGTTCCTGACAAATCCTTCCCATTTCAGATTTCCTTTAGGAAAATCACTGATTGATCCACTAAGGGGACTGGAAAGTGAAGAAGAATGAGATTATGGACATATGCAGGAGCTGATGAACATCAGATTTGTCTCATCCCAATAACAGCCAGTGGAAAACAAGTGCCTAGTCTGCAGTTACTGGGTGGCTCTTTGGCTCTGTGATTTCATCCTTTCCAAGATCAGATCTAAGACAGACTTTCTGGAGGTCTATCTTGTAGAAAGGTGGTGTTTTTCCCTCAGCAGCAGACTGTGCCTCAGAGATTTGCATATGGTAGGATCCTACCATTCTGGGAGAGAAATCCCATCACAATTCTCTTGCCATAGATTATTATTTTGAGAAGCGCCTTATAACTTTTTAGAGGTATGCCAGGTTGGGCACGATTTCCACTACAAGCTCCATTTATAGCCATCACCTTTAGGAAACTGAGAGTAAAAGTGTGCTTAAATAAAGAAGGAATGCCAGCCTACTTGATTTTTATTTCCAGGTTTGACCATATCTCCTGAGACATGATCCTATCCATATGGACACAAATAAAGTCTATGAATCCACCTTCAAAAACCTTTGGTATGAGCTTTATAATGTTGTAAAAATGCTAATAGCTACTCAGAAGTCTTTCTTGGATGCAGAAAGGCCTTGACTTTCACCAAGGACTTTGGGTGTGTCCACATGGCTGAATGGCTGGATTCTGAATCCAGAAATCCTTCTATTTTAATACTCAAAAATGTTTCATATTTGGTATACTGTCCCATCTTAAAAACAGCCAAACAGTGGTCAGCAGGAAGACAGTAACTAGCAGCTACTAGGACTCCTACTAAACGTGCCTAGGATGTTGCACTCAGGCCTGGCAAAAATTTCAAAACAGGCTCAAGTTGAGCCAAATTGCCATAGATACTACTTTGGCTCAACACAAGTCATGCAAATCAGATCTACAAGGCTAAGAGAGTGTTAGCAGTGGGACATATCTAAACAAATACCATTGCTAACCCAACTGACTATGATTTTTGTACATTAAGCATACATTGATGAAGGCAGCTTGGTTCTCATGATGCAAGAGGGGTACTACACTCTTCTTTACATTGAGATTTCTGTTGGCAGATGGACCAACAGCTTCTGTGTCTGAACAGTAGATGAGGTGTATTTCTAGACGGCTGGCCTATCTGCTGGTGAGTCTTAGAAATGGAGATTTGTAGCACACATCAGATGAAGACATTTTTCAGTTGAATACATGAGATAATTGAAAGTGCTGCACATTATATCTGCATATTTTCAATACACAGCACAATTCTTTAATCTTTATTATTTCATATTTAAAGTTTGCTTTGAAGTTCTTTAAAACTAGCTACTTGGATATTTTCCTGCCTTTCCATACAAAGTCCAACCACTATTTTAGGTTGAATTGTTTGACTTGGCAGTGGAAAGGCCTGATGAGCATCACTGAGACCCTGCTACCAATGTCAGGTGGAAGATAACCTTCTACCTCCTGGTTACCAGCCCTGGTGAGTATGGGGGCAGTGTTCACTGGGCCTCCAGGACAGCAGTGGAAATCAAGTACCCTCAGAGTGACAGCTAAATTATGAAAGTCTAAGTCAGAAGCAATTTAGTGACCTTAAAGTCATGTCCTCTGAGGGTTCAAAGTGCCCAGGTCTGTACTGTGCCTACAGGGAGGGAGGAAGGGCTGAAGGGTTTCTTGCATCTCTCCTTGGCTCACACACCCAGTAGAGCAGTGACTGCAGTACAGGACAGCAACAGAGCCAAGACAGATGCAGTGAGAAAGCATTAACTAAAGACCTGTCGTGACCTAGTTGGAGTGGCAATGAGTCATATCTGGGCACAGAAGATGTGTAATGTGGCATGCGTGACATGAGTGACCATCAGGTTTCTCCTTGGCATGTGTTTGTCAGGTCATATGCTGCCATCGTAAGCCTTGGGCTGTCACATGGATGAGAGTTGCTTCATTGTGTTCAGAGTTCTAATGAATGTCTCACTGCCCATTAGACATACACTGGTGACTGAGTAATCCAGGACCTGTCTAACACTTTGCATCTTTTGTAGCGCAGCTGTTGGCCTCAGCAAAAGGCCACAGTCACAGAAATGATGGCTGAGAGATCTCTGGAGGTCTCTAGTCCAAGCACCTGCTCAGCATAGCACCTCCCCAGCACCAGCCCAGGGTGGCTATGGCTTTGTGCAGTTGAGTCCTGCAAATGTCCAAGGAGGGACCCTCTTCTCCTCCACAGGCAGCTGGCTCAGGGCCACACCACCCTCCTGAGAAAGGAGGGTCTTCTCATGCAAGCATAAACCTCTGAAGTCCCAGCTTATGGCAGTTGCCCTTTGCTATGTTGTCTGGCGCTACAGATAAAAGATTGGCTCCATCATATTTGTAAGAGCCCTTCAAGAAGCAATAGGCTGCTACTGAAGAGCCCTCAGTCTCCTCTTGGCCAGACTGAATGAGCCCAGATCCCACCAGATTCCTGGTAAGCTATGTGTCCTGGATCCTTACCATGTTGGAAGCATCTACTGGCCGTTCTCCAGTTTCTCTACATCCCTCTTGACTGAGGGGAGGAAGGGGACAGCTCTCAAAACAGCATTACATGTGCCCCAAATGCCAAGCAGAGGACCATAGAATGGTTTGGGTTGGAAGGGACCTTAAAGATCATCCAGTTCCAACCCCCCTGCCATGGGCAGGGACACCTTCCACTAGACAGGTGAGGATGACAGCTCCCCTCAATCTGCTGCCCACACTCCTCCTCCCAATGTAGCCCAGCATGCAGTTCATTTTGTTTGAGATGAGCACAACTGTGGACTCACAGTCCTGCTGGTAACCACTGTCACTGTTTCCCCAACTGCATACACACAACTGTGTCAGTGGGATGGGAAGTGTCTACCTGTCCACATCAATGTGTGTGCTGACATATAGCTGGGGAAGCAAGTCAACATGTAGAACAGCTGGCATGTGAATTCATCGGTTGGTGGCCTCCAGCATCCCCAATGCCCCACAGCCAGACCTGAGCTAAGAGGAGCAATGGATGGCCAGAAGTCCCCCCTGAATTTCCAGTGCTCTTGCATGGGGTCCCTTAGGCAGGTGCTTCACTTTGTCAAATGCTACTTTTAAGGAAGGATTCAACTTGGTTTGCAATTAAACTGCCTCTTAAAAGCTCTTTGTGACTACTGAAATTTACTTCTGAATTTAGTTACAAGAACGGTAACAGAGATTCCTGGCTTAAGGGCAGAAACACTTCTAAGTCTTTATCTGTGAGTCCTTCTCCCTGTGTTCATCTGTCTCCGGGCTTGTGTTGGCCCAGCAGGACAGAGTGGATCCCTGGGGCTGGGACACTCTAGGAGGCATGAGTCGTTAGTTTTCCAGGGAATGAGACCTCCTGATATTTAGGGAAATGCCTACATTTCTTATTGCTCTTTGCTGTTGTGTTCTAGTAGCATTTTGAAGCTGTTGCTGAACTCAGGACTCCACTGCACTTCACTCTGCCATGTAGGGGAGAGAGAAAACGGACGAGAGATGCTACCTGGCCATGCTGACACTCTGCTAAGACCTGGGGTATGTTGAGCTTCACAAGGCCATGCATCCTCAGAAGCTCTCCTCTGGCAATGTTTAGGCCTGCACATGTGTGCCTGCTGTACAGGACAGATGATGAATCCGAATTCCAGCTTGAAAAGCTCTTGCTTTCATGGCATGGATTAACCAACCCATTTGGCAGGGTGGTCATATGGATTCCCATGGGCGGGAAATGCTGAAGAAACCATTTAAACCCACAAAATCCTGAACGCTTGTGGCCATTCAGTTATTGACAGCTGTTTTCATGAGCAGCCATGCATCACCCCAGCATCTCTCCTCATTACCTCTGACCTCACTGTAATCCCCAGGTGGCTTCACCTACAGCTCTGGCAGACAAGCTTTGACACATGTAGGGGCAGCAGTCTGAGGCATCACCCACCAGCCGCAGGTGGGTCTTAACACCCCTCCGGCAGCGTCAGCAGAAGGCAATGTGTGGTTTATGTGTCAGCTCTTCCAGTTCAGAGCTTCACGTGCCAGCGCAGGCTGCTGGTGGAGGTGCTTCAGCTTTGTGTGCCAGACCAGGAGCCAGAGCAGCACCTCTGGGCTTTCATGGTAAGTGCCGTCAGCTCTGTCACTTACAAACTCCATCATTACCTTAGTAATTTTTCCCCAGAACTGGCCGCATTTTAATCTGTAGGAAAATTATACATGGGGTCTGTTTCTTCCTTTGTAGTGCTACAGCAGCTGGATTTGCATCAGGAAACCCACTCTTGTAGTCTGGCACTGCACTGTAATTTTATTCTTTTTGAATAAAACTGTAAGGAACATATGCCTGTGACAAAACACAGGCTACAGGATATAAATATTTTGAACCTTCAGAGACTGAAAAGAACAAGACTGCCAAGAGAATGAAGTCTCCCATTCATTCCAGCAAGGTGGGGCACTGAAAGCTGAAGAAGATGAGTTATGTGTCACCTCAAACTGCATCCACATGCAAATGGTTTTCATATACAGGTTTTTCATAATGAGGTTTTTCACTGTGAGACCAGTGAAAACATGTTTTTAAGTTTCTATCTGCCTCTTCCTAGGGGCCCAAGGCCACTGGGATGCTCAGCCATCTGCGAAAGCCTCCATCCTCCCTGGAACACATTCCTGAGGGATAGAAATAAATTTTAATAGCATAGGACGGTCCAAGCTATTTTTCCAGTTGCTAGGTCACCTGCTTAGAGGTCAGCAAGTGCTGGATGGGAAGATGTGCTTGGTGAGAGTCACATGCATGGGCAGTGACCTATGTTTTGAGGAATGATGAGAGGAGTAGGGCTGAATTTTTTACTCCCTGTTTACATCAATGACTCCAAATCTGGCTCTTTTCTCCAGGCTAGTGACACACCAGAGGTTTTCAAGACACCTTGGTGAATGACGCTCATGGAAGAGGAGAGTATTTGGTGTTTCTTCACAGTTCATGGGTGGAGCTGTCTCCCTGGTTGTCTTCTTCAACCCCTGCACATGTATTAGCACCCTGGGAGCAGTTTCTAGTTGTTTCCTGGACCACAATATCTCTGTTGGCCTGTACTGACACAGCTCTGGCTATGGGCTAGATTTTAATTTAAATTCCCTCAGGACATTACTAGAAAGCTCTGGGCCCATCCATCAGTCTGTCTACACACTGCATTGACCAGTCTTTCATACCTTCATCCCTGCAACCGCAGTGACTGAGACGTGTTCTGTTATCCATGCTGTCATTAGGGCATTTGGGATTAAAAAAATGACTGCAGGCGTGATTGATGTCACCACCATCCTTCTGCTGGCACCTAAAAATGCTGTTGGCATGACCCATGACTGCTGCCTGTGGGGCTGGGATGCCAGCCACGGACCTGCTACCCGCTTTGGTTCCATCCATGCCATCCCTGAAGGGTCAGGAGTCCTGAGTCTCCACAGCGTCACTGCATCTCTCTGTCTCTTCCTTCTCTGCCCCTCTTTTAGCAGCAGCAACCCAGACAGCATAAGTGTTGGACACATATCTGAGGAAGCTTTTGTTGGCTCCTCTTGTCAGCACTTTTGCAGGCAGCATTTAGATGACTTTTTCCCATCTGTGCTTTCCCATTTGTTCCTTTTCACTGCTGTAAGAGGATGGAAGCACATGAAGAAGGTTGGACCTATAGCAAAATACCACCCCTGCTTGCTGAAGGCTACATCTACAGTCTACGCTACCCCTGGACCTTGCTCAGGCATTGCCTTGTTGGTCGAGGCCAGGATGAGGCCAGGAAGTTGCTAGCAATCAAACAGGCTGGACTGCAAACCCCCTCCTTGGCTTTGCAGCCCAGTGGCTGCCACCAGCAAGCCTGGACACTGCAGATCTGTACTTGCACCGCAAAGCCTTTCCCTTTGCGAGCTGTCCATCCAGACTGCTCCCTGTGCCAAGGGCTGATGGCTTGAGCCTTGCTGCCTTGCATAGTACGTTTCACCACTGAGGCCAAGGGCAGGGTCCACCCTCCAACACAATGGCATGCAAGCTGGAGGGTTGCTGTTGAGTTATGCTCTCTCCAGACGACATAACCAGATGGCCAGCATCCTTCCCTGGGCCCTCAATAAAAACACAACTCAGTGCAAACCCTCAGCAGCTTCATCTTGTTGCTTTTATCCCTTCCACCACACTGTCATCTATGTCGTGCTTGCCAGCATTGTCTGACTGCACTGCGGAGCAGCTGGATTATTCCAGCCACCCCTAAACCCATTTACGAGGTGCGGAGACCCTGTTCTCTTTGCACTTCTTTTCCTTGTGCACATTCAGACACTTCCTCCCTGCTACAGGAATAAACGTTTTTCCCATTTATGCCCCAAAGCAGCAATGATCTGTTCCGATTTTGCTGCCAAAGTATTCCCTATACAGTAGAAAAACACCCAGAAAGGTTGCACCAGCAGGACCGGGCACTATCTGTCAGCCATCCTGGGGTCCTGCAAGATGAACAATCTTCCTGAAGGTATCATATTTAGCAGAGATGGGTTTAGCTGAGGATGAGGAAGCACTGATGATCTCCGGTCCAGCCTGGCCCAGAGGGGTGCAGGAGCCCAGCGCAGGTGACCAGACTGATCCTGTGCCACATCTTTGCTTCCCTCCCCCTATCTGGGGGCGTGTTGAACCCTGCAAGTGGGACTCATCCCCCAAAGCCTGCTGTACACCTGCCTAAAGATCAGAGGATCAGGAAGAAAACAGGAAAAGGATGTTTTCTTGAAGATTATATGTACCACATCATGCTACAGCACACCGCACATAAAATCTCAGCTCCACAGAGCAGATATTCAAAACCTTCGGTAGGACTGAAGGAGATATTTAATTTTGTGTGCTGTGGGAAGCATTGTCTCTGCCTGAGCAGTTGGGGAGCCCTGGCCCAGATATTTCTCCCCTTCTGCTCCTTCAGCCTTCAAGAATCCTCTACAACCCTATGCTGTTTTTGATAGCCCCTCAGTCCGATGTGGGGCATCTCATCACAGCCCTCCAGTGCAGTGGAGACTCTGTGGCACCTTGGTAGTGCCAGAATCTTCAAAAAAATATGCAAGATGTGGATTTATTGAATGAAATTCTGCAGATAGCTTGTTCAACTCCCTCATTTCCCACGGATGTTGCTTGCCATGCCCCTCGTCTTTCTGTCTTACTCTGTATTGTTCATTTTGGGTGAACTTGTAGAGATTTTTGGGAAGGCAAGGACATGGGGCAGACACCTGTCTGCAGCGTCTTCTGAGAACAGGGAGAGACATTTTGCTCACAGGGACAGTTTCGCTTCCCGGGGAAAAAAACAGACCTTTTCTTCAAGAAGATTTCAGTTCCTCACTCTGTGAGTCGAAACCTTCCTTGATTTGGGCATTAAATCCCAATTTATATCAAAGCCTGAGTCAGGTCAGGAGCTGGTGAGACCCTTGGAGAGCTGGTGTCACGGCAAGGTACCGTTGCCCCATGCAGATTCTTGCCTTTAGATCCAGCCATGCAATTTTGACCTGTTCTCAAACCCACCGCACACCCCCGTTCAGACACGCCGGTCCCCAAATGAGGGAGAAAAGGGATGTAAGGAATCAAAGCGACGCTGTCTCTATTTCAGTAGGCTCCCCTGCCCCAGGCTTCGATCCTGAAGTTAGGCAGCCACGCTCAGGGCTAGGAAATAATTTAATTCTTCAGGAAAACATGCTGTGATTTAGCCATTTCATGAACCTGTGTAGCTTTTAAATGCTTCCTGAGTGTGGACTTCTCATTGTATTCTCAGTCTTTCTCTATTGGAACTGAACATTTCCATTCTCAAAGTCCACGGTAATAAGTGGATTATTAAAAAAAAATCGTCTTTTCCCTTTTGATTTCTAAATATTCCCAGACATGGCAGTCCATTTCCAAGTTCACTCCCACCTACTTCTTGCCATCTCCATGTTGGTACCGAAAGGATCTAATTCAGTAATAATAAAAAAGACTTTTCTGGAAAGGCGAAAATAACCCAAGAATCTCAGTAGCACCTAATTCCAACATCTCCCTCTTTGCCCTACAGATCATTAGGCTTACAGCCCCTACCTGGCACATACAGAAACTTAACAAAATATATTCCAATGAGAAATCCTACACCATAAAGAGAGAAATTAACTAAAATATTCTGTTATGCAACTCGCTGTCTGCTGTGTTTACACGACCTGAAATGTTTTATTCTGTATTTTTTGTTCTAAAGTGCTTCCAATTGCATTTTGTTAATATAGTTATTTATATACTGTTATGTTTATTTTTAAAATAAGTAACTCAGGTTTCTTAACAGCCACATTATAAGATATAACCAAATATTTTTAAAATTATTTTTATTGTTGGTGCAAGGAAATAAGTGACATTTCCATAATTAAAAAGAACAAAACCCATCTTTAGGAATTTTACTAAGGAATATTTTCTCAGGTGCCATTTGTGCGTCAGCTTATTTGCCGGACTAAATTCACATGACAGAATACAACAAAAGAAGAGAAAGAAGTCCAAAAACTGCAGCAGCCAAGAAGAAAATAAATATATTTTTTTAAAAAGATCAATTACAGTGTCATGGAAAGGAAGAAAATACCTGCTACACAGTCATGCAACAGACAAAATCCCTATTGCACAAGAAAATAGAACCGCATCCTTTTACATCTAAAACAAATGCCTATTGCTACAGTGACGAAAATGGAGAAATTAAGAGTGGTGGGGAAGACTCCATTTGCGCAAAGGGAAACCTACACATTGCCCTTTAAAAATAACCCCCAAACTTTTCATTAATTACTGGTCAAATCTGAAGAAATTATGCTTAGAATCAAACATGCAGTCATGGCCAGCTCAGCAGGGTGAAGGGTGAAAAGGAAGGAATATGCATACACACAAATCCCATAGCTAATAATTAATTAATTCATTAATCAATCATTGAAAGAGGGAAGGGTGGGGGTGAAAAAATCTTACCACCAAATTGGATAACCGGCTAAGACCTTTGTGCCATTGAAGAGAAAAGATAAAATTAGTCCAAGCAGGTGGTAATCCATTAGTCCAGGCTGGTGCAAGGGAAAAATCTCAGTGAAGTTTTCAGAAAAACATTTAAGTGCGAAAAATAAAGAATCCCCCTCCTTACAGTAAAAAAAAAAAAAAAAAAAAAAACAAACAAAAGATTAAAAAACAA
>VZSZ01009850.1:198549-221500 GCA_013398815.1 Ibidorhyncha struthersii
AAAAAAAAAAAAAAAAGGAAAAAAGAGTTAAACAAAGTCCCTTGTAGTGCGGATGACTTTCTGGCTTGTCAGAAACACACCTCTCCAAGCCTTTTCCCTGTAGATCATCCAAAAGCGTCTATTAAAAAGTGCAGGGCTTGGGGATGTCAGCAGGCAGCCAATCAGACCGCATGGCCCAAGGTAAGGGATGAGTCTCAGCTCAGGGCTGTCAATCACGCTCTCCTCCCCCTCCACCCCACAACTTTGCTCCTAGCCCTCGCTTCCACAGACAAACCCTCTTTGCAAGAGACTTTACTGGGGCGGTGAGACTTTTGGTGTTTGGGTTTTTTTTTTTTCCAAATTTTTTTAATTTTTTTTTTTTTTTAATTTCACTTAGAAACCCAGGATGCACAGACCCTGCTTCTGGCTGGGCATGCCAAGGCTTTGCAAGGTAAGGATGAAGGGTGACTGTGATTGTGCTTAATCTCACGGTGGGGGTGAAATAGACAACTTGTTCTTTAGATGGAGAGGGAGGTGAACATTAACCCTTGCAGGAGACAGAACTAATGCGAGCACCAGAGGCAGAATAATGCTCTGAAAATGTTGGTGTGAGCTACGTGGGCAAAACTGGTTATAAGCTTTAAATGAAATCTGTACTGCCCAGCTTTTTCAAAGCATGTGGATGGGATGGATGGATGGATGGATGGAGGGGGGGAGGCAGTGGCAGCCTGGTTTTCTCTCAAGAAAAGAAAGCCATGTCATGGCGAGAGTGGAGCAGGCAGATGGGAAGATGCCCCATTAACGAATTTCTTGTGAAGTGCACCTCTGGATGCCAAAAGATGGAAATATTATCAGGAACACACACATGTAATCAAAAAAAAAAGAACCACAAGCGTTATCACTTCTCTATAGAGGTTGCATGTTGCAAAGAGACCCTTGAAAATCCTTGTTATTGCATCGAGATGCTGTTTTTACAGGAGCTGTTGTGTCAGAGTAAGAGATTGAGGGGATGACTCAACAGAATGGGACAAAGAAGTGGGAGAAGCCAAAAAAGGTGCTTTTGCTCATAAAACGTACTCAACAATCCCAGCTCTATTGTCTGCATTGGAGCTGCCCAGTTCATACCCACCTGGAGATTAGGTGCTTCAGGAGTAGCAAGCAAATCAATTTATTGCAGAGCAGTGGCTATAACAGAGGTCCAAGGTCCTATCATGGGCTATCTAATTACTGGGATGGACCTGCCTCATACCTCTGTCCTTCTTGATTCCCAGTTCTTGTAGGTTTTAGTGTATTTGGACAGTGAGTGCAGAGCTATTCTCATCAGTGGTAATTGGTTTCCTGTCCGTCATGCCTCCAAGAGAGGATATCCACCAGCTGTTTGCTCTGCACGTTACCTCTTCATCAGTCTCTGTATCTGCTGCAAGGACTATGAGGTGAAGCTTCTCCAGGCTTAGTCCAAAGGGTTTTTCAGCTGTCTATGTCGCATCATAGATCTTAAACATGGCTCGTTCTTCTTGTGGGATTTCAGATCCCAAAGGGTATATTTGGTATAGTCTACCCTGACAAATCTCTCACCTGGCACCGTGAGAGATTGTTTTATTTTATTTTTTTTATTTATGTTTATCTCAATGTTTTATTGAGTGCAATCACTTGGGTTTAAGAAAGCGATGATTTTCAAAAGAGCATTTGGAGACACGTGGATTTAATCTGTTCCACTAAATGAAACACTACCTGGGAATCTTCCCCAGATCTTAAACTCTATTGTCCATGTTTTTAGCTATGAAGCATGGACCCTGGCATGGACCTGACCTGGCCAACTTGCACAGCCCTGAAGAGATTTCAGTCACAATTTGGCATTAGCGTGGAACAGGAACTATTCCAAATAGATCCTTAAGATGTGAACCACCTCTTCTGGAGGTAAAGTGAATTTAGCAGGATGGATGAAGGTGGTCCTGGGTCCCTGTCTCTCTGGTTCCAGTGCTAGGGAATGGTCACAGGCACTTTTAACTTACTGGTTAAAGTAAGCCACGGAGTATGTGAATTGTCACTGAAGAGCCTATAAGTCCATCTAGCAAAAGCAGACCTTAAAATGCTGCACAGGTTTACACCTCTGTTGGTGGATGTCTTGGAGCTGCATAAACAGAATAAGAATTAAAAGTACTGAGCAAAAGCATTTCCATCATTAAAATGTCAAACTGTTAAACAGGCAGCAAAAGGAGAGACTGAAGTGAAATATCTGAGGTGATACTACAGGTGACTGAAATCCCATGGAAAACAACAAAAATTGTGCAACACTGCAGAAATCCAACTGGGGAAACCTTTTGAAATCTGAATTGAGCAGTTGGTTGGACCATATGTGGACACTCAGCCAGACAACAGTGAAAAAGGATTTTGCCATCATCAAGGTCTCGGTGGCTGGGATGTTCTGGTCCATCAGACACTGGGGGACATTACAAAGTGCTCTTCATCCATTGCTTGATGTTAGGATTATTGATGTTAGCCAATAACAAGCTACAAAGTGCTTATTCTGCAGACAACCAAGTGGGGGAAAGTGACCAAAGACCCAACTCCCAGAGACTTCACTTGCTGTTGTGCATTGGGCAGAGACCTCAGTGTTGCCTCAGGAAGTGCTGCATTACAAAAACAGCCAAGATGCTAAAGCACCCACCCCCACCCCAATAACTGCCCAACATCACATTGACAGGTTTTGAAAGATGAACAGTGTGCTGGTAAAGATTTGATCCCAAGCAGACTGAAGTCAAGGGGAAGCTCTCTGTAGACTTGGACTTCAACTTGTGATGAAGTTTCATGAGTTGCCTGCCCTCCCGCACCTTTTAACTTCTCCCATCCATTGCTCTCTTCATCTGCTCTGAACATCACGGACTGTTTGTCCCAGCATCATGAGGAATTCGTGTTGTCCTACCATTTGGGAAGAGACTGTGATTTGAGTGTACCAGCAGTTGCCTTGGCTTGGAGATCTGTGAGATCCAGTGAGCAGAAGCTACCTGTTGTCTCTAACCATGTCACTCATAGTGACTCTTGGCTCTGAGATTCTCCCACTGAAATGAGTAGAAAAACAATGGCAGGTTTCAGTTGTCTCTTTGGTTGTATCAACCTACGTCCCCAAAGCCTTAAAATGGCAGGCATGTCTCACCAAGGTGTGTGACCTGTATCACAGGGATGAAGGCTATGTTGTCTGTGAAATGAACAGACTTACTTTCAGTCTTCTCTGCTGTGAAATGAAAACCTGATGCGTACATGCTAAAATTATCCCGGGGATATTTCATGCTAGCCTGAACAAATATTTATAAGTTCTACAGCAAACATTAATTTTAAATGTAATTTCTAGGAGCAAATGACAGTTACCCAAAAGAGTGCAATTTCAAAATTTCACTCATAGATACCTCCTTGTGCTGCTGACTGACAGTTTTATTTACTGAGGGTCTTTTCAATCACATTGGTCTGTCTAGTTTGGCAATATTGACTCTTATAGACTGGTTTCAGTATGTCCAGAAATGAAAAAAACTGAGGAAGCTAGAGGTTTGGCTGCTCAAGAAAAGTCCTGTTGCCTTTACAATGTCAGCATAAAGGTCCTTCTGTATTGTGGTAACAATGTGGTACTGCAAACTCAACCACTGTAGGTGCCAAGGCATCCGGAGGGATCCTTTGGTTTGTTCTAACGACATTACAGCAAAGGAGCATTGTAATCACATCGAGAACCTCTCCTTCCCCTTGGCACTCTAACTTTTGTCACTTTTCTTTCTTTTAGCTTTTCTTCCTTTCTCCATCAGAATCTATGAGCAGGAAGAAACCAAGTGCCTGGGGAAGGTGACGGGACCATGGAATCTCACGGATTTGTTCTCAGAATGCCTTTCAACATACCGAGCCACTGATGAATGTGAGACACCAGGAACTCAAACCCTTCCTGGTGCAGTTCAGCTGCCCTTGGTGGAATTCCACCACAGTCAGTGTGATGTGAAAAGAATGACTCAAACCACACAGAAAAGGGCAAGAGATGGATGACCTGGGATCGCTGCCAACAGAGTGGGTTTAGGCACCTGATTCAGTGTGTTGGGGAAGGCAGGGAATGTACGAGGCTGTGGTGCAATGTTAAGCAATGGCATCCGAGTGCTTGATTTGCAGATCAACTCCTGTTCAGTGGTGGAGGGTGGCTTATCTGGGTGCTAGTCACTGAATTGCATGTTCGGGCACTTCTGGGCATGGCCAGAAACAGAAACTGAGAAGCTGGGTTCCCTTGGGACCATGGTCCTTCAGGGGGTTTCAAGTCTTAGAAGCAGCTGAATTTGTTGTTTTGAAGACCTAAATTTTGGTCTTAGTATCTAAAGTGGAGATAAAACATCAAGTTAGTTATTTGATGGCTCTAGCCATCAGTCCTAAAGTAAATCGTTACTAAGAATGTAATTAGCTGAAGAAATCCTTTCCCAAAGCATGAAGGAGACACCTGGGTCCCTTCCATCTTAAATTACTCCAGTCCTGTGTGTTTCTGAGGGCTGTGTTTGCTGCTAGCATTAACATTTCTCTCTAAACTTACCTGTTCCTCATTTTTCTTAGTCAAATCTCTTTCCTGGATTCTTATGTTCCCTCTGGCTATAACAGACTGTCCTCTGCTGTTTCTGGTTCTTCATATCTCAGCTCATGTAAGCAGGGCACACCAAGGCAGTCATTACCTGGAAACAGCAATCCTGTACTAACACCTGAGCAGGATGATTTAAAGAAGGGCCTCTATGGATATTGCATCACTTCTGATCTTCTTTGGACAGGAACATCTTTGCATATTTCCATGTATCTTCTTGAAGTGCTCCATCACCAATGGTCTGGGAGGTATGCTCCAGCACGCTGACATTGCACGGACTGGCCTAGCATATGCCTCACTCCCGTTAGGTTCCTCATCTCCATGTTTACTCCAGCAAAAGTTTAATGCTATCTCTAAGTAAGCTTGTGGCTTGCACGGGGTTGCAGGAAGGCTGCTTGGTCTGTCCAGTGGAGGACTACCTGCCCTTGACCTGTAAAGCTGCTAGGTGCCTACAGGAGAGGTAGTCACAGGGGAAAATATCCACTGTTACAAAGAAAATGGATCTTCACCTGTTCAGCTGAGCACCGTGATGTTGTTTCTACTTGTGGGTTTGTTTTTTTTTTAATTCCCCTTTGCTGATGACACAGGTATAAAGCAAAGGAAACTCAGGCTTTAGCTGAAGGTCTGGTGGCTGCTGAGAGGACGGTAATAGAAAGCTCTGAGTTTAGCAAAACCCTTTAGTACCGGTTTTAATGTTTTAGGAATAACTTTATGGCTTTCCCCCCCCTGCATATAGCCTTACCTCACTCCATTTTTTTACAGACTATTCTAAGTTCATGGTATAGAAATCCTGCACTTAGGATATTTTTTGTCTTCCAGTGGTGATAGAAACTCTTTTTCACCAAACTTTTGCTGCAATATCCCAGAAAGTCTTGTGGCTAAGGGACTGGCACTTCTGGGTTTGGTTTTTGTTTTTTTTTTTTAGAAACAAAAGATTACATTTTTAAGACGGTGGAGTAACCTGCTGTAGTACCTGTTGTCATATCCAAACTCAAGAAACTTGGGTTGTGTTCTCAACTTTGCCAATAAGTCATACGATTTGGATGGCTCAGGTTCCTTATCTGTCCCTGTATTTCTTGCTTGTAAAACTTGGCAAATTATTGCTTCTGTGTGTATCCTGTTATTTCCTTCAGGAGGGAACTGTCTCACCCTCTGTTTGTGCAGACCTGAGCTAGCACATCAAGGGACAGCTATGAATCGCAGACTTAATAATAAAAATATTTTGTATTATTAACAGTACCACTGTTAATGAACATATGAGCAGAACTGGAATCCCAGTCCTTGTATTTGAAGTGCAGACAGAATGATAAATGGTGCTCCCTGTGGTTTAGTTTTTCTCCTCCTTTTTATTCACATATATCTTGCTCTGTGGCTAGGGGATCACAGGAAATATGTGAACTGGAAATGCTGACTGCTGATTCCTCCACCATTTCCAGTAAAACAGAAATCTTCCAAGGACACTTCGTCTCAGTGCCTGGGTGCCATTGAACTGGAGCTATTGCAGACTTTGAATAAAAACATCTTTCTTTCACTGTCACCTACTTAAATTCCTTTAGCACCTCACAGTTCAAACTCTGGTTAGATTTTCAGATCTTTCCTCTATCTTGTCATGGAGATCTTCAGAAAAAAAAAAAATAATCACCTAATGAAGCCCTAAGACATATGTTTTTTAGTGACTATGACAACTTGGAGCACAGAGAGCTAGTGAGGAAACCCATCTCGAACTTCAGTAAATACAAGGACACTGTGTTTGACTGGCACAGTTTTGCCTGAAATTGTGTTGGCCCACATTCCATCATGTGGGGACACTGCTTCAGCAATGGACTTGGAAAGAGGCAGTACTTGTGGTGAAGCTTTAAAGTCTTCTCTGTTAACCTTCTATTCTTCTATCCAAGTCATCCCTACTCAAAGTCATCCCTACTCAAAGTCATCCCTACTCAAAGTCATCCCTACAGTCTTCTGAAGTAAAGGAAGATCCAAGTCAGGTAGAGTAGGACACCTATCCCATCAGCCATCAGTTTTTAGTGGAAAAAATATTTCCAGACAACTTTTAGGATTCTGTTCAGTCTTCACCTAAGCCACTTCAGGCAGGCTAACACCCAGTGGAAAAGGTCTCAGAAGGATTTCTTGCGCGTTGTTGTGATTTTTTTTCATCATTGTGAAGCAATATCTCAGGATACAGGAGAGGTATGACTAGGATGGTTGAGTATGTGGAGAGCCCTGGTTGCCAATGTGTGTGTATGTGGTCTACACATAGGTGTGTGTGAGCAAGCGTAGATGGTTGAGGGTGGATGAGCATGGGTAGATCAGTGGCCATAGGTTTATAAGACCTTGCTGGTGGGGAAGCAGCCTCAAGGCAAGTCCCAGAGATTTCTGGGGAACAGGTCCATTGTAAAAATCAATGTAAGGCTAATGCACATTGTCTCTCTGAAATTGTGTGGTGAAGGGCAGTTTTACACCTCATGTATTTGAGGGCAGCCTCACTCTACAGGAGAGGCTGAGCTGCCTTTCACAGCTGCAGTAAATCTGACTAATTGGACTAGCTCAGCATATGAAGAAAACACGCCCCAGGTCTTGGGCTTGTTTGAAGGCAGGTCTGTCTACCTTGACATCTGGAGGAATGCATCCTGGGGACGGGGGGGAAGGGATGGAGAGCAAAGGGAACAGAGTCACTCCTCTCCCTTCCTTCCTTCCCCAGGACTCTAGCCTAGCAATATCCTGAAGGCTGGAGAACACATGGTAAAAAATGAGACCAGATATGTTTTGCTGCAGGCTGTGACTTTCCACGACATTGTAGCTGGAACTCATTGGGCCTTCTGATGTAGGCACGCCCTTGTGTTGTTGGAGCAAAAGGAGCTGCATGGATTTACGTCAGTGTTGCATATCTCCTGGGCTGTTTGGTCAGCCATGCTATAGGGTAACGGTAAGAACTGCCACTGGAACACTGCTAAGACTGGAGAACTCCTTGCTGAGACTCTGCCACCTGCCTAGCCTGCAGTGCCTGTCTGTAATGTTCCCATCTACTCACACCCCAGTCCTGAGAATGCCAGCAGGGAAGTGTCGTAGTCCAACAGAGCCAACACAATACAAGAGCAGGTATATGCATTTATTTTTTTGCTTATTTTGGACGACTCTAAGGAGCTGCATCCCCCATGCTAATGGTACTGCCAAAGGTAGGGATTGAAGACACAGATCTCAGCCTGTCTTGCATCTTGAGTTATCACCTGCATTCACAGAGTGGGTGTGAGATCTGTGCTGGGTCTGGCATTGCTGTGCATGGCCAAGGATTTGACTGTTCGAGGGCACGGTGCTCTGTGGGTCCCCGGCAGCCCTTGCTGTGCCCAAACACTTGAGCTCCCAAACACGGAGCTCTGCTCCGACTTGGCCTGGTCCAGCTTCGTGTGGTCACAGCAGAGCAGGAATGCCAGGTGTGGATCGTCCCATGCCCCTTCGGAGACAGCTCAGCCTGAAAGATCAGGGAATCACAATTTTTCCTTAATGACTATGAGGATGTTGGGCTGAACTGTAAGAGGATAAACTACTGGGGAGGAATGAAGTGGAGGGAGACGGGGCAAATGTCCCGAAGGGAAGCTGGGCTGGGCTTTGCTGAGCTGGGGCTGGGCTGGGGCTGAGTTTGGACTGGGCTTTGCTGGGCTGGGTCTGAGCTTTGTGGGTCCAGGGGATGAGAAAAGGCGAGGGCAGCTGGCTGGAGGCAGGCAGGAGGTCTGGAGCAGTGCCTGCAGAGCAGCCTGGTGGGGATTGAATCCGGGAAGTTTTAATGACACAACAACAACAACAACAAAAGAGGAAAGGGGGGAAAGGAAGAAAAGGCTCCTGCAGGGCTGGTTGCCACGGAGACCCCAAGGAAGTTTGAACCAGTCCTGCTCTTTTCACAGCCGCCTTTGAGCCAAGGAGGGAATTATGGCTGGCGATAAAAGGAGACATGTGGCCCTTTGCTCACAGGGACCGGCCTCTGCAGTTACGAGTCTTCGGCTCATTTTCCCCCTTGTCCCCTTCTGCAATTATACATTCGGATCTCAGGAAAAAAAAGAAGGGGGAAAAAAAAAATCTAGGACAAGTTGTGCACCCTTTGCCCTGGGGACCCATCCCTGCAAGGCAGACCGCTGCCTCTTTCAGCCCATTATTCCCCCTCTGCAATGCGCCGCCCCCATTTCCTCTGTAGTTATGAAATTTTTACGTGTTCAGAGCTGGTGAACAGAACAGCTCACGCCGTCTGTCGTCACCCCAGCCCCTGCAACGAAACAGCCTCCACGAGGAAGGCGGGGGCTCAAGACCTTTCCAGGGGAGCTGGAGACAGTTTTCTTGCTTGCCGCAGCTCTTTGGTTTTCCTGAGGGATCTGGCTTACCAAATGCCAGAAAATAAAGTGAAAGGGATAAATTCAGCTCTGTGCTGCCTCCTCCAATTTCTTCAGTGACAGTTGCGTAATGCAAGACCCGAAGATGTATTGCAGTGCTCAGGTTATGCTCTTGGGTCTTCCTCATTGCGGGGTTACAGCTGGATATTTGCACTTCCAGTCCATAGTGTAATACGCTGCAAAAAATCCTGGTCGGGCCCATTGATGTTACACACAAGGGACAAAAAGGCAAAGGGAAAGCAGAGGTACCAGCAAGAGAAATGAGTCTCCTGCAGGCATACCCCAGTGCTGGGAGCAAAGCATATCTCAGCCTACAGCTCTCACCTCCTGGCTAGCTGGACTCAGCTGGGTTTTCAGAGCCTAATTCTCCTCTTTCATGTGTTGTCAGGGGTATTCGGGTCTTATTGGACCTTTGGTGCTGTGAGTGTCATGGTGAGCTACGAAAGAGCAGGTATGTATGGCTGGGGACATGGGGTGGTGACCAAGGCTGGGCTCTGCTCTTCCTCCCAGCCCTTAGTATGTTGCTCCAGAGCCCATTTCCCTCAATTGTGCCAAGCTGTGGTGTTGGATGCTGTGACATGAGTGAGGCATAGGGACAGAGAGGAGAGGCGGGGCCAGGATGGGTAACCTGCTTCTGGCTCCCACCCTGCAGTAGCCTTCTGCTGCTGAGAGCAGAGCTACCCCTGGAGCCAAATGCTGAATGGGACTGGAGGGTCAAAGTGCCAATGCTGGGGGCGGACTGATGGAGTTGATATGGTTGTGCAGCTCTCAGTTTGTTCCCATCAGCTTCTTGGGTTTCTTTCTAAACCCAGAACTGTGTTTGAAGGGATCTTATTACCTGGAGAGGTTGTGGGATATCTATCCTTGGAGGTTTTGGAGACTCAGAGAGACAAAACCACGGGAAACCTTCTGGCATTAGTCTTGCTTTCAGCAGGAGACCTCCAAAGGTTCCTTCCCACTAGCACTTCTATGAGTTGATGATGATGCTGTATTGTTTCACAAGTTAATCCACTATTTAGTCTAGGTTTTGTGCATGATAATAACACAAAACACTTAAATAGTTCAGGACACCTTCACAGGAGTCATCCAACCAATGTGTTACAAAGTGAGGATCCTGCTTGCCTGTTGTCCCAGGCTCCATGCAGCAGGTAAGCACGTGTGGCTGGCCAGATAAACACTGGGCATGGTGCAAGCAGAAGTACGTCCACTGGAAGCTGTCCCAAAAGTGGGCACAGTCCTGGGATCACAGCAGGAATTCAGACACGAACCCTGACTGCTCACCAGAAGCTGAATGATGTCTGGTCAGACGCCCCATTCCCAGTGATGAACTTCTCTGCTCAGGAGGAACCTGCCTTTAATGAAGGGAAGTTAATATCATTAAATGAAGAGCAGCTGGAACAACTGAAAATTATCTGGGTGTTTGTAGACGTGTTTTTGCCTGCCTTTGCCAGGTTTTAGTGTTCCGGGTAGCTATGGCTCCCATTCCCACCTCTGCTCCCTCAACACACAATCATACATCCCATCCTCCTAACCCCCAAATGGGCCTTATTTCTCAGCTCCTACCATGGTCCTGCTTTGCAGAGCAGCTGATCACTTCCAGGCTTTGTGCTTCACACTTCCGCAGTGTCTGAGGACACTCCTGCATGCTGTCTTCAGATGAAAATAAAAGGAACTTGCACCCCTCAGAGTGTGTGAGCATCAACTTCCCTGTCATGTAGCTTGGCAAGTGTGCCACCCTTGGAGGTCTTATTGCCAGGGGAAGCTGGAGCTTCCTGTAGCTAAAAAGCTAGTGGAGCCTCGCTTTTGATCCATGTAAATCCACTTTTGTTCCATGACAAGGCAGAAAAGCCATCTGGAGCATCCCCCAGCCTGTGCAGTTCTCTTTGTACCCATCCCACAGTGCTCCTAGTCCAGAGAGAGTGGTGAGGGCTCCTTAAGCCCTCCTTGGTGACTGTCCTGGCTTAAATTTCTCTGTCACAGTGTTACCATAGCCACATGTTCCCCTCCTGGGGTTACCCCCTCAGCTATTCTGGTATCCTGTTTGTGGGGCTAAGTGGTCAGTCACAGCTGGGGACTGAGCCACTGTAAAAATAACCTTTTTGGGTGGGCTAATCTCCATTTATGTCACCGCTACCTTCATATATTGCTCTTTTTGCTTTGTTCTCACATTTTTGATGGAAAGCGCATACAGGAATTACTAGGTTTTCTGCTTGTTGGGGCAGGAACATTGTCTCTACGATCATGAGAGTGTATGTTTGTATATCAGAACTTGGATATGCAGCATATTGTATCCTGTTCATACTTTTACAACCAGTGGCTGATTCTCTGTTACTAGGGTTTCTCAAAGACCATTTTTATTTTAAAGGAAGAGTGTCCTAAAATGCAACACAGGCGGCGCAGTAATTACTCCTGACCTGCAAACCAGCCAACCTACTCTCGCTGTGGTCTGTGATCTGGGAAATAAGTGTGATAGGATGGGGTAACTTGCCAAGACAGCTTGGCAGTGTGGGACACAGTGCCATCCAGTGGACCTGCCACAGCTGATCATGTAGCATTATAATGTAGCATGGCCATTCGAGATGTGTTTGTGGCACAGGGCTGTATAAAGAATTGTAGAATTCTAGAATTGTCTGGGTTGGAAGGGACCTTTAAGATCATCGAGTCCCACCATCAACCCAACACTGCCAAAACCACTACTAAACCATGTCCCTCAGCACCATATGATACTTTCCCGGTCCCACCACAAACAAACCTGGGCTGTTCAGCGAAACACAGGTACCAGATTATATCCTTGAAAATACCTTCCCCAAGGGGATGCCAGGTACCCCTTTGGCTACCCGGCAGTGACTGTCACTTGGGTGTCCCAGCTGTGAGGATGCAGGGGGACAGCTATTCTGGAAGAAGCATACATGGAGGACTGGCCCATCACATCCCATCTCCCCCAGCTCTCTGGGGTGGAGCTGCTCCAGGTGATGGAGGGGAAGCAAAATCCAAGTGCACACTCACCTGTGTGGTGTCACTGAGGAGTGGTGGGAGCTCCCCTTGCAAGCAGACCACCTCACACTCCATGTGCCTCATCTCAGGAGCGCAGGGCAAGAGCAGTTCGGGGAGAAAAGGGCTCTAAGAGTGGTAGGGTGAGTAGGTAAGGCAGAGAAAAATAGCAAGTACCTTTCCCAATTGTTTGGATAGATTTCTGCTGGAAAAGCCCCTCCAAAGGAGGCCTTGCTCCTTGCATGATCCTTGGGGGCACAGTACCACCTGCTGGCAAGGAGACGGTAGCATAGGGAGGGATGGGATACAGGGAGAAAAAACAGCCCTGTCAGTTTGCTTTTTTCCAGAATTAGAGCAAGACTCACGTTTTCTATTCATTCTGTCCAGTTTTAAATATTTGGGTCGCAAATTCAGACCTTAAAGTCGAGCTGTCCTTGCAAGGCACAGATGTCCCTCTCAGACAGTCAGCATCACTAATGTTCAGGCCACAACATTTTTCCCATCTGCAAAAGGAAGGTAATGCAAATCCCAAAATAGATCCCAGTTTACCAGATCTGTGCGAAGGATTTATTTGGGTAGATTTTCCCAGCTTTTTCTTTGGTTTCTTATTAAGCTGTCGTTCGAATAGTAATGTTTTTAACCCCTCCCCTCCTCTTCACAGGGGTGTGCATTGCATCAACATTTCCTACCTTCCCTCTCAGCGCAAATTTATTTCTGTTCTGTTCTTTTCTATTCATCTCAGCACAGTGTTTAGTCTCTAACTCTCCCAGGCTCTACCCCACTTAAATTTCTTTGCCTAAAAAGGCAAATAAATAGGGCAAGGGGTAATGGTTTCAAACTGAAAGAGGGGAGACTTAGAATAGATATCAGGAAGAAATTGTTGACTGTGAGGGTGGTGAGATACTGGCCCAGGTTGCCCAGAGAAGCTGTGGCTGCCTCATCCCTGAAGGTGTTCAAGACCAGGTTGGACGGGGCTTGGAGCAACCTGGGCTGGTGTGAGGTGTCCCTGCCCAGAGCCGGGGGTTGGAACAGGATGATCTTTAAGGTCCCTTCCAAACGAAACCATTCTGTGATGCTGTGATAAAAACCAGCAGGTGATTGATTTGAGGCTGTTAGCAGTTCATTCTCAGAACCCGCAAGTCTAGCAGCCACGTTCACTCTTTGTTTCCTCTTAATCACTTTCTTGCTCCTGTGCATTGCTGTTTGTCTTCTCCTTGGTTATTTCACAGAGCAGTTTTCTGTCTTCTGGAGCGTGCAGCTGATTGCAAAAGGAAGCTCTGGGCACTTAGCTACTAGCCCACACAATGTGGCCAGGAAGCTGTGGTTTAAAGAAAACCCAGAGGATTCAAAACACAACTCCTGAAAGAAATTGTTAAGCTACATGGGTTCAAATATGATCTAGGACTTGATCCCATGCTTGGAACGTGGTCCCACTGGTTGAGGATGGGGAAGGGACAGGGCAGTCCCTGCTTGGCTGCACTCCCTGGATTTTGTTTTCCAAAACCTGACTCATCTATTGAAATGCACCTGACCGGTGTGTTCAGTGCTTTGGAAATAACAATTTTTTCATACCTGCAAAATTATCAGCTTGTACCATTGCAGCACCTGGGAGTTGCAGACACACCTGCGTTAACTGGAAAAAGGACTAAACTGAAGACTATAGAGTTGAATTCAGGACTCTTTGGGTAAGGTTCAGCTCACCTAAGCTCAGACGCTCACAGTGCAGGGCTCAGTCCGAGTCCGGGGTCTAACGCGTAGTCCATGCTGCGGCTGAAGGGTTTGCCTACCAGGGCACATGTGGGACTGGACTGGATGTTCTCAGGGGAAGCTCCACGAGGTGGTGTGAGCTAAGCTAACACCTAACTACTGACAAAAGGACTAAGCAACTTAAGCAACTAAGAAAATACCAAATTTTCTAGTAAGACAAGGACTGTAATACTTCAGAGCTACAGGCTCATCAGGAGGGCAGTTTTGATTGAAGATCAAAACTACAGGTTTGCTCCAGTTTGTGCTTCTCCACAGCCCCCAAGCATTCATGGAGACATAGTTTATGTCTAGAAATTGTTGAGTCGGGGTCACAGTCCAGAATTTTAGTCTTTTGCATCCACCAAATTCCAGAAAAAGGTAATAAAGGCATCCTTCAAGGAATCTTCTCTGATGTTAAGACCTGACAGGTCAACATCTAATATCATAAAAGGAAAGGTCTGCTCTGCACATCTTTTCTGCCTCTTCACCAAGGGCTGTGTACCCATACATCCCACCTGGAACCGGCTTGGTGCCCACAGAGCTCTCCATGGACCAGTTCAGCTCACTGATTACGCAGAATATGGCAAAAAAGTGCTTGTGCAAAATAGCGGTCAGGACTGCTGTTGGGAGCAGAAGGGGGATGGAGAAAGGAGGAGGAGAGTGATTCCTCTTTAGGCAGCAGTGAGCTGTTAGACCATCTCAGTTTGCCATTTATTGGCATCCTCAGATTCCCCTGATGGAGCCCAGAAAATCTACATGAACTGCTTGAATATTAATTATGATCAACAGCTCTTTTCCGTCCATCCAAGATACCTCCTTGGAGGCCTCTCTGAGCTGTTGGCCTTTTCCCAGGACCTTAGAAAAACTGACAGTGTTTTGGCATGACCAGAGGTGGGTGACCTCCCCTCTACTCTCCTGTTTCCTCCAGAATGCGAGGACTACCTTGACCCTGTTCTTCTCTCTATCTTGAGCTGTGCAGTCATCTTGAGCTGTGCAGCTGTACAGCTATGCAGTCTCTGCTGACCCCTCATTTTGACTCTGCATGGTTCATTGTTGGACTTCAGTCTCACCAGCCTTCCTGGATGGCCCAACACACCACTTTATCTGGACAAGTAAACACCATAATGGCTCACTTCAAACTGGGTCTGAAGAATATCTGATCACTCCATCCCTTTTTTTCCTGGATTGCTGCACAGACATAGAGTGGCAGGACCTTTCACTAGCAAAGGAAGGTGGAAATCCAAGATTTCAGTTTATATCAGGTTGAGACTGGGACTTAGGTTGGAAAATCCACCACTGTGCGGTGAAGGTGGGTGAGCTCACAGTGCAGTTCACAGCACCCCTCACACAGTTTCTCTTCTGTGGTGAGAGGCAGACCCTAGTGAACACGTACGTGAAGGCTGCAAACCATCCTTTGGGTCCTCTATAGATTCCTCCTGTTGCTTGTTTTTATCTGCATCTATCTCATCTGAGAGCCCACAGGGCAGTTGGATTCCCCATCAGTGTCCCCCTGCTCTGGCTAAGCTTCTACCTGTGAGACAAGCTGGTGCATGTGGCTACCCACCACCATAGATGACTATGGATCCAACTACTGGTCCCTGGCCCTGTTGCCTCTCCAGACAAGACTACACGAGGAAGCCCCCACCGGTTACTTGGGTGCCCTCAGGGGGCAGTGGGCATTTCCAGAGGAGTTTCATCAGTTTCCCTTCTGCATTTCTTCTTTTCAAGTTTTGCATATTTCTGATCCTTTGACCTGTCCCTTGCTTTCATTTTTACCACCTTTGTAATTTGATTTTACTTTTGATCTGTTTTCCCAATTTTCTGTTTAGATTTTCAAATTTGGCTCATACCCAGCAGTGACACTGTGCAAAAGCAGATTCCTCGGGAAAAGTACAAGAACAGAATGTGCACGTAGAGACTCTTCCCCTGAAAAATTTCCCAGAAGCCAAGAATTTGCAGCTCAGGGACTTCCCCAGCCCAAGGTAGTGTTGATGGTTTTAGTAATAGTATTTTTTTTTTCTCTTCCATAAATCTATATGGTTTCTCCTTAAACTGCATGCAAATATGTGGCTTCTGTGACATGGTGTAACCTGTAGTCCCACAGCTCCTGGTGACAATATCTTGGTTGTGTGAAGAATTGTGTCCAGTGTTGGTTGGTTGTTTTGTTAATTTTTTTTTAATGACACCAGTTGGTTTAATTTGATGCCCCAATAATTCTAAGTTCTTGTCCACCCTCTATCAGCCACTTGGTCTGCAAGACCTCTACCATATCTCCATCAGTTCACTCTTCCAAACTGAAGAATCCCAGCCTTCTTGGTAGCTTCTCCTACAGATACCCTTCTCTGATCAGCTCTGCTCTAATTCTCCAAACCTTTCCTAGCTCTATTACACCCCTATCTGAGATGGGAGGGGGGATCCCCTCCCTGGATCTCAACTTAAATCACCACAGAATCAGACAGTTGCTGTTTCTTGCCATTCCTGTTGGCATGAGCTGAGGAAGAACATAAACCACCCACATACAGATCAGTTGAGTGTTAGTAAAGCTGCAGAGCAATGCTTAGGTCAAGAGATACAGAAGCTCTAGAAGAGCCAGTCAGCTGTAAAAGTCAGTCCTCCAGATTATCTGTGATGAGCTGAGGATTTATTTACTCCTTAGCTGATAGCTGGGGGGAAAAGCATCATTTTCACAGAATAATGTAGCGCAATGGGACACGGGAGGAGAAATCTACCTCATGACAGGAGGATGTCTACAACATGAGTGTCTACATCCAAGCTAATTCACCAGTTTCTCTTTACGGATAATAAGTTTCTAACATACAACAGGCACTTAATTAAGTACAGCTTTCTATAAAAGTATCATCTCAAATCTGCTGGATGGTCATCACGGAGAACAGAACATCAGGAGTTACTGCTAAAGAGCAAGACAGGAAACATATCTGGAATACAGGGTGTTCTTCCTCCCCACTGATAGTGAAGATCCAGGAGAATCAGAGCAGGTACTGGGAAATGTGATGAAGATAGTCAAAGGTACTGAATGATGGCAGTACTAAAGGAGGGCTAGCACTCTTCATCTGGAAGACCTGGGGTCTGTGGAAAGGATGCAAGCAATTCTTACTTGGGCAGTTGCCAAGCTGACTGTGGTTGTAATTCCTAACCACCACAGAAAGGATCACTTGCAACCTGGCCAGTCCACACACACTCAGTACATGCCGTGGCCTGGAGTTAGGACTTCTGGTGCAGTCCAAGAATGTCTACTGACACTGCTGTGAGAGAAGGAGTTCAGCAGAAGCAAGAGGATCATGCAACATGCTGGGCCAAAGGTATGTCAGGAGAAGTCTTTGAGGGCAGGCATGCCATGTGACACCCCAAACTCTGAGGATGTCAGGCTATAAGGGAACCACTCAGCTGACATGCCTTGTTCCTAATTTTTGTCTTTTGTTACAATTAACATCATGCCTAGTCCCTGTGAAATGCTGTGGGTGAGCTAGTGTTATTAGCATTAACTGTACTGTTAAGAAGATTATGAACTATTGAAGAAGTTGTGATCTGTCTCTTGGAATGAATGGACTTCCTATGAGCATGACAGAAATGTGAAACATCACTTAGGTCTTGGGGATGAGGCATATTAACTCTGTGCTCCACAGAAGCCAAGAGAACATTGCATCTGAATCAGAGGACATGCCTTAATGGTGATCCCACTTCCCCATCCACCTCCTCTTCTTTGGCATCTCATTATGCAATCCATGAGCAAGGGGCTTGAAAGCATTTGTGCTGGTTCATCTCAAAGCTTTCTTCTTCTGAGAAAGGAAGGAGCTTTTGTTTTGTGGGCTAAGACACATGCAGAAGCCATGGTCATTTCATGGGGTCCTGGATACCCTCTCCAAAGCGTACGACCTGCTTCCAGGATCTCTGATCAGGATAGAATTGCATGGACTAATTTACAACTTAGGTGAAGAGTGGGCTGGGTTTTGCAAAGTCCCTGGGTGGGAAAGTGTGTGTATTGTTTTTGCCAGTGCAAAGGATCAATATCTGAGTATCAGAAATTCCTACGAAGCCAAACTCCAGCACATAGAAACACTGAGTGAGAATTTTTCTTTGGTTCTCATGAATCCCCCAAAACACCTTCTCTCCAGAATCTTAGAATTTATGCCTCTTTCTTGTAAATCAAATAACGTGGCAATGGAAATTCAATTACAAGCTTCCTGAAATGCCATAGATAAAAAGCTGTGTAAACTGTAGGCGTGAAGTAAGTACTAATATAGACACTCGCCCAAATGGCTGTAGGACAGTGAACAGAGCAACCAGCCGTTGACTTAGAAAACTACCTGGTTTAGAAGCAATATGGCCATTGTGCCTTGGCAAATGTCCCTAAAACCGCTTTCAAAACAGCACAGATCAGATCAGCTCTGAAATAAAATAATTTAACTGGAAGGAGACCTACAACGACAAATCCTGAAGCAACCCTACCAGGAACTGGGATAAATCAACATACCAGGGCAGAAAACAACTGTTCTTCTTTCTCCAGTCTTTTATAGGTTTTACTGGCTTATGAACTCCATGATAAAAACTAAGCCTTGGCCTTGCACTGTGCAGTGGAATGGGTGGAGCAGTTAGAACAGGCTTCTCATTCATACAGATAGATGCTCTCAGGTACTCTTCCTGACCTCCGATTTCCTCCAATTTCACTTCCCTCACTTTTCCTTCCCCTGATGTCTTATGCCCTTCTCCTCCCAAGTCCTCAGCACATCTGAGCCTCAGCCCTGCCTCTGACAAAGCCTTTTCCATTCCTGCTGGCAGCACAAATGATTACTTGGCCCATGTGCTAAGCCACCCATATTCGTACTCTTGGGCTTGCTTCATGCCCACCGCCACCACCAACTTGTCCTCCTCCAGGTCTGTCCAATGTCTCTCCTGACACATTCTTCTCTGCTTCAGACACCAACTTACTCTTCACTTTATCCTCCCTCTGACCCAGTTCTTCACGGATCAACTAAACTCCTTGTATTTTTCCCCAAGAGTGTCTCTACAAATGTACTCTTCACTCCTTCCATGAGGCACCTTCCCTCCCCGTGCTTGGGTCTTTCATACCTTGTGCCCTAGATAGAAATTATGGGAAGAGGCCCTGCTACAGTGGCTCCCCAATAAGCCAAGAAGGAAGAGAGGTCTGGGGACAAGATGACCTATCATGTTGTCCCCTATGCCTTCCCTTTGACACCTCCTGCTGAAGACTTAATTTCCAGTTGTTCTGACACTGTGGCTTTGGATGAGAAATAGGTACAGATAAGGTTGTCCTTCCTTAGTCCACCACCTCTCTCAGGTTTCGCTTTGCTGGCAGAAGGGGGCAGGACCAAGAAGGACAGGGTGCCTACATGAAAGACCCCCTCCAGGGCACCAGAGCATGCTCAGCTTGCCCAGAACCTTGACCTTTTCTCCTGACAGCTCTTCACTGTGTACATGGTCTCAGCAGGACCACAATGTGCACAGTCAGCTGGGACTTTATGGCCCCATCTCTAACAACATGATGCATGGCTGCTCCCTCCGCCTACCCTATAGTTCCCACCTCCTCCCCAGGTGCTTACATACCATTTGAAGTTACCTCCTTCACACCAGCCAAAAGGCAAAATGTCTTCTGCCAACCATAACTCTCCCAATATAAACAGATACTGTCAAAGATGTGAAAATCTGGCTGTAGCTGTGGCCTCCAAACTGTATGGGAATACACCTCCCTCACATCACAGACACTTTCCAGTGGGCACAAGACAGGTGTTTGTGTCCTCTTCCTGACCACTGCTTGCCGACCTCCCTTGGTAGCCCTCAGCAAGCTGGTCTTTCCATATGTATTCTGTAAAGGATTGAAAGAGTCATACATCAGCACATAACAGTCTTCTGCTGGCACTTCATTGCCTGGATCCTGGCCAGTGCTTTCCATCCTTCCTCGTCAGGTCCATGTGGGGATGCATAGTCCTACGGGGTCTATGCCTCTCTCCTTCCTCTACTAGGCTTCATGACATGCCTGGGAAGCTGTCCATGCTTCCCAGACATGCTTTGGGACATTCAAGAACTGCCAGAACTACTAGAAGCACCTCACCTGCCACAGCTTTGTCCAGGAGCCACTATCCCTCCCGGCCCCTCTGAGCTACTGGCAGAGGTGCCACGTGAACTCTGCTCTGCCCACCAGTGTTCACAAAGTGGAGTTCCCTGAGCCAGTTCACTCGGACTGAGGCAGGACAGGGAACAAACATCCAGACAGCTCCTCTAATACACTGAGGGCTATTGGCAGTGCTGAGAACCTAGGAGTGGCTTAATGGTGTCACAGCTTCTCCGAGAGCCTGGGAGAAGGGACCTTGGCTGCTTTAGTACTCAAGGGTCTGGGGACTCTGCTGCACCAGAGCACCTGAATTGGGAGATCAAGTCCCAGCAGGAGGACCACAGAGGCTACACTGTAGCCGCCTTGGCCAAAGACATCAAGACTCTATTGTGACACTGGTGAGCATGGCATGTGTTCCCACTCTCAGATTTGGAGGCAGATGGCTGCCTTCTTCCTGAACTGCTCCCATGGCCTGGTGGTGTCTGGCTGGGGACATCTTGGCCCTGTGGTTGAAGGAGACACTTGCATTCTCTGATGTGCTCTCAGCAAATACGAATTGTATCCTCTGAAAGCTGTCATGGTAGCAAGAGGTGAGCCAAGAAATGAGCGGGTTAGCAAAAGCAGCCCCCCAGTCCCAGGCATTCCTGTACAATTTGGTGAAAAATAGCATCAAAAGACATTCCTATGCAAACCCTCCTAAACAGGGGTAGCAAAATCAGCAAGTCTCTGTGTCTCACCTGATGAGCCCTGCCAAGTGCAGAAAAAGGAGAAAAGCTTCTCAGAGGGGTCAGCAAAATGGAATTTTGCTGCTCCTTGACTATTTGGGCAACAAGGTTAAGATATGAGGCTGCAGCAGAGCAGGTTCAAAGGGAAGGCCATGTCAGTAGTGTTCTAGGACAGTGAGGAGTACTACATGATGGGGAGCTCTGTAAGGGATGAGGACAGTTTGGTTGCCCTACTTAACCCCATTTTTCATGGTATCTGAGACTCCCATCTTACCCCCTTCATGAGGCCACAGACTTTTCTGACATGTACATTCCTCTGCTTCTCTTCCCAAACAACAACCCCGTTCAGCCTCCTGTGCCTCCATGGTTGAAGGGGTATGGCCCAACACAAGGCAGTGCATGGGAGGAGAGCAGGGCTTTCTCTTCTTACTGTAGAAGGACTGTTGTGAGGTGATGACTGCTAATGTTGTCCCCGCTTACTTTAATCCCTCTCCTAAAATCATCAGTCCTTGCAGCAGGGTTGTGCAGGCAGGAGGTGGGACAGCCCGTCTCTGTCATCCAGGCAGAGGCATGATTGTAGGGATGTTCTGCCCTGGGAAGGTGCCATGAGCCCCTGCGTAGGAAAACAAAAAGAAGAAGCCCAAGTGCATACTGGAGAACAACACTGGTCTCAGTAGTGGAGAACTGGTCTCAGTAGTGGAGAACAGGTCTCAGTAGTACTCCCCCATCATGAGACGTTTGAGGACACTGCTGCAGGGATGGGAGTAATTACAGATTCAGCTGGAGTTGTTTAAGTTTTGGACATTAGGAAAAGGTTCTTCACAGAGAGGGGGGTCAGTCACTGGAACAGGCTCTCCAGGGAAGTGGTTATGGCACCAAGCCTGTCAGACTTCAAGGAGCACCTGGACAACACTCTTAGTCACGTGGTTTAGTGTTAGGTAGTCCTGGGAGGAGGAGGGAGTTGGGCTTGGTGATCCTTATGGGTCCCTTCCAACTCAAGATATTCTGTGATTCTACATTTCTAAGCATCACTAGGAAGTGCTACAGTTCACAGCCTTGCACATACCTTTACGCTGTTTGCAAAGCAAAACTTCCCAGGTACGCAACCTGATGGAGGAGGGTGTGAAATACAGCAGTGCACCACCAGCTTGGCAAAGTTGCCATTCTCATTTATTGCTTGCCTGGGTAGACTGGTTTCATGTGGCTATTTGCCTATCTAGAGCCCTACCACATACATGTCTCCATAGCCCTGTGATTTTATGGGAGCGTTTTCAGAGCATGGTGGTTGCACTTTCCTAACATTTGTCCCAGTGGCCACCACTGGGTTCCGGAAGTTTGTTGCTGAATTCCTCTATGAAAGTTTGAGTAATTCCACTTGGGAGGACCAGGCTGGGCATTAAACAATCCTGCCCCTGGAGGGTCATGTATCCATAGGACAAGTGCCCAGAGAGGCATGGGGATCTGCATCCTTGGAGGTCTGCAGGACTTGGCTGGACAAAGTCACAGCCATCCTTATCTAGATTTGACAGCAACCTGTCCTGGGACACGAGGTTGGTCTAGAGACCTCCAAAGGGTCCTTCCCACCAACATTTCTATGAGACATCTGCTTATGCAACGCATATTTGGTTATATGAGTTTGTGAGAGTGTGCTCCAGGCCACACGTTGGGATGCCATGTTCAAGGCCAGGTTGGATGGGGCTTTGAGCAACCTGGTCTGGTGGAAGGTGTCCCTGCCCATGGCAGGGGGGTTGGACTAGATGGTCTTTAAGGTCCCTTCCAACCCAAACCATTCTATGATTCTATGATCTACCTGCTATGTCCATGAACATGAGAGCCATTGGCAGTGAGCCCTAGCAGGGATGTGTTTGGTGAATTCTGGGTGCCCGGGCACAGCAGGTGCCTCTTCATCTTTTCCTTAACCCATCGCTTTCCTTCCCTGCACCAACAGCTGCCCGCAGCCCTGTGGCACCACCAAGGGCAGCAGTCAGGCTTAGAAGTGGGATGTTCCCCTTGCTGCATCCACCGTTATTATTCCATACGGCACCGTCGAGCATCCCGGCGCCTGGGCTGGAGACTGGCTGGAGACTGCCGCGGTCTGCGAGCCCACCGAGCCCACAGGCCACCCGCAGGGATGGAGGGACTTGGTGGGACGCGACCCGGCACGGCGTACCCGAGGGGCCGGCGGGTCCCCAGGGAGCCCTGGGGGTGCCCGGCGCCGTCCCGTCACGGCGTCGCCGGCGGCTGTGGGACGGGACGGGACGGGACGGGACGGGAGGAGGGGGCCGCCCCGCCTCCCGCTTAAAGAGCCGCGGCGCTGGGCGGCCGCGCAGCGAGCTGCGGAGCGGCACCGCCGGGCACCATGCACTCCGCCGCCCCCGGCCGCGTCCTCCTCCTCCTCCTCCTCCTGCCGCCGCCGCCCGCCGCCGCCTACTTCGGGTCAGCGCCGCCCGCG